>JAGFBZ010002613.1:0-127500 GCA_018398805.1 Hirundichthys speculiger | reverse complement strand
TTTTGCAGCAACATCCAACATGCTGCACAGATTACAGTAACGCGTGTAAAGGACAGGCATGTCACTGTCTGCGTTTCTGTTTCAGAAACTGAGTCTCTCGAGAGCCAAAGAACTGAGTGTCCAAACACTGAGGCTGCCCATAGATGAATACATGGTGAAGAAAAACAACGTAAAGAATTTTCACTCAAAGATCTTGGCAGTTAATCAAGGCAAGAGCAGATTTCTGTGTTTCTCAGGCAGTTGGAGATCTATTAGATCCCTTGTTTTGTTTTAACAGTCTCTTTCTGTCCACAGTATTTGACATTTTGTTGACGTTCTCTGAGACCGGCAGCTGGACTCAAGCTCTACAGGCATGGTTCCCTTTGGGGAAGGGCTATGTAATACCACCAGACAACTTACCAGCACTTCATCACTCAATATAACCCCAGAACAAGGATTAATAACATGATAGCTTCTTTTTATTTGGAGTTTTATTTGAAAGGCCATTAAAGAAAAAGGTTCCAGTTGTCTGCTTGGAGCTGACGCTGACAAAAATGCCTAGTTTAAGAGGTAAAAGCTCACTATTAATCTGACTGTTTTACACATTTGGATTTGTTTTGCACTCATCTAAACATGGATTGAGTTCTTGCTCTTGTCCGTGTTTACGCAATTTTCCAAACAGGCAACAGGAGAACAATGTCATGAGTATGTGGCGAAACATCTTTGTTTCTGACAGATATCCTCTTGTAAGGATTTACTCCTCTTTCTTTGGAAATTCGCATATCAAGCTCAGCATAGCTGTATGGTGTTCATATCTGTATCTACGCAGCCATTTTCAGTTCTCTCGTCAGATGTTCTGAAGGGTCGGGACCCGGGATGCAGCCGAATGTTTCTCGGGCCACTCGGATGCTTTGAGTTGTCATTAAAATGTGAGCCTTCATGCCAGCCGTGGATCCTAAACACAGTTGAATGAATTTCACTCAGGGTTGTTTTATATTTTTCTACATTCATGAA
This sequence comes from Hirundichthys speculiger, assembly GCA_018398805.1. Taxonomy (NCBI): domain Eukaryota; kingdom Metazoa; phylum Chordata; class Actinopteri; order Beloniformes; family Exocoetidae; genus Hirundichthys; species Hirundichthys speculiger. The sequence continues at coordinate 126,507 of JAGFBZ010002613.1, read as the reverse complement.
TGTGTTTCTACACTGGTGACAGCTCTGATTTCAGAAACAAACAAATGCCCAAAGGATGACTGCCGTGACCATGTTTGACTGTAGGGATATTTTTGTTTCAGCTTATTAATGTTTTCCAAGTGTTTTACCGTAAGGAATCAGATTGATAATAATTATACATGACTACAAATGAAAATAAATTTTGAAAATATGAAACACTTCCAAATGCTTCCACAGACAGAAACAAAAAAAAGCATATGAAGGTTGTTAAAGAGCTTTCTGAACTAAGTTCTATGATGTTGGGGCTTGAACTGGAACAGTCTAGCCAGGAGAGAGCATAAAGTACTAAAAGAAATCTTAAGGCTTTAAAGGTGTTTCGTAAGCTTTTTAAAAGCCAATATAAAATCTAATCCCAGAAAGACCCCCCCTTATGATCCAGGTCCTGCTCAAGGTTTCAAGGTTTCTTCCCTCTTAAAGGGGAGTTTTTGCTTGCCCTTGATTTTTCTTTTTTTTTAAAATTAAGAGTTAATAATATTAGCTATAGTTTTTACAACTTTACAGCTTCAAAGCAATGACATTTGGGACGACATGGAAAGCGGCAATAAAAATGAAATGCAGTGATTCAAACACTGACTTTTATTTCTTTGCAGTGTTATGAAACCAAGACATTTAATGCTTTATTATTTCTTTGTCAGCTTGTTTTAATTTGTTAATATATGCCCATTTTTGCGTTTCAGACCTGCAATCACATATCAGAAAACCTGGCACTGGGGCACTTTAGCACCAGTAAAACATTTTTTTTCTACAGTCTTAGATGTAACTAGAAAAGCACTTGGAGAGCGTAGACCTCCGCTAAGTGCAATAATTCCCCCATAAAGCGATTTACAGATTGCGATAAAATCCATGTTCTGGATCAGATCCAGATCAGCCATTGAAATTTGATAGAGGTTTCCATTGTCAATCCCTGAGTCAAATTTCATGAGTTTTGGGTAATAATTAACGGAGATACTGAGAAACAAAATGTTTGGCCCCATTTATCGCAATGTAAAATTTGAAAGTGATCCAGAATCCAGGATTTCCTCCAGATCACACCGAAAATGAAATCAGGTCTTCCGTTTCATATTTCTGACAACTCCTGAAAATTTCATCAAAATCCATCCATAAATTTTTGAATTATCTTGAACATATCCTCAGCAGTGGCTGTGGGCACAGCTGCGCCAAGACCTATAGCCGCTGGGAGCGGTGCTTTTAAAAATACAGCAGAATGGATCATTGGATGAGTATTGAGTTATTTTTGAGTTATCTTGTACACAGACAGATAAACGCCGGCAAAAACATAACCTCCTTGGCAGAGGTAAATAAAAATGAGTCAGAGATTAGTCGGCGCATAAATTAGTTAGTTAGTATGAGATGAACACCGATCATCTCCAGTCTCTTAGACTCCACTGCATCCAGAACTGTCAATACCAGCAGCTGATATGAACCACATGACGATTACCGCGGGAATCCTCTTTTACAAACTTCAAACATTTTGACAGCAGATTAAGATTCACCCTTAATATTGGAGCCCCATTAAAGCTGAAAAAAGGAGCTGCATTAATCAATTAGAAAACAGATTAACAATTAAAAGACTGCAGAAGACCGGAAAGATAGCGAACTGATCAACAGTTGATGGTCAAATATTCTCTGTAACAACTGACAATCTACAACAGGTAATTAAACAAGCAGCACAGCCCCATAATTACTAAAAACCAAACCAATCCAAAAAATGTATCCTCAACAAGCCAAGCCAGCTTTATTTATAAAGCACTTTCAAAAAGAACAGCAACCACTGACCAAAGTGCTGAGCAGATGAGTAAAATAAAAGAGCAAAATAGATATTAGTTGTGCTTGACACACCTCAAGGATGCACTGGGACGCATCATCAGTGATGTATCCTGGGGTCACTGGGTGTTTCGGGTCATCATACACCCTCGCCCAGGTGACCCAGCCGGGGGTGATCAGGCCTTTGTTCTTCCCTGGGCACCATTAGTTCCAGAATATTCAGGTGTTTTGTAGCCTCAGAAGTGATGACCATGTCTGGATGGAGAGATGGTGTTGCAATGTGGTGGGGGAATCTCAGCTGCTGTCCCAGATCGACTTGGAGCCGCCAGTCAGACGCCATGTGGAGGCAGCCTGTTGCTATACGCTGGCGTGCTCGGGGTTCCTCTCCAGCTTTGGTGAAGGGGACTGTCTTCGTTGGTGCATGGTGGTGCGTGCTGGAGCTGATGGCTGTGGCTAAGCTCTTTGCAATAGCCTTGAGCACCTGGTCATGGCGCCAGGGATAGTGACCATCAGCCGGGGCCTTTGGGCAGCAGTTCAGCATGTTCTGATGAGCCTTTTCCGGAGCAAAGAAGAGGCAGTCAACTGATTGACTCATCCTGCCCCTGGAATGTTAAATATTGAGTCTTCTAACACTTAAAGTAAATATTTTGCTGTCCACTTCAGAAAAAAAGATGGATAATAATCGATAAAACCTTTTCTAATACCAAAACTTGAATTTGAACCCCTAGAAAGCATTGAGGAAAGTACTGGTGAATATTTTTCCTCCTTGGTGCCAAGATGATGAGTGAATTGTTGTCTCGGCTGAAATCTCTTACATCTGGTTAGATTGTATTCCCTCATCAACCCCACCCCAATCATTTTATGTTTTTTTTTTTTCATTTTTTCAGGCGGACATGTTTCCTTTTGCTCTCAGGAGCAATTTGATACCAGGGGATTTGATCATGTTCATCCTAAGAAAAACATTCGACGGTAACAGATACTCTTAAACTCAGCTGCAAGATTGTTGACTAAAACCAGAAACAGAGAACATTTGATGACAGTTTTAAAGCGTCTACACTCACTATTTCTCCTCCAAAATGGACTTCAAGGTCTCTGTTATTTTATAAACCTCTTGTTTTTTTTTTTTTTTGTTGTTGTTGTTGTTGTTTTTTTTAACATTTATGTATCAGGAGACCATCAGCATTGTTTTCACTGCACGAACCTCTTCGAACCCTGAGGTCTATGAAAAACGGGTGTAGTTGAATGACATACCTGCAGTCCCAAGCTGTCCCCTATAAAAGATGAGGAGAATTTTGGACCAAAACCTGCAACAGCTGCGCACTATTGAAGACTTTAAGACTTGTTCCCAGGAAAATTGGGAAACAATGACAACTGAAATGTTTAATTGCTTCTTGTCCTCAAAGTTAGAAGGCCTTTTAAGGGTTATCAGAAAGAATAGCATCATCACCATAGATTTTTTAGAGGGTTATTTTGGGCAATTTAACAAATGAAATTTCAGTTGAAGGGAAGTATGAAACATCCTGGGTTGATGCTGTCTGGAAAGGCTTTGTCAGTGTAAATGTAAAAATCCCTGCATTTCATTTTTATTTCCATTATTCATATTGTCCATTCTGAACTGGGGGTTGTAGTTACAAATGACCTCTTATTGCCAACTCTACTACAAACCTTTTTTTTTGGTAAAGTATACAGTAAACCCTTCCCACTTTGGGGTTTGAGTACTGCAGTTTTAGTGCTTCGTGGATTTTTTTCAGAAATATATAATATAATTAAAAAATATTAAAAAATCAGAGCAACATCACAGGATTTTGTGCGCGTTCTCTCACAGTGAAGAAATGCTGTGAGCCAGCCTGGCCCCTTTTAGAAGGTAGCCTTATGGGTAATGGTGTGGCCTTATGGGTAATGGAGTGTGTGTGTGGTGGGACAGCAGAAGAAAAACACGAGGTTAGATGAAAAGCGGAGTAAAGAGCCGTGTATACTCTCGCGGCAATGTGTCGCCGTCAGCTTGTCGCAGAGATGCCACCGTCACTTTTGATTTATACTAGCGCGGTCTCCGCTATGTTACGCCACAACGCAAGATGGACAATCACGAACTAGCTAAACTTACTAAACTAATCTTTTGCGTTTTTCCACTTCCTCACCGTCTCGGCCGTATCCAGACCCTCATTCATCGCTATCTCCCTCCATGAATTACTAGAATATGTGCTGTCTTTGTAGTGTGGAGAACCAGAATCGTACAGATGTGGGTACTTCCTCCGTTCTTCAATGCGCTCTTTTCTTCGCAGATGTACAAATGACCAATCAGAGGCTTTCCTTTCTCTCCTCTCTGCGACACTGTCTGCGTCTCCCTACAATTTTGGGTAGGTGCACTGGAGTGTCTGTGTAGTGTCGGTGTGGGGTGGGGGGGCATCTCTGCGTCGTCTGCGTAGGTGATGCAGACGACCGACGTTCGAGTATAAATCAGGCTTAAGCATAAACAGCAGCCCAGCGTGTATTGATTTAGATTCTCTGTTAACCGACAGGAGTCGAACAATACAACCTGTGTGATGTTACAAGTTCCTGCAGTGCCAGAATAAAAGTGCTTGTTCCATGGAGAGAAAACCAGACTTTTTGTTTTGTTGTTGTTAGCCGCAAATTACAAGCCAACAATAGCACAATACCAGCAGTTTCTTTACTACGGTTCAGAGACCAGAGGCTGTGAAGGTAACAGAAAGACCACAGTTGAGCCTTTGTCTTGTTTCTCTGCAGTGCCTCGCTACTTTTTTGGGGTTTTTAAACATATTTTAAACACATTATTGAGGCTCAGGGGGCTCCGGCTCCAGATCGTGGATTATGATTGTCACGGGGGGGCGCCGGTCCCTATTAACCGCGAAAAATAAGGGATCACTGTATTCATGTTAACTGGTGATTCTGAAATGACTATGTGCATTTGTGAATGTGCATGATTAATTTATTGCTTTTGGTCCAAAGGCAGCTAAGGTCTAGCTGCCCCAGGATTAAACAGCTGCTGCATTTCTGCTGTATCACTAACTGATATAATACACTTTTAATTGTGATGCCTTATTACTAGAATATTCAGGGAGTAATACTTCCTGGATTCAAACTGAGTCAGATATTTGTATCAGCAAAGACAAACATGCAGACCTGTGTTTTCCCGGAGTGTTTTAGTTGAATATGACAATGTTGTGTTATGCAAAGACCTTTAAAAAAAAAAAAAAAATTATCACTTGATATATTTCACTCAAACCTGTATATCCTATATAGAATAAGTACATAAGGAGCAATTTTTAAAAAGCAGCAGAAAACCACTTTTCCCCATAAAATACATTTCAATATTAGGCTGGATAACCATTTGTTTCCCTTTTGAAAATAAACTAAACAAGTGTCCTTCGATTCAAGTGTGTTTGAGCCGGAAACATCTATAACATGCAGGGCAGGTGGTCCTGATTAAAGGACACTGAAATACACATTTTGATCACATCTGATTCAGGAACTTGGACTGAATCAAAACAAAAAAAAGAATAAAATAGAACTTGGAGGATGCGCTGGGGGACGTGTGGCCCGTGGACCATGGTTTCAAAAGCAAGTGATCGAATGCAGCTGACTGGCTCAAAGGAAGGTTTATTTTGGAAGGAAGCTGATAAGGATTTCATCAGAAAGAGGCCACAGTGCAAAAAACAACAAAGAACTACACATTAATTCATGACTAAGGGGTTTTTGGAAGACAGTTTATATTTGATCTCATTTTTGGTAAAAATGGTAAATCTTAGTTAATTAACACAGAACACATTAATGTGAATTTCCAGCATCTTTCATAAACTGGAAATGAGTACTTTTGTAAGGTCTGGAAGAGATCATTCTTGGGTATTGATTTGAACTTTTACTTGACATTTAATCAGTTCTGAAATTTTGTATCCAAACATACTTTTACCATGACGCGGTGAGAAAACAGGAACAGTTCCACCGATTGTGCAGTTGCAAAATCCAATTCCTCTGCCAACTTGTGCGTTAGCTAGATAAGTTGATCTTTCAGTTGTAGAGGGTTTTTGTTGAAACTTTGTGATTATGAGACCTCTTCATCTCCTCTGCATGCCTCTGTTCTTTTTCATTTGGCTTGAGCATGTGTGTATAGAGCTGTTTTTCACAGTTTAACAAAATCAATTTCTCTGCTGTGGTATGAATGAATGAATGAATGAATGAATGAATGCTTTATTTCGGTTTAAAAACAAAAATAAAATCATGTTTTTACAAATAAATTTATCAAATAGCAACCGAAAAAGGAGTAGGCTGAAGCCCCAAGGCTTGTTTTTGCCTATCCTATACCATCAAAGGATTAACTGAATAATTCACAATAAAACATCAGTACTAGTCAGTAGTAGTATAATACGAGAAAGAGACCCAGAGGTCAGGAGAAGGCACCAGGCTTTGGCCGTTCAAAGAAAGCAGTGTGAGTGCAGTTGGAACTCAGCAGGAATGATGCTTTTTCTTCAGTTAAGTACCAGTTCAATGTTAAGTTGTTCCATGTGAAATACATATATATACACATATACAGTTGTGTTCAAAATAATAGCAGTCTGTCCAAAAAATTGAGTAAAGCCCAAAATCCTTATAATGGTTTTTATTTACATGCATTGGGAACACTGCACATTATATTCTAAATCAAAACATGAAGAAAAAAGCAGAAATAGTTTACTCACTTAACAGAAAATGAAGACTTCTGGCATCTGTGAACAGGTATTCCAGCCCAGGATGATCAAAGACAGTCTGAAGTTACCTGTGAGTACTGTGACAATTAGAAGACGCCTGTGTGAAGCTAATCTATCAGCAAGAAGCCCACTGTTAAAAAAAAGACATGTGCTGAAGAGGATACAATTTGCCAAAGAACACATTGGCTGGCCAAAAGAGAAATGGAGAAACATTTTGTGGACGGATGAGAGTAAGATTGTTCTCTTTGGGTCTGAGGGCCGCAGACAGTTTGTCAGACGACCCCCAAACACTGAATTCAAGCCACGGTACACTCTGAAGACAGTGAAGCATGGTGGTGCAAGCATCACGATATGGGGATGTTTCTCTTACTATGGTGTCGGGCCTATTTATCGCATACCAGGGATCATGGATCAGTTTGGATACATCAAAATACTTGAAGAGGTCATGTTGCCTTATGCTGAAGAGGAAATGCCCTTGAAATGGGTGTTTCAACAAGACAATGACCCCAAACACACCAGTAAGCGAGCAGCTTCTTGGTTCCAGACCAACAAAATTAAAGTCATGGAGTGGCCAGCCCAATCCCTGGACCTTAATCCGATAGAAAACTTGTGGAGTGACATTAAAAATGCTGTTTCTGAGGCAAAACCAAGAAATGCAGAGGAATTATTGAACGTTGTCAAATCATCCTGGGCTGGAATACCTGTTCACAGATGCCAGAAGTTGGTTCGACTCCATGCAACACAGATGTGAAGCGGTTCTCAGAAACAGTGGCTATACAACTAAATATTACTTTAGTGATTCATAGGAATGCTGAATCCTGGATATTTTTCAGTTTATACAGTAAATATTTGAGTTTGTAAAGTAAAATGCAGACACTGCTTTTTTTTTGAACAGCCCAATGTTCATTTTTCTTTTTTTTTTTTATTTTATTTTTATTTTTATTTATTTATTTATTTATTTTTTTTATTTATTAGTTCGCACAACAACAAAATAACAGAAGATAATCCAAACCAATGTTTAAAAACAAGTGCAGGAGGAGGGAGAAAAGCATGTAAGCTTGTACAAAGCCCTCCTCCTCTAGAGTGAACAAAATCAATTTTAATCAGCAACCGAGTTAGATTATACAATGTAACTGAGTAACGTTACAATAAAGTTAATCAAATAATAAACGGTATTAATATAAATAACATTTAAAGTACAGTAAGGTTGAAACATAATTACAATAATTTAAAGTAAACAAAATTAATCGTAATCGAAAATTGTTTAAAGTATTACACCGACAATGAAACACATTACGATAGGGACAATCAAATAATAAACCCTAGCAATTAAAATAAAGTCAGGTAGAACATAGAGTATATTTACAATTCTCTAAAGTAAACAAAATTTTAACTTAATCGATAAATAATAAAAACTAATATCTCGAAAATGAATGACATTACAATAAGGCTAATCAAATTGTAAACGGTATCAATTAAAAAGATAATACTTAAAGTGCAGTTACAATGCAAAGGATCTAAAAGAATTCATGGTATAATTTAAGGAAAAAGAAACAAGATCAACATGTGAGACTGCTACAGGGGGTGGGATGGCTTAAGAGGTGGATTTTTAGGGCTCTTTTAAACGAAAGAAAAGATGAAGTAGAACTCGAAAAGGAGGGGGGAAGATCATTCCATAACATGACACACTTGTACTTAACAGACATTTGGGCAAGGGAAGTTCTAAGTAGGGGAATTTGTAATTTATTACATTGTCGAGTTTGATAATTGTGAATATGAGTGTGAAAATTAAGAAAATCGTCGAAAGTATCGGGGAGATTGTGATTTATATAATTAGCCACAAACAAACCAAGTTGGAACCTATTAATATCATAAATATTTAGAATTTCTAATTTGTCAAAGAGTGGAGAAGAGTGCGAGTAGAGACTGGATCCTGTGGCAATGCGTAGAAATTTCTTTTGGAGAATAAGAATATGGTGTAGTGAGGTTTTACATGCTGTTCCCCAAACAATATTACAGTACACAAGATATGGATAAATTAAACTGTTGTAAATAGTTATAAATGTTTTCTTTGATAAACAATGTCCAATTTTCCCTAAGATCCCAATAGTTTTCGAAATTTTACTTACTATCATACCAATATGAGACTTCCATGTTAATCGATCATCAATAAGAATTCCTAAAAACTTGGCCTGGGATTCTTGTAAAAGAGGACGGTTCTTTAAGAAGATGTTGCAATTTTTCCTATTATATGTCTTGTTTTTACTACAAAAGTTAAGATAGAACGTCTTTTTAATATTGACCGATAATTTATTGGGCTTCGAACCATGTCATTACCTTTTCAAGTTCTTGGTTGGCTAGTCGTATTAAGGAATCAAAATCTGCATGTGAAAGGAAAAGATTTGTATCATCAGCAAATAAAATAAAAAAGATAATTTTGGATGCTTCGGCAAGATCATTTACATATATTAAAAACAATAGAGGACCTAAATTGATCCCTGGGGAACTCCACAATTTACAGGTTTGTATGAAGATGAATTTTTATTGAGGGTAACGTACTGTTTTCTGTCGGATAGGTAGCTAATAAACCACTGAAGTGCGTTGCCATTAATTCCATATTTGTTAAGCTTTTTGAGAAGAATCGAATGGTTGACCGTGTCAAAAGCCTTCCTTAGATCTAGAAATATTCCTATGGTAAATTTATTGTTGTCAATAGCAGTAGTAATTCTATCCATTAACTGAATAAGAGCCATTGAAGTAGAGTATCCCCTTCTAAAACCATGCTGGTGTTTGTAGAGAATATCATTTTGGTCTAGATGCTTTAAAAGACGATTGTAAATCAATTTCTCAAGAATCTTAGAGATGCATGGTAGAACAGAAATTGGGCGGTAATTGCTAACTGAAGTAGAAGCATTGCTTTTAAATATTGGAATTACTCTTGCAATTTTAGTTGATTTAGGGACCATGCCGTTCTGAATGGATATGGTTAGAATGTGAATTAGAGGGGAAATGATATAGGGTAGGGAAATTTTGAGTATTCCAGTACTGATTCTGTCGTGACCGGCAGCGGAATCTTTCATATTTCTAACTATGTCTAAAACTTCAGCCGTGGAGAGTTCAAATGATGTAAGTTGAGTAATCAGAGGAGTATTAATGTAGTCAAGAGGATCTGTCGTCACCGTGGGTATTTTGCTTTTTAGAGTAGGACCAACATTAACAAAAAAATCATTAAATTTTTCGCACATCGTACTTTTATCTGTGATGAATTGTGTACCACTTAGAATTTTATGTGGGGCAGCTTTTTGTTTATTACTACGATTTAATAAGTCATTGATTACGTTTCATGTTTGTTTCACATTACTGGAAGCTTCCGTGAATTTCTTGTGGTAATAATCTCTTTTGGCATCTCTTAATGTCTGAATTAATTTGTTTTTGTATACTTTGTAGTTACTCTCCATCATTGGGGTAGGATTTTTAACATATTTCCCATAGAGTTTGTTTTTCTTCTTAATCGACTTAAGCAGACCACAGGTCAACCAAGGTTTCCTGTGGCGATGTTGACCAATTTTTGCTGTTTTCATTGGAAATGATTCATCAAAGACTAAAGTGAAAATAGTAAGAAATTTATCATAAGCCACTTCTGTATCGGTTTCTCTTTAAGATATTGGCCTGTGTCTGTTAGGGATTCAATAAATTTTTCTTTGTTCGCCTCATTAATCTGTCTGTAAGAATACCGAGCTTCATTATTCAAGGGTTCCTTAATTCCTGATATCAAAAATATTGGAAAATGATCTGATATGTCAGTTACCAATATTCCAGCCGTTAAGTCAGAATTTAGAGCGTTGGTATATATATTATCAATCTAGGTAGCAGAATGTGGTGTAATTCTGGGAGGCTTGTGCATAAGTGGAAAAATGAGGAAGAGAAAAGGCTATTGATGTGATCAGTAGTAGGGGAATGTGAGTTTTTAAGTAAGTCTATATTAAAATCACCAAGGATGTAGCAGGTACTCTTTTCTTTGTTAATCTTATTCATGCATTCTGATAACTGTTCACTGAAGTTCTGAATATCAGTATTGGGAGGCCGATATACACAACCAATAACAATTTTCCTCCCCACATTGCCACTTGAGATCAATTCGATAAAAATACACTGAGTGTCCGACTCCTCATTTCCGAACTCTAAGTCATTTCTTTCTACATATGATAAATCATTATTTATGTATAGGGAGACCCCTCCTCCTACCTTGTTTTGTCTACAATGGTGAATAGCTTTATAGCCTGATATATTATAATTCTGTGTTGTATTTTCAGATAGCCAAGTCTCAGAGATGCCAATAGCAGAGAAGTTATGTTTTAGGGAGTGCAGATAATCGCTGAGCTCCTCGAAGTGGCGAGGAAGGCTCCTGACATTCAAATGAAACACTGAGAGAGAATGCGTCTTACTTGATGAGCACGATTTCACAAAGGAATTAATGTTGTAGTACTGAGAAGTGTTTATGGAAGAATGCTGACTGTTACAAAAAAAATTTGAATCAGGGTCAAGAGAAGTTAACGGAGTGTCACAATTGTTTTCGTTTTCATTAAGATCAAATGGGTTAAAAACTAAGGAGCTTATTTCAGAGTTACTGGGAAGGGGAATTTGTGAAATGATGCTAAACTCTGTTCTTAATATTCTTTTTTCCATTCTTTTTTGCTGAATGAGTTAGGATTAGCTTTTCATCCATTTTCTGTAAAGTGAGTAAAGAATTTCTGCTTTTTTCTTCATGTTTTGATTAAGAATATAATGTGCAGTGTTCCCAATGCATGGAAATAAAAACCATTATAAGGATTTTGGGCTTTACTCAATTTTTTGAACAGACTGCTATTATTTTGAACACAACTGTATATAGCCCCATGACAGCTACCCTGAACAGAGACCAGGACATTCCTGTGATGACTGATCTCTTCATTAAGTGTGCATGAGTAATGCCACAGATAAAGTTGCTTCTGGAGAAATTTACTACTAGTGCATTGTGGGCTTGAGTCATGCAGCCTTTTATCCTCTTTAGCCTCTAATCACTTTTGGATTAATGGGAGTCTTGACAGATTTTGCCAGTCTTACAGTAATGCCATCGATCCACTGGTTCTTTATTTGCCTTAGGTCCAACACTGGAGTACTTAGTCACTGAGAAATGAAAAGCTGAGTGGCAGGTGGACCGTCAGCCTCACATAGTTGTAACCTGACCCCATCCAGACGGCTCTATGTACCAAGTTACACATTTCGAGGTAAAGATTGTCTTCTCGGACGTAGCAGGCTGTTCACATTGTTCACATGCTGCAAATGTATGCCGTATTTTTGCAAAAACAGTCTGCACTAGTAGCATGTGTTCCCAAAAACATGCCCTGATTTCTGCTGGCCCTATGATGGACTTGCAAACTATCCAGGAGTGTTTGCTGGCTATTGACAGCAAACACTAGGATCAAGCAGGCAGAGACAATGGATGAAAAGCTAATCCTAACTCATTCAGCAAAAAAGAATGGAAAAAAGAATATTAAGAACAGAGTTTAGCATCATTTCACAAATTCTTCACTCAGTTTGAAAGATTTTCAAATTGTGAGGACGTATATCTGCATCTCCCCCTGTTACTCTGTAAAAAAAAAAAAAAAAGAGTCTTTCCACAATCAGATCACTGAAACAGATCACGCCTAGTCCAGCCCGATTAAACCCTTCTTCTTCAGAATTATTAGATTGGTGTTTGAGGCGATCCTGGTCTGTACTTGTGACTACAGTCCTGTTGGTGTTTTTGACAGAGTATGATCAAATGATCTGAAATGCAGTAAATATGGGGTTCTTAAAAAAAAGGTATGCCCCCCCTGCCATCTTCCCTTCACACTGTTTGCTTCACTCAAGTTATAACCTGTTGTGACACTCTAAATTTAAAACATTTTTTAAACGGAAATGTTTTACATGCACGCTTGCGGGGTTTTAGTTAGTGTTCCAGACATGTGGGAAGTCATTCTGTCATGCATCATTCTCAACCAGTTATTTATTGATAGTGCAGAAGAAGCTCAGACAATATTAGTATTACACAGAAATGGCAGTGTTTTCTAACGCTACATATCTGCTACAAACGACATCTGCATTCAAGAGGTCATACAATGTTTCCACATAGTCAAACATTTTACAAACACAGCAAAAATACCATATGAGGACAAACTCTTCCACCTGCTTTTAATGCTCAATATCCACCTTCCATTACAATCCTTCACTGATTTCTGTGCTTATTTTAACACTTTAACAATGCATTTACATAAATCATTATAAAAACTGATAAAATATTTGGCAATAAACAGAGGGGGATTTTTTTTAAAAAGAATGTGGGAGTTTTAATAATCTTCACAACTCATCATTACTTTTCTAGTCATCTGCTTCTGGGAGGCAACACCTCCCCAAGAGCTGCAAGGACTAACAGTGTGGGAAACAACCTCGCTAGAGATGACATTCTTCTGGAATGTTCTCCTTTTTCTTTGTAACTCTTTCTCTCCTGTTTAAATTAATTGCATGTTATTTGTTTGGTTTTACAGTTTTGCAGCCTGTCATACAGGATTGATTGTCAGGCCCCCTTGCATGCAATGGAATTACATTTCCCAAGAATCTCAGTCATGCTTACATATACGGTATATGGTCATAGAGACACAGATGCACATAAAGACTTTTTTTTTTAACAACAAAGCATAGAATGGAAATCACTTAAAAAAAATAGAAAAAAATATATACATATATGGTCATGAACATTTTTTGGCTCATTATCACAGATATTAGCTGGCAGAACTGGTTTCAAATTGCGACATAACATTCACGCACGGTTCTTTGGAAGTGTCCCATGCTGACGCAGTTGTTTCTCCAGAACAAAGTGAACCAGCTTCTTCACCCAGGCGGAGCGAGGGTTCAGGCAGACCTTCTCCCCGTTTGCCAGGCTGGCTCTGTTCCAAGAGATTTGGAGAAGTTAAGGTCAAGGACAGTTTACTAATAACTCACAAAGCACATCTCCAGTCACTTGTGACAGCTTTTCCACTACGCCTATCGTGTACTGTTCATGTTGTGTAATTACTGGTTATTTGCCATTGAAGAATGTACTGGTTTTTAATTTAATCTTTTTGATCTCATTTATAAAGACATCTCAGATCAGTTAAACCACACTTTTCTCACGCGGGCACCTTTCACACATCTATGAGAAATTTTCCACTTGACTGAGTATTATCCAGTTGCACAGGAGTGAAAAACTGAAACAAGGACTGCTGCAGTTTCACTAAAGGCAATTCCCACACAGATCTTAATAAATAAAAGCTTGCTTATTCTTTCACGGTAACTATGAAATTCCCACACTAAACAATGATAGATGTAACAAATAATCAGCAATCACTAGTTTATCAATAGGTGTTAAAAACATTTATTGTAATAATAATTATGTCATCTTTCTCTGTGTGTCGAATTGACTCACATCACTTCTGTTTCTGCACAGTGAGGCCCCTCAGGGACCAGTTTGATGCTCTTCAGGGTATCTGGAGGGATGATTCTTGATTCCACCTGGAGGCACCGACAGTGCGTGTTGTAGTCTCTGCTGATTGGCGGCATACCTGCCATGGACAGACATCCAGTATGGACAAAGTTTTTAGTTGCAGCTCAAGAAGAAAAATGTCAAGTAATGTTTTTTTTTTTTTTTTTACTTTTTACGTCTTGCCAGGTCTTTTGTCAACGATCAGTGCACTCTTATGACTGCAATATCAGCTACTTTTTTGTGTCCCCTCTGATTCATGAATGTAGATTATGAAACCTTCCAACAGCACGTGTTATCACGGCACTGAGAAGTTACTCAAGTTCAACACTTCCTCTTTTGATCATCCCGTCAGGTTGCAACAGTAATACGCAAAGTCATAAAGAGAAAAATGCATGTGCACTGTTCTTGATGAATAGAAAAGACTTAGCGGTTATATTGTGGTGTAACAGTGACCACTGTTTCAACCATTAAAAGACAAGTTTCGACATCTACATAAAGTTATGTTATGGAATTTTCACCTTAAAATATCCCTTAATCCTTTTGGGATCCTAATTTTGAACTTCTATATGTGCAGAAATATAAACATTATAACAAACTCTTTCCAAAAATCCAATATGTTCACATTTTTAGAAATAATTTAAAAACTTCAGGTAACCTTCTTGCTGTGAGGCAACAGTGTTAACCACCAAGCCACCGTGCTGCCCTTGGAATTTTACTTGTTTCGTGTAAAAGAACTATTGGTGTCCAAAACAAAAAAAAAAAAAAAAAAAAAAAAAAAAAAAAAAAACTGGAAAAACATCTTCAGCTTTGTCTCACAGCACAGAAGTTCTAAGTTCCAAAATTAAATGTAGGTGTGAGTCCTAGCATGTGTGGTTATTTGGACTGGTTGAATTATTCAGGGTGAGCGTGTACCCCTCCTTTCACCAAATTACACCTGGGATGGGGTCCGGCCACCTGTGACCCTGAACACGGCAAAGCAGCTATAGAAATGGGATGGATGGACATAGCCTTTTTCGACTTCAAAAGGCACTTCTAGGATTCTTCTACAGCAGTGGTTCTCAAACTTTTAAACTTTCTCAGCTGCGTACCACCTGAGAAACTATTGAGCTCTCCGAGTACCACCATGATGACCAATTTTAAAATAAAGCCATATATGCCTTCTCAATTAGCTTTAAACACACAGGAGAGATGTTTATTCCCTATTATGGTTATTTATTGTTACCTGAATTTCATTTGAAATGTATTTTATAATGCATTGTCATGCATTGACAAATCATGACGTTCCCCCGCGTACCGCCAGTGGTACGCGTACCACATTTTGCGCAACACTGTTCTACAGTATAAAACAAACAGCATTTTGATTATTTTTTTTTTTAAGTTTTACATACTTGGGGGGTTTAATCTGCTTTAAAAAGGAATGGTGTTGAGGATGATTTCTATGACTGACAGAAACCCGGCTGAAGACCTCAGTTTCCCAGCGACTCAGCTCTTGGCTGCAGCTGGAACAAGAATAACAGCGCATGTTTAGTAGCTCTTACCGTCAACAAGCATAGCCAAGGTCCCGAGCATCAGCAGGGTGCAGAGTTTCATCTTGTTCAGCTGGGCTGTTGCGAGGGTTCTTGAAAAGCACTTGAGAGTGTGGACATACCCTTGCATTGCAGTATATAAATATCAGATGATCATGTGCTCCTCAGAAAATTAGCTGTGGGACATTTAGAAAAAACACAGACCAGCGTATGTGTGTGGTTTCACTTTGGTGCATTCACATGTGCAGCAGAAGGTAGTCATGGGACGGTGGGTTCAGGGAACAACCAGAGGTCCCGTTGAGGTTAAGAAACGGCGAGCCCGCTGTCAGCAGCCACAGAAATGAGTCACATAGATGGAGCATGGCTGTGCGGACTGTCAGCCAGCGGTTTCATTTCTTTTCTGTCTGTTGTAACTCTGCAGGACTGTTTACCTTATAGATCCCCTCTTCTGATTCTAAGAAAGGAAAATGAAAAAAAATGATCATCAGATGCAATTCTGTAAACAATCTTTGTTAATCTGTGCTTAAAGTAATATTTTGAAATAGCATTGTAACTGTAGTTCCAAGGGATTATTTTTCCCTCACTCCAGGGTTCTTCTTCTGAATCTGCACATACAGTACAATACAGCCACTATGTGAAACAGCTCACTGCTGTTTCTTTTTACAATGTCCTTATTGTCATGTCTTTTGCCAAACCAGAAAGTGACTTAGATTGAAGTGCCTTGGTTTGTCTGTTTGCAGGAAAAAAAACAAAAAACAAAAAAAGAAAACAAACTTGCTGGACCACTTTGTACAAAATATGGCATTCTGACAAAATAACATGCCAACATTCTGTTAAACCAAATATATCTTTGAAATTGTGAAATACTACATTGTTCTTGGCAGAGAGCTGGAGTAACTGAGTTCTCCTCAGGTTTAAGGTCAGAAATATATTTGTCCTGATTTAACCTTATGGACTCTTCCAGCTGTGGCTTCTGATATGAGGCCCTGCATCTGGATACCATGTCCTGTCACAGTGACAGCAGTGATAACGAGCGTACTGGGTGAGTGGAGTCATCTTGGATCTTTCTGGCCCTTCAGAGGAGACGGCTGGAATGGATCTCCTGTTGGTGTGGGAGCGGGGAGCCAATGATCCACTGAGAAGTCTTGATGACCCGCTGCAGTTGTTTCTTCTCAGATACATTGCAGCTGGCATACCACACCGTGCATCCGTAGGTCAGGACATTCTCTATTGTGCAGTAGTAAACGTTTTTCAGCAAAGGTGGAGGGAATTTGTTCCTCCTCATCGATCTCAGGAAAAAAAGACGCTGCTGGGCCTTTTTAATAATGTGGGTGGTGTTCACATTCCAGCCCAGGTCCTCTGAGATGTGCAGGCTGAGAAACTTGAAGTTTCTGACCCGCTCCACTTCTTCCCTGTTGATACTCAGGCCTGAGTGCGGTCTGGTCCTTGTTTTCCTGAAGTCGGTGGTGACTTTGTCTGGTAGGTCTCACCCCCCAGACAAAGGTAGCTAGCTAGTCGGTGGGCATCGTGCTCACGTCGTTGGGAAAGGGGGCGCAACTGCTGCTGTATGCACCAGTCGAGCACCGCTTAGCGACCTTGGGCTCAAGGCGAGCCATCTCCACCCCTAGACTCTTTCAGGTTGACCTAAAGTCTGCTGCAGTGATCTGCTTGATTGCACTCTCACAGCTTTCACAATTCGCATGTCAAGTTCACCAAATATGCTAAGCGTGAAGTAGTAATGCCTGAAAACAAAAAAATTCTCTGGCAATTTATTTTAAATTAGTAATTATTTGACTGAAGAGATATTCACCAGAGGCGTCACATATGATGATCTCTTCAGGCTTGTGATACTACAGACAGAAGGAAAAACAGACAGACAGAAACCACATATGCCACAGCAGTGCTAAAAGCTGTCAGCCTCTCATGATTATGGGCACGAGACCTTTGCAGATGTCATAAATATGGGTCACTATGGAAATCCCTCAGGCCACATGACTTCAAGGCAGAAATGATATATTTCAGAATGAGTCAGCAAAATTATCATGTTTTGAAAAACAAGCTTTGCCATCTAAGAAAATAAATTGGAGAATGTACAATCGTTATTTACTGCATTGGCTTAAAATGGCAGTGAACTAACTAACAAATATACAGCAAGTAAGACATGTGAAGTCAGTAATGTTGTTTTGCCTGAAAGAGTCTCGTCACGTGAGTAAACTGCTGAGCAGTAAGATTTAGGGAAACAGATTTAATAAATCAGAAGTGGAACAAAGAAGAAGCAATGTTCATGTTTCCAAAGGATTGAATAAAGCGGACCCTGTTTGTCTCATCATATTTGACACTCCTGGTTTGTGCAGAGGGGCTTCAAGGCCAGTAGCTCATGGGGAGGGACTGTCTGATCTGTCTGTGAAACACTAGTGCCCTCGCATTAGCCAGTGTTATTTTATCTAACATATGTTGTGTTTTTCCTTTGGTCTTTCCATTTACAGTATATATACCTTTATTTACAGTGGAGGTTTGACACATCCACCTCTCACATGCTCTCCCTGACAATTTTGCAATGCAATGGCACACAAACACATTTTCACTGCACCTTGCTTTACTTATAGTGGTCATTCCCAGCAAAGTCATCTTGAGGCATTTTACACAGAAAGCCCTCAAAGTTTACAAAGTTGAATGCAGTTCAGGCCGCTGGATGGCTTGGTGGTTTAGGCAGGCAACCCATGTTGAGAGACTACAGTCAGGTTTAACAAGGTTTGGCTCCTGGGCAGTGGAGATTTCTGGTCTTTCAAACAGGGGAAGCTCATAGTACATCATAAAAACATGTCAATTTATTTATATGTAAATTCTCCCCTTCCCTTCGCTTCCCTTCCCTTCCTGTCCCTACAGTGAGTGTTATTTTATTCACACTGTAAGAAATTAAGTATTTTGGTGTAAAAAATGCCTAATAAATGGTCGCTGCTTGTCATTCGACTTCGTGTGCAAAATCCACGATGGACTGAAATTGTGCATGAGACATGACAGTTTATATATATATCTCGGAAACCTGTCAATCAAATCTGCTTTCCACTTTTTCTCCAATCACCATGCGGACTGATCAGCCCATCGAGTTTCACAGCAATGAAAATAAATGCTCCATGCTGTCCCAGAGATGCTCAGCTTCTGTGGGGAAATGCATTGACCAGTAAGCAGTATGGGAATATACAGGCAAGTTAACTACACTAATTAGAAGTAGAACGGAGACATCCAGCAGGGTTAGAGAAGCACTGCCTTGTTTCCCAGGCAGGCACCTTCTTTGTGACATGGTTAAAGATGTGTCCGAACACCATTCCCATCACCCCATGTCCCCTCCTCTCCCCACCTTGGCTCCCATCCCTCCATCGCTCCCTCCATCCCTGGAGAATAGCCTGCTCTTTGCTCAAGCCATTCCGTCTCCTTGGAGCTCATTGTTACATGGTTGCTAGGTGATAGCAGGGGCCTCATTTGGTAAGGACCCTGGGTATTTGGTACGGGCAGGGCCGGCTCTTGGCATAGGCGATATAGGCGGCCTCCTAGGGCGCCATCTGCTGGAGGGGCGCCGCCACGCCGCCAGTCCCCCGTGGCCTTGAGGGAAAATAATAATAAAATAATAATTTTCTATGCCCACTGGCGCCCTCACTTAGTGTTTTCTGTCTGGAAAAAAGTACATATTAACATTACAAATAAATAAACAGTGACATGTTCCTAAATTATGCGTGAGCACGTGACGTGTCGTCATTGGGTCCGGATCATGATGCGCGGATCAGAGATCAGGGCAGGACAAGTGGAAGACGATCTCAGACAGGTGTGATTTGTGAGATGAAAAGGCCGTCCAAGCCCTCAGGTGCGCAGAACAGAAAGAGAAGAAAAGAGGAGGAGAAGAAGAAGTCGCAATATAAAGGTAACATTAATATCTTCTCTTTTTTTATGCCGTTTTGTGTGAAGACTTTTTATTTGAGCTAGCTATGTTGAAGTAACGTTAAACAACGCCAGAGAAGGACTTTGGGCATGGGCAATGCTGACTTAACATGCTAAAAAAAATAATAAAACACACTGATAGCTACTAAGAAGGATTAATAAATGATGAGAGGGATCAAAATAGAGGCCAAATCATGGGTCGGCTATGATCAGTTCACTCCTGTATCTGGCTTCCTTTTTAAAAATACAATAAAACACAGCTTTCTGCTGGCTGTTCTCTGTGTTGTTTAATGTGAAATGCACTGCATCGGCGCTGTTTATGTCTATGATGAGATGAATATAAAAGTTAGTTAGTTCCATAGGATAGTTTCTACAGTTATTATCCCCGCCCGTGTGTCCGCTCTGATACTGCATTACAGTTTCATCAAATCATTATAAAATTGAAATTAATTTTACCATTACTATTATTAACAACTGTGTGTCCAGTGTTGCTGCTGCTGCTGCTTCGCTCTCCTCCTCCTACTGTACTTATCACATTTGATATTGTGCCTAATGATTGCTGAAATTCAGTAGCCAGGTGCTGAAAATGTAAACTGCAGCAGCAGCTGTTTTTTTTTTTTTCATTTTTTATTTTTGCTTGTACAGTCATAAATATATCTACTCTATATCTGTCTAGATGCACTCAGAAAATATTTGCAGATGCCCCAAACAGCTGCTGGAGCGGTGCCTTCTGATCAAACATCCACACAAACACAGCTCCCTGAAGCATGTAAGTTTATTGTTTGTGGTCTCTGACACACTGCTATGATGTTGTTGTTGATGTTATTGTTGTTAATGTAAATGGTAATTACAGTAATGAAGTTGTTAGTCAAATGAAATAAAGTGTGTTTATTAAGTGAAGTAGAATGACGCAACAAACCTAATGCTGTGGTGTTACAGTATGGATGTCTTCTATGTCCTGTGACAGTTGCTGCAGAGAGGAGCTTCTCCAAATTGAAGCGCTTCAAAACATACCTGAGATCCACCATGTCTCAGGAGCGTTTAAATGGACTTGCCCTGATGAGTATAAACCGTGAAATGTCCAGGCAGGTGTCATTTGATGACACCATAGATGCCTTTACTGCCAGGAAGTCCAGAAGTGTCCAGACGTGTAAACTAGTTAAAAGACAAGTTTAGTTGAAAGTAACTGTTGCTACCGTTGAGTTTGTCATTGTTCAAATGCTCAAATTAAACTGTCGTGATTGCTCAGCTGGTTGTTGTCATTGAATTGGGTTAGGGTTAGGGTTAATCTCGCCTAGGGCGCCAAATTGGTTAGAGCCGGCCCTGGGTACGGGGTCAGGGCTGACAGAGGTGATGTGAAGGTGTGTGTGTTTGTGTGTGTGTGTGTGTGTGTGTGTGTGTGCTTGTTTATATGTGAGGACGCACAAGGTTCTGTGCACACATTGTTAGTCATCAAAGTGTGTGTGTGGGCGCATGTATATGTGTGTGTCTGTGTTTGGTTAAAGGTGGGGTAGGTGTTGTTTTTTTGCAACACTTTTTACAATATTGCCTGAAAACCTTTTCACATTCCCATTGCACCCACTGAAATAAAATGTTTGCAAAAAAACTAAACGTTTTGGTCCAGTCTAGAGGGTATAATCAGAGAAAAACTCTGACCAATCAAAATAGTGATCATTACTATTTTGATTGGCTGCATAATACGTCCATCAAATATCAATGCACTCCTTCACTATTTATTGGCCTATTCAATCACCAACTCCCCTGCTCCGAGCTAGGCTGGGCCAGGCGGAGAAGAAGAAGTAGCTGATTCTGAATCAACTTGTCTTCATGTGTAACCTGTTCTAACACATTTATGGTCAATGAAATATTAACATAACTGTACATAATAGGTCATTAATTTTTTTTTACATTATAGGGCAGGGAGGCAGGGGAAGCTCAGCTTCCCTTGCAGTCCCAGAGGAATCCCTTGTGCTCCTGGCCCGTGGCCCTTTGCTACATGTCTTTTTCACTTTCCTGTCTTTCTTCACTGTAAATAAAGACCACTAGAACCAAAATATATAAAAAAGAAATGTTAAATGCAGTTCAATTAAATCCCAATTGTATATCAGTTCAGTCCAGTTCATTGTAATACAAACATAATACAGTTCATAATTTAATTAATTCCAGTCATCTAAAATGTAAAAATCGTTTAATTCAAATTTATAAAATAAATAAAACAGCTTAGCTAAGGATCCCAGCAGATTGCACTGAATCTTCACCTAAAGCCTGATTTATAATCGAACGTCGGTTGTCTGCGTCACCTACGCAGAGACTACGCAGACACTCCGGTGCACCTACCCAAAATTGTAGGGTGGGCAAAATTGTAGGGCGCAGACAGTGTCGCAGAGAGGAGAGAAAGGAGGCCTCTGATTGGTCAATTCTACATCTGCATAGGAAAGACCGCGTCATTGAAGAAATGAGGAAGTACCCACATCTGTATGATTTTCGTTCTCCACTACAAAGACAGTACATATTCTAGTAATTCATGGAGGGAGATAGAGATGATTGTGGGTCTGGATACGGCCGAGACGGTGAGGAAGTGGAAAAATGCAAGAGATACGTTTAGTAAGTTTAGCTAGTCCGTGATTGTCCATCTTGCGCTGTGGCGTGGAATAACATAGCTGAGGTGGTATAAATCAAAAGTGACGGCAGCATCTCTGCGACAAGCTGGCGGCGACACATTGCCGCGAGAGTATACACGGCCCTTTAGTGCAACCCCCCCATTCTGAGCAAGCATGGGGTGATGGTGGAGAGGAAAAAGTCTGGTGAACAGTACTAAAAAAGCTCCAGCAGAACCAGAAACTGACAGGGCATCTGCCTTGACTTGATGGGATCTGAGATGACAGGAAAGAAAGATCAAAATACACAAAGATTGAGTCAGAGGATCTCTGCTAAAAGAACACAAACGTGGATTAACAAAGAAACTTTTGTTTGCAGTTTAGATCTAGTAAGTGTTCAAGAGTTTGAAAAAGGTAAAAAAAAAAAAAAAACAAAAGCTGAATTTAGTTATCCTTGTAACCAATAGAACACAAGCAGTCAGGGTAAATGGATGACTGCTGAACAGTTGATAAAATCAGACCGTCATCAAGTATGCCAGTGACTGTCATTGTGAGCCATAATTCCGTAATAATGAAACGGTTGGTGATGACTATGTTAAATGGCGTGAGGGTTCCTACCGTCAGCTGAATATATCGAGTCCTCAGGACGAACACTCGGGATATCACAATGATATCACAATATCACAGTTGAATTTATGCAATCCTACAAATAACTGGGAAAGATGACTAACTCTAGACTCACTTTTGAAGAAATGTATAAAGCAGGGTGAGGAAAAGGAAACCAGTGCCTGTTCTGTCTGAAGAAAACGTATAATTTCCATGTTGAGAAATCCACGACCCTGTTTAATCGTGCTTTCACTGAATCAGTTTTATCCTTTTCCCTGTGTTTAGTCAACTCTTTCCAAAGTCTCACACCTGAACAGACAAACCAAAGTGCTCAAACATGCCTGTCATTAAAACTCACTCAAACAAATAAATAGTCTAACAAGCTTAATCGAGCTTAGTCAATTTTGTTAGCCTCATATATCAGATAAATAAAATGAATGACCTACTGTCACTCCTCAAAGGTTTGTAATTCCAAATTGTAGAAAAACATACACACAGGCAAATACGCACAAAACTTTGTCCCAGCAGCTGTTACACAGCTGATTAAATGACGATAATTGCATGTATTTTATCTCTTTAGTTTTTTCTCTATTATTACTTCTTTTATTTAGATTTACATATTGATTGCAGTCTTAGTTTTTTTAAGCTTAATTTTTAATGTCTTCCGATCCCTGAGAACGTTTCTACGTCACGTTGAACAGTTGTTAAACATTTTGAAATACTCCCGAGAGGAAAAAAACAGTGGAGACAAGAAAAAGGATGATTCATAAAATATGAATATTAAATACAACATGAACATCACTTTGCACGTCTTAAAAAAAAATCCACGCAATACAACTAAAATATAATAGTACGACGGAGTATTAGGGCCACAGTGAGAAAAAAAATGTGGACAATGATTTTTTTTTTCCATTCCTCACTTAGAGAATAAAGTCAAAATGTTGAGAAAACTTTATTCTCGACATTTCGACTTTATTCTCGACATTTTGACTTTCTTCTCAACATTTCGACTTTATTCTCGACATTTTGACTTTCTTCTCAACATTTCGACTTTATTCTCGACATTTCGACTTTATTCTGGAAACTGCATCTTGACTTTATTCTCGACGTTTCAACTTTATTCTCGACATCTCGACTTTATTTTCTAAGTGAGGAATGAAAAAAAAAATCATTGTCCACAATTTTTTTTCTCAGTGTGGCCCCAATACTCCGTCGTATAATAGTGACAATCTAAAATAAGCTAACACAACTATTTTATAATGGTAATACTATAACTTTTTTTTAAGAAATTAATTTTGTATTTTCTTTATGTAAAATATTTACTTATTCTTTTACAGTGCACAAATTTAAAAGAAATAATTCTAAGGCTGCTTGCGTTTCATTCATGTTGTAACTTGAACGTGTTAGTGGGAACATAAGTGTCACATTTTGATGTCAGTGGAGCCGGAAAACGAAAACACCTCGGGGTACTAACTGTAGTGTGTTGATTGAGGGCTGATGTGTTTGGTCTGGCATTATTTTTATCAGCCGTGGAATCGAAAGCCTCTTGCACAAGCGGAAGATTCGCTGATGACTGAGTTGCAAAGAATGAGAATGATGTGAAGGAAGCAGCTAACAGCACAGATGATCTGTTCCAGTTCCTTTATTGACAAATAAAAAGTTAACAACTTTCAATTAGATGCAAGGAAGGCAATTAATCTCAGAGAATACATTTTGAAGGTGGTTTGTATTTTCATGCGTCTAGAATTGCTGCTGTGAGTGGATCCTCTTGTACATGCTGGCTGTACAGCTCTGTGGATTGGATCTGTTTCAGTCAAAAAGTCCACTGCTTGACCAAAACTAAGATTTCTCGACTTCTAATTACCCGTTCCCCAATCCCTGTTTCGCTCCACGATGTCTGATTCAAATGAATGGACTGTCATCAGCTTCTGTTAATGTCTGTTAATGACCCACAATGTTGGAGTCAAGTCATCAAACTTTAAGTGTGAGTCCAGTCTAGAGTCCCCAGTTTTCAAGTCTGAGTCAAGTCCAAGTCATTTAAGAAAAATCAACCAAATCAATGAATCAATCTCAATCCAAATGATGCAGCTGTCAGCTTTGTCACATGTGCACTTTGTCTTTAAAACACATTTTTAGCATCTCAAAGCATTAAAGTTCTCATTACACTGAGTAGCAGATTTTGTTCAAAGTGACATGGTGAAATAAAAAAAAAAAAAAGAAAGAAATTAACTTACAAATGAACAGTTTAACTTAAAGGATGACTACACCACCTGACAGTGGCTCGTGCCTGCTGACTAACTGTTTCACCCTATTTTAACATCTGTCGGCTACAGCTGCAGCTCTACATGGTAACAGCAGACTTGCGGTCTGCAAAAGAAGACAACGAGAGTAAATATTACCTCACACAATGTGAAAATGCTCACAACCCAAGAGAGTTTTCTTGGCTGCTCTACCGCTACTATAAACTGATCAAAAAACATTGTAGAGTACCTTCTTGCCAGATGACAAATGAAGCTGGAGGTTGTTCCCACCGTCTCCTGGGTGGCTCTAACAGATGGAACAAGTCAAAATCTGAGCACTTGTATCTGATTTACAAGCCTGAAAGTAGTTATGACTTAATGAATTGAATTAGGTGAATTAGGGATTCTGAAGCAGGGAATCATCTAAAACTGCCGCCTTCAAGGATCTGGGCTGAAGAATACTATTTTATTATGTAAGTTCTTAGTGAAATGTGGAAAAACTCAGCTAAACTGTGCACAGTCCACCACAGACACCGCTGGAGGTGCGACAGGCCTAAGGCCCAGCAGAAAGACCACCTCGCTGTAATGAAGTATGCAGATATGTTAAATAACTCAGCATACCCAGAACACAGACACTTTCTCCTGGCAGCAAATGCGCTCACTTTACTGACCCTGGGACTTTTTGGCAGCATTGGTCAGGTGAATTTCTGCCTCCTTCTGATCAAACACTGATCAGATGGATCAGTATTTATATAGCTTTCCCCATAAACGGTTCACATGAACCCGCAACTTACTGTAGTTGGTGTGATTATGTTTGCAGACCAGTGTTTATTATTACGTCTCAGATTTTCCTGTTTTGCCTTTTGCTGCTGTCTTCATTATTGTATTTTTTGGATTGTGTTGTATTTTAGTTAATAAAAATGATAAGATGAAACTTTATCAGTTACAGAATCAGTTGTTTTCAATTTAATGTTTTTAAGAGAATCACAATATGCCTGCACGCTACATCATGATCAAAGCCTTCACGTGGATATTCTTGCACATAATTACAAAGATGTTGCTTGTATAAAACAAAAACAAAGACAAAAAAATAAAAAAAATACAAGTTACAAGTACAAAAATACAAATTAATGGATTGGATTTGAAACATTTCTCATAAATAGTCTTTACAGAGGTGAAACAATAAACTATAAATAGCTATTTGAATTATATAAAGCTACAAAAAACATTGATAGAAGTGTTCAGGTACAGGATTTAGTCACAGTGTCCTGCAGATCAAAACACTGTAGTATACTGGAAAAACAAAGCCCTTTGCTTATTAACCAGTACTTCTTAAGTTCTTCACATGCATCTAACCTCTCAACTTGTTTCAGTAACTGAAATTCTCCTCTTTCTCTCCACCTACGTCGACGCAAATGTCCAGCGCTCAGTTCTGTCTGATGGCAACTGATACTGATACTCTTCTTACATCTTCATCTTAGTTTTAGCTGTAAGTTTAACAGGCTGCTGCTACGCTTCCATTTGTTTCAGTAATCTGCTTCTTTTTTATATATATATATATATACATATAGATGAAATTACCATCTATGCCAGCCCAAACCACTTTGCTTTGTAATGCTGAAAATCAGTTTCCCACAGTGACGCTGGATGTGGTGGTGCTGTTGGACGGCTGGGGAGGTTTAGTTGGAGATCTCTTCACAGCACGTTTCATCTTCATTCTGTGAAGACAACACATCATGGTCAGCCACTTTGAAACCACTGTGATGCATGTTCTTTTGGATTAAAAAACATCAATATTATTTTTGATACAATGCACTACATAACAAATTAAACACACAGCTTTTTAATGGTGACTAGATTAAAAGTTGTTCTTTATAAACCTGTTACATGTTGCTGCCTTTCTCTTTCATGCATGCTGATTGTGGAGCATCACATCAGTTACTTGAAGTAATTGGTGACTATGCACTTTGTTTTTTCATTAAATTATTTTTTGTTACATGTTCAACACTCTCAAAACGCCATACAACTAGGTAAAATGTCCATGTAGTTGACTTACATTTCCACAGTTTTCAGGACTGCTTTTGTGAAGTTTCCCCGTGGGTCGAGGCAGCGTTTAGTGTTATCTTTCAGTGTGACACTGTGAAAGAAGAGGTAAATTTCATGGGTAACAGCTCTATAATGGAAGCTCATCGATGACTGTGATCTTATTGGTCATTTGCATTTGCAGGTACTTACATGACCTCCTGCTTGTTGCAGTGTGGACGAGGTGAATACTCCATAACATCAGAGATGAGGGAGGGCTTCACTCCTTTGCTTGTTTTTGGGCACAAACACTGCATCATAACTGGAGAATAAATGATAAGCAGATGTTTTTAGTTATTATTTAACACACTATGAGCTGCATTAATGCACAAAAGCTTTTCACAGTACCATGAAGTAGCAGACTCACCTGTTGAAGAACAAACGGCCAGGCAGGCCAGGATAGCGATGCACTGGATTGCAAGTTTCATCCTTGTCTGAAATCAGTGAATGATATTCTTAAAAAAAGTGTTGGACCCTTAAGTATTTTCGCAGTGATTTCTTCCACTCAAATGTGAATGCTCTCGCTTCTCTCTCTGTGTTCCTCACTGCTCAAACTGCTTGAGTTGAAAATGAAGAGCCTCAACTCTTATATACTCAGTTAGCTGGGGATGTGCCAACCCTGATTCTTAAGAAGTTATCAAAAAACCTCTCTCTCACACACACGCACTTTCTCCTTCCTGCATCAAACTGCCTCAGTGTTCCTTGGAATCCTGCGATCATCTCCCTTCCCTTTTATAGACTTCCTGTATACTGCTGCCTTCAGAGGGGTTACAGGGTGATAACTGTGCCAGCTATCACATTGTTAAAACTCAGTCAAGGCTCTCCTGAGGGAAATTAGATCTGTACTGACATGTAGATAATGGAAATTTGTTCTAGGCTACACAAGCAGCGTGAAGTCTCCTTAACCCTTAATGGGTGATCTACATTGGCTCTTATTTTTCAATGTGTAGCCATTCAGATAATGACATGCATGGCTGTTCACGTGAGATGAGATGGGAGGCATGGCATTCCTTCTTTGGGACTGAAAATGTGAAAAACGGGATAATTTGAAATCAAATTAGTATTAATTTTCTAAGGGTGACTTGAAATGTTGCTGTTTTAGTTTGCTATTTCCTTTATCAGTAATTTGCAGAGCTGCATATACATATAAGGCTTTAAAAAACATTTTTTTTTTTTTTGGCTCTATGGGGAAGACCTGCAGAAAAGGGAGTTGAAAATGTGATGGCTGCACGTGAACTGTAGCCTCTGTAGATAGGCCGCCTGCCAAAACCTGCGAGCTACTCAGCGGTCCCACGTCATGGCTTTATTTTATGGCACTATTTTTTTTTTCATCTTGGAGGAATGTCTCACCTGGAGTCAATTTTTAATCTGTTTTCGGAGTAGGTGTGTAAATAGCAATGCTATTAAAATAAATTAAGCACAGATGATAAGGCAGTTGAACTGAAGAGACACAGGACAATTCATATATTTTTCATCATCTAGATTAAGGCTGTATTCCTCATGCAAGTAAAAGTAAAGGCGCCTTCATCTGAGCTGAGCCTCCACGGACATGGTAAATGTTTTAAATCATATCTTGAATTAGTGATATAGACAAAAACGTAATTTAGCATCACTGCCTTAAAGTTTACTATTTCAATACATTGCATTTCTGCTGGATTAGGCATGGCCTGCGATCCTGTGTTTTTGGACTTATTTCAAGTGTTGTGTAAGCCCTAAAAATAGATGTTCAGATGTTGTATTTCTCTGGGTCCAAGTCTTGCAAACTCTAAAGTGTGAGACTTTATTTCAGGAGCTCAACTAACTAAACCATAAGGTGGCCCTGACCTGTCAGGTGCCGCCACAGACTAAAGGAGCAGCGCAACATCATGAGAAGAACAGCTTCTGGCTATATGCTATGATGTCATCGAGTCAGCTGATGGGAAATGGCTTTATTGGTGGTACAGAGTTAATATATAGCCAGATGGACATTGGATATTATTCAGGAAACTAAAGAGGCTCGTTATGCACAGCTCTGCCTCCTGTTGATAAAAACATTTCATGTGATGAGGACTGAGTAAATTGCATTGAACTTTGAAATTTAGTTGAGGGAAGAACCTTACTTCAGGGTTCACTTCCAGTTTTCTATGGAACTTTTAAACCATTTATTAAAATAGCAAATAACAAAAACAACAAAATTCTGTTCTCTCATTACAATTATTTCAATCCGGGAAAGTTTGACACATAAATACGGGGCATGGATCACCTCTATCAGTTTAATCTCATTATTTCATCTGAAACAATTTTATCTGGAACGTATCTTTGTCATCTGTGGTGGAGTCACGCTATGATTGACTGTCCCATACAGGTAGAACATTAACCAGTTTTGGACAGAAATGGAAATGTACCAGCACTGATTGACACACTGATAGAAATTTTGATGAGACCAAACTTTGTGGTGAAACTCCAGCAAGTTTCAGTCCAGCTCTTGTTAACAGTACGTCTGAAAGATACTGACACACCTCCAGCACATTACTCATGTTATACTGAAGCTCAGCATTATGACCCTCAACGTAACTTTTCTTGCCACATTCAAAAAGGGACGTTAAGTTGTTAACCTGCGATGTTTGTGAGTGTGTCAGGGTGTGAGAGTGTGTGTTGTAATCTGCCAGAGTCAGGCAAGCGTGAAAGCCGAAACCATTTTTATTTCTCGGCCTCTGAGGAAACCAGAAACTTTTTTTTATTGTAAATTATTTCCCAGGATTTTAAATGTAAAAGCAACTATGATGAAGTATGTTGGCTCATCTCTAAATAGCTTAAAACAAGAGGAGGTTATCGTAGCGGCTTTGCAATCGTGCAAAAAGGTACGTTTCTGTGCACATCAAGGATTGTCCAGCACGCTCATGATTGAGGATTTGAGTTCATCGTGAAGACAGCTGCACAATAAAACATCGTTTTCCTCAGTTGTTCAAGTAAATCTATAGACATCCTGTGCAACCGGTTTACGTGGTCTCCACACATTTCTTGACAAGAAGCAGTGATGTCTGTCCCTCTTTATTGACTTTTTCAAAGGCATTTGATACTGTAGATCATATTACTTTAATCAAACGTCTTTCAGCTATTGGTTTTTCTCAGCAAGCAGTTGGATGGTTTGCAAATTATCTCACAAGCAGAACCCAAGCTGTTCAGATAGAGGGTTCCTCCTCTGAGGTATTGCAAGTGAAAAAGGGCATCCCTCAAGGTTCTGCACTGGGCCCATTATTATTCACTATTTACATAAATGATCTTGGACAGAATATTCCAAACTCAAATTTTCATTTCTACGCTGATGACACTGTTATATACTGCACAGCACCCACTCCTGCTGAGGCCTTTCAGTATTTACAACTAGCATTCGATAGAGTACAAGAACAACTTTGTCATCTGCAACTTGTTTTAAATGCAGACAAAACAAAATGTATGTTCTTTACCACTTCAAAAACTGCTAGATCAGCCCTGTCTGAGAAAATTTTAACAAGAAATGGTCAACATATTGAATTGGTATCTACTTTTAAATTTTTAGGATTTTTAATTGATGACCACTTGTCTTTTAAGGAGCACATTCAGTATGTTGTAAAAAAAAAACTGAAACTTTTATTAGGATTTTACTATAGGAACAAGTCTTGGTTTTCTTTTCATGTGAAACAGAAATTGGTGGAAGCAACCTTTTTGCCTGTTATTGATTATGGAGATGTTTTGTATATGAATGCTTCTGCTCATCGTTTTCCGTATGCTAGATAGTGTGTACCATGGGGCACTGAGATTCATTACGAACTGCAGTCCCCTTACTCACCATTGTGTACTCTATTCTAAGGTTAACTGGACGTCTTTACGTGCTCAACGCCTCAGTCATTGGTGTGTGTTCATTTACAAAACCATTCTGAGTATCACTCCGTCCTATTTGTCTTGTCTTTTAGCAAGGAAACAAGGAAGTCACGATCTCCGATCTATGGATACTCTGCAATTTGTTGTCCCCAAAGTACGAACTGAACTGGGACAGAAATCATTTAGGTTTTCAGCAATGCTTTAATGCTTGGAATAAAATACAATCTGAACTTCAATTTAAAGCCCTTGTTTCATTGAATGAGTTTAAAGCTCTGGTGAGATCATTGCAGTCTACCTTTTCTGTGTGCACGTGTTTCATATGAGCAAGTTTTGATGTTGTAGATTTTATGTGTTGTTTGTTGTTTTAATGTAACTATGCTGCTGCCCTCTTGGCCAGGTCTCTCTTGAAAAAGAGATCGTTGATCTCAATGGGACTAACCTGGTTAAATAAAGGCTAATAATAATAAATAGTCAGCTCAGGTATCTCTTCACCTTACTCCAGACTCCACAGCTAAGCTTTCCACCTGAGTGTCCCTTTGCAGAGCCTACCCAGACACCAGTTTCCTCATAACTTCTGTTTGATCAGACCAACATGCACCCGGTGCTCTTTCTGGACAGCTTAAGTGCCTCTGTTCAAGGTGCATACAAGAGCTTCTCAGAGCAATTTCAGTGTTGACACAGCCTGTATCTGTGTGATCAACACAACTACTGATTGTTAAAAAAAACATCTATAGAGTATATCTTTGATAAAACCAGAGTGCCTGTAAAATAAACTCTGAACAATCACTGAACTTTTACAGCTGTCAGCAGATCACCACCATCTGTCTGCTCTTCTGCATCCCACATTTTTTCCTCCCTTGTTGTGAAACCAAACATGACAAAAGAACTCCTTAGACATTACAAACAAATCAGAGGCTAAACATTAAAATCCTGGATCCGTATCCAGACTGGGATCCGCTTTCATGCTTTTATTATTTTCCCGAATATACTGGCCAAAAACAAAAAGAAACAAAAACATTGCTTGTACTCAACAAAGATAATGATGGTGAATTAAATCCACATTTTCTCCCATTAAAAAAGAAAAAGTGTAATCAATTGGTAAAGAACATGTCTCAGCAGGCAACAAGCCATTTATCACGTTAACAGCGATGCCAGAAAAGAAGAAACATCCTGTGGCTGCAGAGATGATTTAACTCTGTTTCAGATTAGTTATTATCATAGTGCGAATTATGGGGGGGTTTGATCCCCCCAATTACAACTTCGACCCCCCTAAAGATGACAAAAATTGTCATTTTTGTCATCTCTAGAAAATGTTGACCCCCCCAATTGTCATTGTATAATTTGCACTCTGGTTATTATTGTATTATTATAATTATTGGTGTACACCAGAATGAATGGATATGGGAGAGAGAGAAAGCAGAGATTACATAAAAAGAAAATAGAATATGTAAGTTATCCTGTAGTTTATTTATCTATTTTTTGTCCAGGCAGTGTATATCCAAAACTTTTTAAATCATCTTGCTAATAAACAAAGCATCTCATAATCTGGATCACACCCTCATGTATATATATATATAAGAACAAGAATGAGGTTTATACCCCTATACTTATACACATCTACGCTACATATGGTTGGACCCTTTACCATTTTTTGGTTCTCCGTAATGACACAGTTTTTAGCCCTAGTTTGACATCTGGTGGTCTGGTGCGGCAATGCAACAGGCTGTTTTAAAGAAGAAGAAATTAATGTGCTCCTTTGTTCAACATTTATTTATATTTTTCTTAAAGTCGTAAATCACAACGAATGGTCAGCCTCATTCGGTGCATTTATGCACACTGAT
The DNA here is from genome assembly GCA_018398805.1 of Hirundichthys speculiger. Lineage (NCBI taxonomy): Eukaryota > Metazoa > Chordata > Actinopteri > Beloniformes > Exocoetidae > Hirundichthys > Hirundichthys speculiger. Next base: position 93,796 of record JAGFBZ010002613.1, on the reverse strand, counting down.
GGAAAAAAAAAATTTGTCTCCACAGTATAACTGTATCAGTGTCATGTTAAAAGATCAGCGTAAGCATCATCGTTGTAAAAGCATCAACACACTTTGTGGTACCTGTGGTGTCTGCACAGCATTATTGATTTTAATTACCATGATTAATGATTCATTTCCCTTCAGGGATTAACTAATTATTATTAAACTGAACTGAAGAACAGGGAAAACATGGAAATGTCCCACTGAAACCAAGACATAGACTATTTTTCTCCTTGCAAGTGTCAGTTTGCATGAGGACATGAACAGCCTGGCTCATAAAGAAAATGGAAACTAAGTTAAATAGGTACATTGAAAAACAAAACGAGATACAAGCAAGCCCTCCACCATGCAGCCTGTTAAAGAACTGCTGTGACCTCTGTCCTATGCTGGTGCTGCTAGAGTAGCAATGAGCTGAGCAGTGTTACACCTACTGGCCCGTCCCGTCTTTCTCTCCTCGTGTCTTGATGTTTTGTCCTTCATCTGAGGCACTCGTGAATGTAAATACTGCTGGTTGACCTCTAGCTACCAACCAGACTTTCTTCTGGTTATTTGTTTATGTTATTAGTTTTGTTTGCATTAGCCTTTCGAGATCCTTTTGTGTCATTGCTATATGGATTATGGAGAGTCTAAAATGCAGGTTCTCCTTTAAATGAATAACTTAAATTTACCAATTACACTGCGTTTTTGTTAAGTCTCCTTTCCCTGACAGGGTGGTGCATGACACCTTATGATGTGGATGTATTACCAAGATACATAACTTGACTCAAACCATGAACTGGGTTTAATCAGTGACGTTATGGGTATTTTACTGGAGGTGGGAACTTTTGTTCAGACTGCTTTTGTTCTTTGTGCAGAAAAGGTAGTGGCTTTGCAGAGGAAATGCCACAAAAGCTTGCCTATTAGTCTAAATATGAGTTCATTTCAAAGACATTGTGAACTAATGAGCAATCCATTCACTAACAAAAGGTGAGTTTGTTGGTCTTTAAAACCCTTGGCATTTAGAAGACAATGTAATAAAAGAAAATAGGAGAAACAGAACACATTTTCTGCTGACTTTCTCTATAGAGGGAATAAATTACACACGTATAAAACTGTGTATGTATTTGTTGAAGGACATAATAAACAATTTTTCAGTTCAGTCAAGACAAGAACAAATACACTTAAAAGGAAAAACACAATTTTAGGTTGGCATCAGTAATAATTGAAGGTATCTTATGCTGTCTCTAACTTTTTTCTTATTTTTTTTAAGTAATTTATTTTCCTATCTTTCTTAGGAAACTGCGGTTTGACATTTTCACATTTAAATGGCAATCGTTCACACGTTTCATCTATGGTGTTGCAATACTTGGAACTGTGAGAAGAAAAATTAATTAATTATCAATCATGAGTTTCAGTTTTCTTTTTTTTTAGGATGAATGCCAGTGGAACCAGAAAGTTTGGCAGGGTATTTTGCCTGCAGTGTCTTGACTGAGGGCTGATGAGTTTGGACTGGTATTATTTTTATCAGCCATAAAAACAGAAATCAACTTACACACGTGGAAGATTTGCTGACCGATGTATTACTGAGACTGAGTCGTGGATGGTTAAATATTCTCCTTCTTAAATAAGGAACGTTTGAAGCCACAGAGGAAACTTTTTGAAGATGGTTCATTTGCGCTGGAATTGTTGCTGCAAGTGGAACAACTTGAACCACTCTATCCGTTTCAGTCATCAGGTCCACAAGATGACCTAATCTAAAATATTACAACGGCTAATGAATTAATCAGCACCAAATATGTAAAGATCTGAATGAAGTGTGCTGAAGTTCAAGTAGACTGTGGTAATTATTTAACGTGCCCAAAACACACAGGCACTTTTCCTTGGTAACTTGTCATAGTGTGTTTTCTTGTTTGCAAATTATATCATAGTTGCTGTCTTGTCGTGTCCTACTTTAGTTCTTATTTTTTAATTTATTTATGAGAAGAAGGCCAACATGACACTCAAACAAACACAGGATTATGCATTTATATTTTAATTTTGTAGCCATTCATGTGAGATTTTCCTGTATTGTACATTGTAATTTGAACCTTGAATATATGGATATTGCTGTTAAAATGATATTACAAAAACATTTACAGAGGGGTTCGCTGTTATGGGTTCACATTTACAGTGTGTTGCAAATAAAAACAATGTAATATACTGCAAAAAAAAAAGAAAAAAAAAAGAAATCCACATACATGACATACTCACATACATGCTGTGAGTATAACAAGCTGCTGCTGCTACACTTGACTCATGGCTTTTTGGAACAATGGATATTTATTTAATTCATTGACACTGGATCTGTGGACGCTTTGGTTGTTGCTGAATCTTTTTTTTGGGTTTTTAGATTTCATCTTTTAAACACGTTGTCTCTTCTTCCTCCTGTGAACAGAACATATCATGGTCAGATATTTTAAAACCAATGCGATGCATATTCTTTTCGTAATAAAGGATTCATATTACATTTATATTTAATGCTGAGGATAAACTTGTGTTATGTTTTATATTCTTCTTCTCTCTTTCTTTCGTTCCTTTGGATAAGAAAACATTAATACTGTTTTTGATACAATGCACTACATAACAAATTAAACACACAGGTGTTTAATGGTGACTAGATTAAAAGTTGTTCATTATAAACCTGTTACATTTTGCTGCCTTTTTCTTTCATGCATGCTGATTGTGGCGCATCACATCAGAGACCTGAAGTAAATGCTGACTATGCATTTTGTTTTCTCATTCAATTATTCTATTCTATTCAATTATTTTTTATGTTCAACACTCTCAAAAAACACCAAACAACTATGTAAAATGTCCATGTAGTTGACTTACATTTCCACAGTTTTCAGGACTGCTTTTGTGAAGTTTCCCTGTGGGTCGAGGCAGCGTTTAGTGTTATCTTTCAGTGTGACACTGTGAAAGAAGAGGTAAATTTCATGGGTAACAGCTCTATAATGGATGCTCATCGATGACTGTGGTGTTATTGGTCATTTGCATTTGCAGGTACTTACATGACCTCCTGCTTGTTGCAGTGTGGACGAGGTGTATACTCCATAACATCAGAGATGAGGGAGGGCTTCACTCCTTTGCTTGTTTTTGGGCACAAACACTGCATCATAACTGGAGAATAAGTGATAAGCAGATGTTTTTAGTCATTATTTAACACATTATGAGCTGCATTAATGCACAAAAGCTTTTCATAGTACCATAAAGTTGCAGACTTACCTGCTGATGAGCAAACGGCCATGCAGGCCAGGAGAGCGATGCACTGGATTGCAAGTTTCATCCTTGTCTGAAATCAGTGAATAAAATTCTGAAAAAAAGTGTTGGACCCCTCGTTTTGCAGTGATTTCCTCCACTCAGATGTGAACGCTCTTGCCTCTCTCTCTCTGTGTTCTTGTTGAGGCTTAACCTGAACCTCAACTTTTATACATTCACAGTTGGATGGAAACGTGACAAGCCTCATTCTTAAGAATGCGTTAAAAAAATTATACACACAAACACTCAGACAGACACTTTCTCTCTTTCCAATTTTATTATCTCAGTGTTCCTTAGAATCCTGTGGAGGTCTCATTTCCTTTTATGGACTTCCTGTACATCGTTGGATAGGTTCTTCATATTACACAGTTGCCTTCAGAGTGGTTAGACTGATAATGGTGTCAGCTATCACATTGTTAAAAAGTCAAGACTCTCCTGAGGCAAATTAGATCTGTACTGACATGTAGGTAACAGAAATTAGATCATCAGTCTGATAAGAAGAAATGGCTCCGTAACCCTTAACAGGTGATCTAAAATGGCAGTTTTCTGTTGAGCTTTAAAGCCATTGACATGAACAAAGAAACCCCTATATCGTTTTATTTGAAATACAACCCCAATTCAAACAATTTGGGATGCTGTGTAGAATGTAAATAAAAACAGAATGCAATGATTGGCAAATCTCATAAATCCATATCTTATTCCCAGTAGAACATTAAAAAAAATCAGATGCTAAAAACAGAGACATTTTACTATTTCATGGAAAATATTAGCTCATTTTGAGGAGGAGTGTTTGTCTGCAAGGGACAAGTCTGGAGGTCAAAACTGGATGCGCATCATTTATGCGCCCTCGGGCAGAAATGCACTGAAAACAGGCATAATTCTCTACTGGAAATCACTGCATGGACTCAGGAACACTTCCAGAAATCAGTCTGTTAACACAGTTCAAATATCGGCAGGGAAATTCACAAATGCAAGTTGAATCATGCAAAGAAGTCATATGCGAAACACTGCCATCTTCTCTGTGCCAAAACATCCAGCTTAATATCAGCAGACAGTTCAAAAGCCTGCATCTCTGATAGTTTGGGGTTACATTAGTATCTCTGGTGTGAGCAGCGTACACATCTGGAAAGGTACCATTGATGCTGAAGTGTTGAAGTGCACATAGAAGTTTTAGAGCAACTTATGCTCCCATCAAGACAACGTCTCTTTCAGACAAGGCCTTGCATATTTCACATACTGCATCCATCACAACAGCATGACTTCACAGGAGAAGAGTCAGGTGCTGAACTGACTGCCTGGAGTCCAGACCTTTCACCAATAGAAAACATTTAGAGCATCATAAAATGAAAAATCTGGCCCAGAACTGTTGAGCAGGTAGAATCCTGCACCAGACAAGAATGAGACAACATTCCTCTCCTAAAACTCCAGCAACTGGTTTCTTGACTTCCTAGGTGTTTACAAGACAGTTGTTAAAAGAAGAGGGGACGCTAAACAATTGTAAACATCACCCTGCTCCAACTTTTTTAAGATGCATTTCTGCCTTCAAAGTCAAAAGGCAAAATATTTTCCATTGAAAGGGTTAAAATGTTAACATCTGATGTGTTTTTTTAAATTAATTTTTTTCAGCACTAATGGCCTTTATTTGTAGAGAGATAGATAGATGGAAAGGGGGAAGACATGCAGCAAAGACTCCATACGGGCCAGGAGTCGAACCAGTGACAAGGACTACAGCCTCTGTACATGGACCACCTGGCCTAACCACTGCACCGCCAGGCAGCCCTGAGGTGTTTTTGATGTTCCATTGAGAATAAAATATGGGTTTATGAGATCTGCAAATCATTGCATTCTGTTTTTATTTATGTTTTACATGTTTACATTTATGTTTTTTATCTGGAAACTGAAATGTCTTCAGAAGCAGGACATCTGTGACGTTGCCACCCAATGGCTAACCCTCCCAAACTTGAATGTTTTTAAAGTGTGTGTCAAGTTAAATTTAAACACTGTTCAGATAAATCCAGAATATTTCTCAATACTGAATGACAGCTAAATTAATTATAATTTATCCTGTAAGCCTCAGATACACCACACCCTCGCGGCTTGAATCTTTCTCTTGGAACATGACAAGCGGTAATTAGCTCAGGGTGACTTGGATGCCTCCAAGTGAAACTGGTTGGATCAGGTGCCTCGTTTGTAAAAACAACGCCTTCAGCCCGACAAGAACTGTTCAGTAAGTCTCCCAGTAATATCTCACATTCTCTGGAGCTTCAACTGTGAAAAACAATCACTGAACTGTCGCTGCTGTCAGCAGAATTTTATGGTCTGTCTCCTCTTCTGTCTCTCCCATTTTCTTTTCTCATGTTTACAACCCAGCTTATTACTGAAGGTGTTAATGCAACACCATCAACAACAGGATAGCTCTGAAGAGGATTTCTGTGAATCTAGAAATGTTCCATCCATTTTAGCATTACTGACTTGATGGTTTCTCATGTTGAAATTGATATCATCTTACATTATTAATTCAACTAAATGAGTCCAAACAGTGAGTGTAAGAAACCTAAGTCTCCCATGCCAGCAAACAGATAATCGTAATTATTAAAGTGTGTTTTTCGTGTTTTTCATAGCCAGGTGATGTATGTCCATGTCCAACACATTAATGGTGGTACACGACCACTTGTGTCCTGACTGATAACCAGGACATTTCTATCAAGGTTTAAGGAATTTTTAAAGGCTCTATAACTGGAAGCTTAGGTTCTGCATATTCCTTTGTTTTTCTGCGGTGAAGCACTTGTCTTTTTTTTTTTTGTCTTAGTTTGACATCTAGTGGCTTCTTATGGTAACAAAATAGTTTGTCAATTTTATGAAAGAGGTTAATGTGAAAATGTACTTCTCTGCATTACGGTCTTGTTTTGCTTTGGGTTTTTTTTTTGTTTGTTTGTTTGTTAGGCTTTTTTTTTTTTGCAGTGTTTCTTAATCCTTGTTCTCCAGTACCACTGTCCTGGATGTATTAGATGTTTCCCTACTCCAGTAAAGCTGGCTCAAGTTAAGGGGGCATCGACAGTCTTGACCAGAGCTTAATGCCACACGACTGAGGTCATCAATTCATTTGAATCAAGAAACACTGAAGACCAGGACTGAGAAAGACTCCTGTGTTATAATAAACCACAATGAATATTGTGGATCAAATCTCCACCTTATTTAGTGTCATTCAGCACAGGGATGGGAAATCTGACCCCACGTGTAACTGTGTCAATATCATAATTAAAGATCAGAATTAATCAGTTCATGAATCCATGTACAACACACTATTCGCCAGTCCGCATTCCTGTTTCTCCATGAACCTTTTCAAATGAACAGGTATGATGAACTGAATGTATGAAGGAAAGCGAAGCATTAATAAGTAGACCTCAGAGCACACAGCTTACACGCACCAGGCAAGCATGTAATGTCACACTGAAACTGAAAGGAAACTATTTTTGTCTTTGGGAGTCTATTTGCATGACTATAATATACTGAACTGCCTGACTCATAAAGGAAAGTGAAACCAAACAGTCCAGTCATCAGTGTTGTCTATGAAGGAGTGTCTTGCTGATTAAAATTTCCTTTACAAATTCACGGTTGTTATTTTTTTCTCTTCGGTTTCATAGGTTCATGACTCAGCAACAGAAAAGCAGAGGTTCAGCAGAGGTGAACATACCTGTGGAACAACTGGGAGAGGACTTCTACTTGGTAAGTTACACATATAAACAAATCTGACGCTATGTGTGAACCTGAGGGGTGTACTACGAAGCAAGTTCGACACAGCCAGGCTTTCTTTGGGTGAGCTGGCTTAACAAACCTGAAACTCGCGATCAGAGATAACTGGTACCACGACGGTGGTTATCAACTATCTTTGTTAACCGCGGCTTTCTGCTTTCTGCTCTGTGCGCGTTCACACGAAAGGGGGCGTTTGACGCGTCATTTGACGCCTCTTCCGGATAAAATGGATAGATGGCGGTCCGTATATTTCAGTCAGGAGAAACAGGTTTTAATAATGCAGGGCTATGAGGATTTCAAAGAAATCTTTATGGCCAAAAGCAAAACTGTTGGTGCGAATAAAGCCAGAGAGGAGTGCTGGCAAAAAATTGCAGATCGTGTAAATTCGTAATGTGACAGTGTGAGGTCCTGTCACTGACCTCCGATTGATGACGTGTCCTGGCTACATGGCTTAGGGAATATGCCTTTGGCTGACTGGCAATTGTGCGTGATTTTCACCTGAAAATCTGGGGATCAAACCCCGCCCGGGCCCTCTGTAGTCTGTGTCTCTTGCCACAGTAAATTAATATTTATTTCACCACTTAATACACCTTAATTAATCTCCCTCCCTCTTTTAGAGCGCTTAAACTTTAAACTTAATGCAGCAGATTTAAACATTATGTAGGTCTGACTGTCCCATTATGGATGATAAATAAAAATCACTTTAGTTTTTTGCTAAATCTATGTGAAATTAATTTAAGATTTAATATTATCTGTGATACCAATATACGCTCACCGGCCACTTTAATAGGTACCCTATCACCCTGGGGAATCTATGAATTATATTACAACATTTCACATGAAATTCCACGTCACACTGATTATCAATATAATGGACTATTAATTTATGTTACCTGATTTAGTAAAACGCTTCTTTTATTTGAAGCGTGGGCAGATGGCTAGGGAATACTACAAACATATTCAGCAGTTTAGTAAGAGCAAGTACAGTATTCCAGTATTCTGGCTCAGATTTTCTGCATCACCAACTAAATGCATGTAGGTTCCCGCGGCAAAGAAACGCAAAGAAACGCAAAGAAACGCACACCGTTTGCGTTACTGTGAGCGCACGGTGTGCGTTTGGTGGCGCTGCCAATATCTGGCTCTAGCAGATTACAAATGTAACGTATTCCCTCAGCTGGAAATCTCTAGCGTTCATAGAGAATATGGTCATGGGAAGCCAGCGGATCAGTCCGGTCTTTGAATACTCTCCCTCCATTGCACAATCCTGGCGCTCAGGTCAACGGGATTGGGTGAAAGTGAAAGGGCGGCGCTTTTTAGAGCCGATTTGAGCCTAAACTCTGCACATAACCTGCTCCGGACCAGGATAAGTTTGAAGAGTAAGTTACCATGGTGATCTAGCCAGGTTAAAAGAGAGCCACCTTCGTGGTAGCGGAAATCCTGGTTTTAGACTCAACATACCTCGCTAACCCTCTAATCTCGCTTCGTAGTACACCCCTCTGTCCGCCTCAGTTCGTTTGCACTGATCTGAAAAACCAGAGGACTGTGTAAACATGTAGCTCTTTTTCTCGTTTGGTTTACTTTCTCACTGAGACAAATCAAAACATCCTTAAATGGGTGACATCAAACCTCGCGAGAACTTAACGGGCTCGTGCTCAAGCGTGTCTGCCCCTGTTACAAAATTATATAAAAACAACAGCTGTGTCGTTTAATATGCCGGTGGTCTCTTCTTAATACAAGGCTGACCTGGAAGGTATGGTTGTCGCCCAGAGAGGCTTTACGTCCCCTGTATGTATTACTTACTAACCGAATAATTCAGTTAGAAAATGAAGCGATGAAGGGTTCAGTTTTTTGATTTAGATGAACTCTGCATCATGTCGCGCATTACATGACGCGATTAAAACTACAAACTGTTGGCTCCATCAGTAACAATCGAGGTGTTCTGTTTCAAATGAAAACAATTTTTAAGAGTGTTTTTTTTGGACTTTACTGAACAGGAAATGACATTGCAGTCGAAGTTTCACAACATCTCAATCCCTGATCTGACTCTGAGTCATGCAGGTTTATCTCAGAGTCTCTCATCCACTGAAGAGCAGTCCCTCTGTCAACATCAGGTGAATTTAATGCGAGTGTTTCAAAGCCTTGACATGTTTACATCTGCACAATAGTTGCAGAGAAACAATGGTTTTGGACCCACGTGAGTGAAACTTTGTGAATTTTCTCCTGTCATTTCTCTTCTAGAAGGAATACCATGTCACGGAGAAGCAGTTCAAGCTACTGGAGAAAGAGTTTACACGAGTACTTTGTATTTATTGCCCAGAAGTTAAAATCCTCAGAGGAAAGACAAATACCATCATCTTGAAAGGCCCCATCAAGGGGATGCAAACTGCGGCTGCTAAATTTGATAAAACAATTGAAAAAGTACTAGATAAGACAGTTAAACTCCCTCCGGATTTAATGACATTCTTAAAATCCAGCGGTGTTGTCTCCAAGTACCAGACTCGCTTCCAGCAAAGCTTCACAAATCCTGTTTCCATAGAGGTGGGGTTGGATCTGGTTCTGTCCGGTTTGTGCCCTGATGACCTGGATGGGGCTCTGGCAATACTGTTAAAGGATCTCAGCGTGGAGATCTTAAAGCTGCAAGGTGCTGCAGCTGTACCGCCACACACAGACAGAATAAAGGAATTCCTCATCAAAGCTAAAAACCAGGCAAACCGAGGCGAGCTCAGAGTGGACGTCACCTTTATTCCAGGATCCACCGCAACTGCATTGGGCAAAGTGCGCCTGGTGGGCTACACTGAACATGTAAACAAGCTCAGGGATGCTCTTCATGACTTCCTGTTGAATCAGGTTCCAGCTGAAGAAGTGCTTGACCTGCTACATCCCGAACTGGTTGACTGTTTTGACAAAGTCTTAGACCTGATTGGCTTTAAGCAGACAAAAGTGACATTAAAAGCCTCGCATCTTCCTCGTCCACGTGTGCTTGTGTCTGGTCCCCTTTATCGGGTTCAGGAGACCCATCAGGCCCTTAAGTCTTCTCTAGCCAGCCTGATATTGGATACTTTGGTTCTAGACGGACCGGGGGCTCTGTGCTACTTCCAAGGAGATGGTAAAGAGAGCAAAGAGCTGGTGGAGAGTTCCTATCAGGTCCTAATCAAGGAGAAGCAAGGTGTGCACGGCACTCTGACAATCACACTCAAGCATGCAACTTGCAGCATAAATACTATGATGTCTACTGTTTTTGAAATTTTTATACTCTTATATAAACAATATTTGACTGTCTTTGCACCATTTTATATGTTTATGTATGTCTCCAGCTCCCAAGACATTTCGTCAGTCCCTCAACTCAAATATGCACTGTACCAGCTCCACTGACTGGCGGTCCACCTTCCTGATCCTGGGTCTTGATAGACAGCATGTTAATGATGCCCTGACAAAAATGAAGAATCTGTACCAGGCTCACTGCTCTACAAAAACTTTCCCCGGGAATGACCTGGCAGATCTCACCCAGGGTGATATGAAGGATTTGAAGGAACTTGCAGAGACACAGGGTCTGTATGTGCAGGAGAACCCGTATGGCCAGGGTGGCTTGTTGGTGAGTGGGTTAAAGGCCGCGGTCAACCTGGTGGAGCAGAGGCTTCACTCGATCACCCCACTCAGGAGAGAAATTAGACTAAAGGACGAGGAAAATCTGTACCCTCGCGTGGCCTGGTGTATCCTGGGACACAATGGCAGCTGGGAAAGACTTCCCAAACCAGCAAATTATAATCTGGAAAATCGCAATGTCACAAAAGGCATCGTGGACGCTCAGGGTATCACGTGGACTGTGAACCTACAGAAGATGGAGGCTAGCCAGTCGAGGACAGACAGTTAAGCTGAAAAGGCTTGAAAATATGCCAGGTAAGCTGAGCAGAGATATTATAAGACACGTGACTTTATTTGTGTGCTCGTTGGAAAGGAGAGGGTGCTTTTGTTCTTATCGTCATGTTGTTTCGAGCGAAGCTTGTCACAGACTTTTTATTAAGGCCTCAGGAAATTGTTTTGACCTTTTGAAACAAGCCACAGTGTATCTCTTTTAAAAATATCTTATCCATCACCGTTTTGACATGGTTCTATTGTATGCTTGTCTGTGCTATCGTTGCAAAAATAGTAAGTTAAAAGAAGGAAGAAGAGGGGGAAAGCAAAAAAACTGGACACTCTTTCATTTCTAAGAACATCTTATGTTCCCTGCCATGATATCTTCATTAACTGGTCAAAACCTTTTCTAGACTTCGCCCTTCCCCTGTACTGGGATAATATGGCGCCTGGTGAAGATATGAAAGAGGTTGTGGTGGACCCCAACTCTGCAGAGTACCGCACTGTGCTGGAGGCCTTCAGAAAAACAGCTAATAGGACTGTTGTGAAGGTGGGTATGTCTTTGTTTATAATATCTATGTATGTGTGTATATAATTTCATTTTTTATAGATGAAGTGTTGTGTATGCATGGGCTGCCGCATTTGTTCAAGAATGGCTTAAAACCATTAAATAAGTGAGGCAGCTGTGATAAGTTTAACTGAATGTTTACAGTATAAAAACGGTCTTGCATGTCTTTTTGTTTTGCTTGTCAGATTGAGCGGTTGCAGAATGTTCATCTGCGTCGTGTCTATGAGATGCAGAAAAAGCACATTTCTGAAAAGAACAGACAGGAAGGCGGTGCAGGTGAAAGGCTTCTTTACCATGGGACAAGCCAGGACAACTACAGTTCAATTAAAACAAAAGGCTTCAACAGGAGTTTTTCTGGGAAACATGGTAATTAACTTTTTGTCCAGTGTTTGTAAAATTTACTTGAGCTGGGTATGAAATTTTTCAGCTACACGGGGGGTGTGGTGGTGAGCTGTTTAAATGTCCCCCTCATGTCTGCATGGGCAAAGCACTGGATGTGGTGGTGATGGTGCTATAATCAGCATTGTCATGCAAATTCATAAGAAGGAGCTAGCTGAGGACATCTTTATTTTGATTCAGTATTCTCAATTCAGTGTTTCAGTATCATAGTAGATGGGCCTTGTCCTCGATATTACGTTCATCGTTTCAATTTTACAGCATTTTGCATGAAGCCAATTTTAAAAAAAAAATTGGGACACTCTAAAATAGAGATATAAATAGAATGCAGTGACTGACAAATGTCACAAATGCACATTTTATACTTAATAGACCACAGAAAACCTATTCCTTTGGGTTGTTCCTTGTAAAAGATGGACCTCTTTATTAGATTTTTTTTTGCAGAGGTAAGCCTTTTGGTGAATAATGCTGCATAACAGAGTGATAATTATTTGAAAGGGAGAAGAGCAACTTCTTTGAAAATGCTAAGTTATAAGGTAGTTCTGCTGCAAATTTATAAAACCTTCAACATTTCATTGACTTGTTTTCACAGCAACTTGTTATGGTCAGGGAACCTACTTCGCTGTCAATGCCAGCTATTCAGCATCCTACGCAGCACCAGCTGCTGATGGCACTCAGGCTATGTTTGTGGCCCGAGTTCTGACCGGCATCTACACTCTGGGCCTCGCCCACATGAAGGTGCCTCCACCTCGCAGCACCCAGCGGCCCCACGATCGCTACGACAGCCTGGTGGATAGAACGGACAACCCCAGCATGTTTGTGGTGTTCCATGATGATCAAGCCTATCCAGATTACCTCATAACATTTTATTAACTTGTTTGTTTCAAGCAACAATGAAAGAAGCATAAGAGTTTTATCAGTCTATCACAGATAGACACACAGAGGAAGAGAACAGCCACAACAGCCTTAAACTCTAATCTCCAACCAGCTATTTTGCTAAAGATATTAACACAGATTTTGTGCCTTCTTATCTTGTTGAAGGAAAAATTTACCAGAGAAATCAAGTATCAGTAATGTTTTCATTTTAGGTTCAAAAGCATGTTGAGGATTTTAATACTGATGCTGAAGATGGAGGGATCTAATGGAATGTTAGTTGCACTTTTCTTTTTTTTTTTTTGTGCCAGCAGAGAAAACTAATGATATGAATGTAAAATCCAGACAAAAAGTTGACTTAAAATATGTGTTTGAAAGAACCAAAGACGTTTAATATTTAATGTGAAGACAAGGAACTGATTCTCTTTTCAAGTTGAGTTCAAGGTCATTGTTCACAATTGACTAAAGCTGTAATAAAATGTGTTAAATCATTTAAGGTGTCACTTCTCAAAGGAGAGTAGGCCACCGTTCCTAAAACTGCATGCCAACCAGTCATCACCAGAAACTCTGGAAACAATACGTTGTAATGAAATGATCAGTTATCAGTCAACTGTTTAGGCTCAGATCTCAGATTTGGTGTATTTCCTTTTTTAATATCGTCATTCGGTGAAAGATGGAAAGAGGTGATGAAATGCAACTTGATTCACATAGGTTGCGTAGTAAAGGGAAAGTGATTTTTAGACAATTCAGGCAGTGTAACTCAGTATAAATGGAGAGCTAATTCTTACCATGGTGAACACAAATGGAATCACCGCTGCAGTTGTACTGAGTTTACCATCTGAGGTTAAACACGGGTCTCAGTAGAGTTTCCCAGACCTAACACTCCTCAACCACGTCTTCAAACTATAATCAGTCCAGGGTGTTCTGGTCCGCACCAAGTACTTCGAAACAGTGGACATGCCAACGGGCTCCTTTCAATGCAGGGAAACAGCAACTGTATTGAACCTCTCCTGGGTTACTGAACTCTTAAACCCTGATGGTGAGCCTAGACACCCTTTTGATTGGATGCAAATATAGGGTGAATGAATAATGCATTAAAAAAAGAATCATTGAATGTATAAAGTAAATTCAACGGACATCATCAGGTCACTAAACACAGAACCTTGAAATAAATAAAAACCAAGTTTTTTAATATATATATATATTTGAATGTGTTACAGGATATACCACAGAACCTTGTTCAAATATTTAGATATGGGGCTTTAAGGTGTACTGTGATTTCAGTACGTGGAATTGAAACTTGAGATTCAACAACTGTGTTAGATAAGCCTTAAACTGAGCTGCAATTGACCTGAAAGTAAATGAGCCTGTTATCTCTCAGTGATTACAGAGCCTATTAATGGAACAGGGAAAAAAACATGAAACTGTAGTTTGTTTACTTGAATGTTTGTTTGCACTTGTTCAGATTTTCATCACAGCAGCACATCAAATAGGTTGGTATAATTAACTTGTATCACGGTGTGAAGAAGAAGGGGAAACATCTAAAACCCGCTGGATAGGGGGTCTCGAGGACCAGGGTCGAAGACCTCTAGACGTTCACAACGTTCGTTATCTGCTGAAGCCCCTCCTCCAAAACACAGTGTAGTGTGATTGGTTGCGCGTCTTCCTGCTACCCCGTGAGAGGCGGAAGTTACGTTTATTTATAGCATTGCCCCAAAATGCTATAAGTAAACGTAGCATGCTATAAATAGACCGTCCTTCCAGTAAATGTTGAATAACCTCAGGTAAGCTGTACGGGATTCTAGTAGAGAATTGAGAATATAAGAAGTGAGAATGGCAGCAAAGATAAAAAATAAAAAAAATAATAGACTGCATATCTATGAATAATATGGTCTTGAAACTAACTACAGACCAAACAGCTGTTGTAGAAGTATAAATATAATCCATGTCAGTTCTCTTACAGTCTCCTGGAGTAGTATGTCTAACTTCTGTTAAATCAATGTCAGAGAAAAACTCCAGTCTTGTGCTAGAAAATGATGAACCTATAGAGCCTGTTATATTGACAAGTTAAGAACTGTAGTGACGCAAACTTTTCATTCTGGTGGCACTGAAGTGTTAATTGGGATAAAATTATTATGAGGCGTAAATGAAACATTTTTTAGCAAATTAGGTGCTTTTGGAGGTATATTTATATATGTGTATATATATATATTATATATATATATATATATATTATATATATATATATATATATATATCAGAGAGAGAGGGAGAGAGAATTACATAGATAATATATATATATATATATAGAGAGAATTTTTTTTCTTTTTTTTATAATTTTGAAGCAAAAAGCTTAAAAGTCATTGTGCTACCTGAGCTTAACAAACAAAGAAATGAGTTATGTATTTATTGTATGCTGCTGGGCGGGTCTAGCTGTGCCTATGTAATGAAGAGGAGGTGAATCATGAGTGAAAGTAAAAGTAAGACTTCACAGTAAAGAGTTTATTTTACAGGAAGGGCACTCAAAGAAAGTGTACTACTCGATTAAACTTGTAGTCCAAATGGATCAATTCCAATATCCGTTGTTTTTTGAGGCCAGAGACCTGACAGATAGAGAGAAGGGGAAGATCTGGAGATACTTTCAGAAAAGAAAAGACTCTGGTGGAGGTGATTGTGCAATGATTGAAAAGGTTGGAGGGAGCATATACAAAGTTTCTTTCAAGGAAGCAGAGGGTAAGCAGTGAAAGTAGGTCAAAAAGTGAGTTATTTTGCTGTTTTACTTGAATATCCTGTGACTTTCCTGTTTTTATAGACCAGGAAAGAGTTTTACAGAGAAAGAGTCACGCCATCTCTCTTCCTGGTGGAGAACTACATCTGACTGTGAGCCGAACTAATTTACTGCTTACCCCGGACCAGCCATCAACAAGCCAACCACAGGTGAGCTTTAGTTACTTTTAGAAAAGTAGAGTAAAGTTGAATCACTGGGGAAACACAGTTCCCACTTTGCTCTGGCATCTGTGTTTCTAAAGATAACTAAAGCGCTCTGGGCTGCTATCTGATTATGGTGAGCTCAGACATCAGAGCCAACTGACCAGACCAGTTTCAGTTTTAGGAAATGAAGCTCATACCTTTAGTACACATTGTAAAATACACACCATAATGTGAAAAGATGTATTATTCAAATGGCTGCGATCTGCATATTGAAAAAACAAAAAAAGTTTTCTTTTTGTCCCTACGTATAATCCAAGTATTACAAATGTAACTAGTCCTGGATGTTGTGATTACATTGACTTCAGTGATGTACAACATATAGATTATCACGTAGTGGTCTTGAAATGGCACTGAATATTATTGTAATATGATTGTTTTTGTTCTTTCTCTTTTCTTAGGCATTTAAGAAAACAAATACAAAATGTCTCGAGAAGATTTTCAGACTAGACATTTTCCTCATGTACTATCTGAGAGACAATCCAAAAGTACTAAACGTCTTAGAGAAGCAGCTCTCCTTAGTCGGCTGCACTGTGGAGTTCAGATTTAATGAGGAGGAGGCAGTGGTGAGAGGGGATGTCGATAAGGGGCCTGGAGGAGCTTTTGGAGGTGCTGCAGAGAAGTGGGAACTACAGGTGGATCGGATCTTCATCTCTTTCACTGAGGAGTACATGTGCTATCATGTCCTTGAGCCAAGACAAGTCAAAAAGATACTGCAGGATCATCAGTTTGTGAGTGATGGTTTGAGAGTGTACTCTGAAAGTGGCTATGTTGTGGTGGTGGGAGAGACTGAGACTGTGAAGAAGAAGATGAAAGTTTTAGAAAATAGCCTTCCAACCCGCAGGGAGCTGCCAATTGTGGAAAAACATTTCACTCTGGTAGAAGAAGAGTTCAATCGAGAAATGTGTTCCACTTGTCCAGAGGTTAAACTCACCAGAGGTGCTGCCATGATCATCTTGGAAGGTCCTGATGACAAGGTCCACTCAGCTGCTGTAAAACTTGATGAGCTGATCAAGAAGATAAAAGAAAAGAGAGTTCAGCTCTCCACAGATTTATTAACTTTCATGAAAACTAGCGGCGCACTCTCCAAGTACCAGGCCCGCTTCAAGCAGACCTTCAGAAATCCTGTTTCACTGGACATTGGGTCAGACCTGCTTCTGTCCAGCTTGTCCTGTGCAGCTCTGGATGAGGCTGAGGCAGCAGTACTCAGAGATCTGTCTGTGGTCACTGTGCAGCTGCAGGGGGCAGCAGCTGTACATCCAGATCTGGACGGAGTGAAAGAAATCCTCAACAGAGCCAAGAATGAGGCAAACCGTGCTGAGCTCAGAGTGGATGTCAGCTTCATCCCTGGACCCAGCACACCTCCAGGGACTACAGTAAAACTGGTGGGCTACAATGAACAAGTGACCAAGCTCAAAGAGCTTCTTCATGACTACCAGATGAAGCAGGTTTTCAACTCAAGAGACCCTGAACCTGTCACATCCTCAACTGGTTGATTACTTTGATGACATCCTTCGCATAATTGGCATGAAGCAGACCAACGTGACATTGAGAGCTTCTCATTCTCCACATCCTTGCGTGCTTTTGTCTGGCCCTTGTTATCGAGTCCAGGAGACCCATCGGGCCCTTATGTCTTCTCTCGCCTCCCTGACTTTAGACACTTTGGTTCTCGACGGACCGGGGGCTCTGCGCTTCTTTCAGACAGACGGTAAAGAGAGCAAGAAGCTGGTGGAGACTTCTTGTCAAGTCCTTATCAGGGAACAGAAAAGTGTACACCCCCCAAATTTGCAAAGCACACCACAAAATATCAGCACCATCGCAACCAGACGTTCCACTGACCAACATCATCTCAGCTCTGTTGAACATGCTGCAGTCAACAAAATAAACGTAAAGATCAAGCTTTGCAGTCTAGAAGACGAGCAGGTTTGATTGTTTTTATTTTATCCTACTCCTCATAACGCATAAAATATTAATTTCAGCACTAATATACATTTTATTTCACAATGTTTCCACAGGTGGATGTTTTTGTGGCCCCCATGCTCAATAAGCATCTCACTTCTACAAAAGTTGGTAACGGTCTGCTGAGGAAAGGAGGCAACGCTGTCAAATCACAATTTGACTCAGTGGCAGTGAACTGCACACTCGGCCCTGGTGATGTTATGCAGGTCCTTGGGCCTTCACCTCTGGGCTGCTCCAAGATCTTCTTCATACAGTGTTTGCCCTGGGATGGTGTCAGAGGAAACAGTGTGCAGGTAAAGTTCAAAACTTTCAAAAGATAACATATGTCTCCAATTTGATTTAAGCTTAGCCTCTGAAGAGAAAACTATTTAATTTATCTTTATTGAAGCTTGAAATGCTTTTTATTTTATTTTTTTTTAACTTAATTATCCAACAATAATAATAAAGTCTAACAGTAATTTCCCCTGTAATGCTTTTTGAGCGATATAATTTTACCTTTTAACTCAGAATTCAAGAATTACTCTTAAACACAAGAAAATGTCCCTCTTTCTTTCTTGTAGGCGCTTGGTAATGGGCTGAAGAGGTGTTTGGACCTCTGTGTACAGCAGGGCTTTACTTCAGTGGCCATACCAGTTATTGGGCCTGGCATCGTCTTCAAGTATCCTCTAAAAGAAGCCATTCAAATGCTAGCAGCGAAAATTTGCCAGTTTGGATTATCTGCCTCCACTCGTTCTCTCTCTACCATCCACATCATCATTAAACCTGGTTATCCTGACTCTGAAGAGGTGACTATTTATTACATCTTTGGGCTGGTTTGCAGATTTTCTTCACAAATGCTCTTTTAGTTTGTAATTCTGGTGTTTTTAACCTACAGTGCTACCACGAAATGTACAAACACCTCATCTTAAATATGAACCAGGGAGGCCAAGGTAAACCAGATAACTTGTCAGGAAGTGTTTTCTTTAAATATCCTGTAATAATGCAATGATTAATTTAAAGTACTTTATTTGCAATTTAAGATTTAAACATTTTCTGGCTTTGTCAGTCAATTATGTGATATACTGTGGTGGTTTTCCCTATAGCAGTCTTCCGACCTCTCACCAGTGACCTTGATGACATCAGTATGACAGCGGGAGGTGGGATCACCGTAGAGGTGGTGTTTGGTGACATCACTAATGAGACAACAGATGCTGTGGTGAACACGACAGACTTCATAAATTTCAAAACAGGTACGCAAAGATGTAAAGAACATCTGTGCATTAACATCACCGTGTCCAAAGAATAAAACCAAAACAATGCATGAACTGCATGAATTACATATCTTACTTATTATTTATTGTATTTATCATTCATTTTCTGAACCCACTTCATCCTCACTACGGTCATGGTGCTAGACTAGAACTGCTAAACTTGGCATTGCAAATCATGCAGATAGGACGCTGACTCCCATCATCTTCTGTTGTACATGTGAGTTCATATTGTACATAGTTGTCAACCACTTTCCTTTTTTGCTCGACAAAGTTAGTATGAATTAAAATATTAAAGAAATCATACAATGTACCGTCGCGACCGTCATAAGTCGACTACTGAGCGCATCAAATTCCCTGCAGCACAGATTGGCCAAGCAATGAACCGTCGTCGCCTGTAGCCTGTGATGGCCAAGCTGGGCGTGTCGTCATGAATCGTATGAGTCAGGTGTGTGTCTTGACCTCTGCTGAACCCCTGAGACTGACTCACCGTGTCGAGTTACGTGTATTTTATGACCTCTTGAAAAGCAATCTTTGATCTTGTACAATGTCCCCACCCCTTTCTGAGAGAAAACAAACCATCAAATTTGACTGGCAGTCAATACAAATTTTGAGTAGTTTGCTAATGTAAAGGTATTGATTAAGCTTGCTTTGTAGCTATTTGGTCTCCTAATGAAGGCCTGTCAGGAAAACAGTCCAAAAATGTCATTGCCAAAACCATTATTGCCACTTTCAGATATTGTTATGGACTAATGTCTATTAAGTCTGACTCCATCAAAGTTGATGAACAACGCCACCAAGTGGGATATCCCAACATCTATAAACTCTTTATTCAACCTCCAGATAATGTTATTCAGTCACTGATCTTTTACACTTGACTATTGTGGCTTTAAACGTCAGAACTGATTTTTTATTCACTTCAATTACTAATGGCGTTTCCAGTTTGTGAAAAAAAAAAAAACTTAACCTTCTACACAGCAACTATTAATTGAAATCGTTACAGGATATTTAAAATAAATAATATTTATGATAAGTTTAGTTTTTACTGTGTGATCTCCTACTCACCACAGTTTTGTAAGCCTGTCAATAAATCACCAAACAAAGGTGGTGCAGAAACTCACAATTCTTCAATTATTAAATAAATGTCATTAACAATTCTGACAAACAGTTACTATGTTTAATTTCAGATGGGAATCAGCATAATGTCCAATTTTACTTGTTTAGAACAAGCAAGATCTAATGAAATAAGGTCAAACATTAAAAGAAATACAGTCGAATAAATAGTGTATTCCTGGCTAAAGAAGTATCTGGGTTTTCTACATCTATACAGGGTAAAGAATAGAAAGGGATTAATTTGTTATGACACAAATATAAACATGCTCAACTAAGGAATGTGACTCACAATGAGTAGTAACAAGATGAAGTGCTTGTTCTTTATGAGCATGGTCTCCTGGAGCTTTTAGCATGGATTATCTTTACGTGAGCTCATCCGGCCAATGATACTTTGATTGCATTTTATGGGAACATTTAACATTGTAACACTGCATACGATGTGATGAGAAAAAGTATTGTAACCTTTTTACCTTTTAACACAGATGTGTTTAGAAGCTTTGTTATGAACATGTATGTACATTATCACTTAGCACAAATTTCCCCTAACTGGGAATCTGCCATCTCTTGGTCTTCTATCTCACAGATGGTGTGTGCAAAGATATTTTAGCTGTAGCTGGACCAGAGGTGGAGGCTGAACTGAAAGCAGGTGAGAAAGGAGAACAGCTGCCACTGTCAAGCAACTTACTCTTAAAAGCCACTTATTCCTGTTTCCCATGCTTTGTTTGTAGCAAATGTGAGCCAAGGAGAGATTTTTGCAACTCAGCCTGGATCATTCCCCTGTGAAGCCATTTTACATGTGTGCGGACAAGTTAATCCAAACGTCATTGAGGGACTTGTGTGCAGCATCATAAACCATTGTGAAAACAATAGATTGGAGTCAGTTGCAATTCCTGCCATCTGTGCTGGTAAGTGAATTGTTCTAGATCTTTGAAGTTTGTCATAAAACAAACCTTTGTATGCGTTCCTTGTTTAAACTGGAGTGAGTTTGGATTCTGAAGGAAAATAAACTGTGTGCAGGAGTTGGTGGATTGGACCCCGGTGTTGTGGCAGGTGCGATCCTGCGAGGCATTAAAACTGCGACTTCATCCACCCATTTTCACTACCTCACCAACATACGCCTTGTTCTGATTAAGATCAATGTGTTCCTGGAATTTAAAAAGGAAGCAATGCAGATGTTTCCAACTGCAACCAATAGAGGTGATTTTGGTAAAAAAAAAAAAAAAAAAAAAAAAAAAAAAAAAAAAAAAAAATATATATATATATATATATATATATATGTATGTATATATATATATATTTTTAATGACTCTTTCTTTAATGTTTTTCTTGGATTAGACACTGTCACAGATGTGTTTGATTTATCTTCCAGTGTCAGTGCCTCCGATGCCTCAGGTAGTACAACAGCCACCACTGCCTGTGAGTGCAGACCTAAGTGTTCTCCAAACCAGCTCCAGAAGTCAGAACTCCACCTTCCTGTTCCTGGGTCTATGCAGAAAGGATGTTGATGATGCCATTGCAAAGCTGACGAATCAGTATAAGACACAGCTCTCCACTCAAATCTTCAGAAAAGAGGCGCTGGAGGGCCTCTCCCAGGATGAAGTGATGGACTTGAAGCAGCTGGCAGAGACTGAGGGTCTGTACATGCAAACGGACCCATCAGGAAACTTAACAGTGACCGGATTAAAAGATGGGGTCAACCAGTTGATGGTGATGATTAATGCAGCTCTGCATGGCAGTCTAAGGAGAGAGATGAGAGTCAAGAAGGAGGAAGATCTGTACACCCGTGTGGCATGGTGCATCCTGGGACAAAACGGTAACTGGGAAAGACTTCCAAAAGCAGCCAATCACAAGCTGGAAACAATGGATATAGCTGGAGGAATAGTGGATGTGCAGGGACTCACATGGCATGTAGATCTGCAGAAGATGGAGGCCAAAACAAATGTGTCCAGCCAGGGGACAAAACTGAAACGACTTGAGAATCTGCCAGGTGAGAGGCGCAGGCTTAAGGACAACTCACGCTGTTCACATCTTAATGCACGCCCAGCTTGTCTGCTTATGCATACAGACTGCAACACCCTTCCACTTTATCATGTACGAGTTGTGATAAGGATGACTTTAGATTTAATTCTCATTCATCTCCGATTCCTTTAATCTTTTTCAGACTTTAATTTCCCTCTTTACTGGGACAGCATGGCCAGTGGTGAGTCCCTGAAGGTGGTTACCTTGTACCCTACCTCTGCGGAGTACCGGACTGTGAAGGAGGCCTTCAAGCGAACTGCCAACAAGACTGTGATGAAGGTTGGTGGCTTTCCATTGGGAAGGCGTTTCGACTGGTACCACCTCTGGCTTCTTTTCACATACTACTTAGTATATGTTCATGTGAAAACAAAAGTGCGTCCACTTCAATTTTAACCTTTTTAGCATCAAGACACCAAAAATAACATGGTCCTTATCAGGACGTGTCAACTCATCAGTCCTCCACTACCGTCCTTATCAGTTTGCATGAGGTGTGTTAAAATTCTGTATTTAGTTTTCACAACATCCACGCTTTATGATCATTCATTTCGACTTTGGTTTCTTCCTAACAAGTTACACTAGTTCAGTCTCTTTCTATCTTTATTATTATTATTATTATTATTATTAACTTTGTATTGTAATTGTTGCACATACAGACTGAGATGTAGCTCTAAGGCTTTTTGGAGTAATTATCAACAGACAACACCTGTCATTCAGACATACAGATCTATAACAAATCTTTTTACCTCAATGACTCAGTCTTCTACTGTAAATAGTTGAGTGACCAGAAGATGAACTAATCTACAAAAAGGTTAGACGTTAAAGATGTTATGTATCATATTAGATTAGTGAATTTCTTTTTTCTTTTGCTTAAAGACGGCTGGGATGGGTTTGAACAAATCCCTGTGACCCTGAATAGGAAGAAGTGAGGAAAGATGGATGGATGGAAGAAAATCTGTCCTGCATCCTCATTATAAAATCCAACATCTGAACTTTCCAAACTTCTTGTGGTCCCCTCTTCACCTCCAGCTTCTTTACTGGTTTACAGTAGCTAAACAACCACGCACACTTAGAGGCGATCAACCTGATATACATGTTTTTGGAGTGTGGGAAAAAGCTGAAAAACCTGGAGAAAATCCACACAAGTACAGAGGAGCACACACAAAGCCCCATGCCAGGACTTGAACCAGGAGCCTTCTTGCTGTGACACAGCTGGTCTAACCACCGCTGCTGCTAACACTCACCGTGCTCTTGGTCTTTATCCTTCCTGTTAGATTCGAGCGTTTGCAGACCATTCACCTGCGTCGCGCCTACGAGGCACAGAAGAAGCACATATCTGAGAAGAATGCTCAGGAGGGAGGCGCAGGTGAAAGGTTCCTGTACCACGGTACAACGGAGGAAAACTCTGACTGCATCATGAAAACTGGGTTCAACAGGCGCTTTGCTGGGCAAAATGGTAAGCAGTCCACAACTCCTGAACAAAAAATTCTTCATTTTTATTCATTCAGCTTTTACTGAAATGAGGAACTTTAAAAAAAAAAAACCAAAAAAAAAAACAGTAGTAATAATAATAATAATGATAATTTTAATAAGAGAAAAATGTGTGTGAGCACTGTCTTATCTGCACTGTATTTCTCTCTCTCTTCTCATTGTTCTTTTCATTAGTCTTTTGTTGGAACCTTTAATTTAGATGAACCTATTTTATCGAACTGCACTCTTGTGAATTTACTGTCATGTGTGAGCTCTTGGTATGATTAACTCTTTGATCATGACAATAGTAACGCAGTAGTGTCTAAACTTGGTGGCAGCAAAATTGATAAGGCACATTAATACCTTCTTCCTCTAACTCTCAGGAACTGCATGTGGTCATGGAACATACTTTGCTGTGAAAGCCAGCTACTCAGCGAGTCCCACCTACTCTAAGCCAGCTGCTGATGGTTCTCAGCTGATGTTTGTGGCCCGAGTCCTTACCGGTGTCCACACCGTGGGTGACAGTACCATGATGGTGCCGCCGCCTCGCAGCAGCCAGCAGGCTCATAACCGTTATGACAGCGTGGTAGATCGCATGGACAACCCCAACATGTTTGTGGTGTTCCACGATGACCAAGCTTATGCAGACTACCTCATCACATTCAAGTGAAAGGTTTGGGAAAATGTTTTTTTTTTTTTTTTTTTTGATTGTGAAAGTTAACAAGGGCAAAAAATACAGAAAGTCTTTAGAGTATAAAAAGCAATAAATACAAGTAGAAATGTACACTGTAATTAATAAATGTTCATGTAAAGGATTTCAAAATGAGAAATGATCTAAATAACTCTAACTCTATCTCTGACTCTAAATAGGGTATCTGAATTAAATATCAATTGAGGGATGGAAATGATCTTAAAACCAGGCTACATTAACCAACATGACCACATGGGGACATATGATCTGACAAAAAAGCCACTGATAGTGCTGTGCTAATTAGTTGGTTTAGTCCAGCATGTCTCATAACACCACTTTGTCCCACTAAAGCTGCACTTCTTCCTGTCCTAAGTCAGTGGCTGACACATGTTATTTCTTGTGGTATGCTGCCTCCATGTGTTCAGAAGTGGTATTGCTACATATAATGAACAAAGTGGTCAAGAAAGGTTTGTGCATACGCTTGAGCAGCCTTGTGATATTAAAAGCAGTAATTCCTCCATTAATGAATAACTGAACAAACTGATGAAGAAGGCTGGTTCTGTTTTGAGGACTGTTCTGGTGCCTCTAGAGCTGATTGTGCAGAGAAGGGTACTCATGTTGGAAAACCCTGAGCACGCTCTTCACAGCACAGTGATTCAACATGTTTTCAGTCAGAGGCTTCTTCAGATCCACTGCGACACAGACCGAGGTCCTTCCTTGAACTAAACTGAATTAAATTGAATCAAACTGAATTGAGATATCTAAATTATGCATTTTAAAGAATATAAGATAAACCGTTCCTGAATTATGAGGCAATCAATCGATCCATTTTGCTCAACGGTTTATTATGTTGGATTTTATTTGTTTTGAAAGCTGTAATTCAAGAGATAACATCTCTGGTATGGTACATCTTACACACAGAACAACAGACCCCATTCATCCTAGGAAGGGGTTTCCATCTGTAGAAGTAAGAGAAATTGCAGTTTCACATCCAGGTTTGTTGTAGTCTGTGATTCAGGAGCTCAGTTTTGGAATGTAAACATCTTCGTCAATGATACTTTTATGAGCCTTTTATTATGTCTGGGTTTTTTCCTGTTTTTCACTCTCTTGGACACCAGCAAAGATGTTATTCCTAAGTGCCTTATATATTTTGTCTCATCTATTCTAGTCCTTTGTTTAAGTCATTTGTATTACTGATACTCTTTGTCATCTTAATTCATTAAATTCTCTGAATTCCAGTTGTAGCCAAGTCTTGTTATTCAAGTTCATCCTCAGTCTTACTCAGATATTACAGTCACCAAGTAGTTGAAAAATAAATATAGGGATAGATATGATTTTTTTCAACAACAATGTCTCATCATCATAAAATCTACTGGTACTTTTCTTGATGTCATACCCAAATTTAAGCAGATGCAACTTGTACAGTGTGAACTGTAATGATCTAATATGACTGTAGAAATTGCGCGGTGTATCAGCTCTTAGCAGCATGGTTTTCATATGGTTGTCAGATCAGATCAGATGCTTAAGTGATTCTGAACAAATACATTATACGTGGCTGCTTTAGGAAATGAAAAATACTTTATTTCCCTTTATTTCCCTGAATAAAGTATTTTTCATTTCCTAAAGCAGCCACGTATACGGACAACAAGGAAACAAACAAAGAAGAAAACATAATAATGAAAAGTGAAAAGCAATAGTCATTCTATGAAAACAATAATATCTGGGCCTATCATGAAGATACAATAGCTACAGATGTGTATGTGTGTGTGTGTGTTTTTTTTTTTTTTAATTTGATGAGGATCCAGCAACAGTGTTGTGCACATGTGGGACGAATATGTGGTCTCATTTCTTCTGTGTCAGCAAAGGATTAGTCTTTTATGGTTTTAGCCCAGGGGAGGAACTGGGATGTTGTAATGTTCAACTGTCTGTTTACCACAAAAGAATGAGTCAACAGCCTGATTTCAGTCACACAGATTTTACATAGATTACTACATATGTTAAGTTACAACTCCACACACAGGAGAAGATTGATTTCTAGACTTGACTGGAGAAACTGAGATATGTCTGCAGCCATTCTTTTCCATGGTGCTCTACAGTTTTATCTGAATCAAAATGTGTGAACGAAACAGAGAACCCACGGAAAAAGGAAAAAAAATGAAAGAAAATCAAGACTTACTTTGTTTTTAATTTGCAAGTAGATAGATCTTATATATGCCATTCATAGGATCAAAGGATCTCCCAAATCCTCAGTGAATAATCTTATTTTTTTTTTCTTTTCTGAGCTTTCCTGGCTTATTGTTTTGGTTTGACACATTTCCCCTGTGGAAAAGTCACCCTCATTAATCTGTTTCTGGCACAGTCTTTTTCAGGAAATAAACTTCTGACAAATCCACTACACACCACTACCTGCCCTGTGCCTAAAGGCAGTCACACTAAGTACAAAATTAACTCTTGAACACTTAAAAGTGCCTTTTAATGAGATTATATTTTTCACAGAAATGAGCAGAAAACTGGTTAGACTGAGATGATAAAGTGGCCAGCTGTCATGTCACTGCTATGAGTCTTGTATGTGTCAGGGTCTGGATTTGTGATAATTCTGCCTTGTTATGGCTAAAAACTGATTACTGGAGCTGTAAATTTGAGATTTTATATAATAATTGATCCAGCAGCATTACTAGTACCTCCTTTTTAAATCCTAACTACTAAAGTATAACCTGCTGTAAATCTACAGTTACATTTCTGTGTGAAGTAGGACTGAAACTGAATGATCCTGAGCATCAGTGAGGTCATCCTGAGGTCATCCTGGTACTCCAGCTCAGTCCAGGTCAGAGAGGAGCCTCCTGTGATCAGACTGAAACCAGCAGGGCTTGACTTCAAAATCACTTTCAAAAACGGAATTTCCAAAAATAATAGAAATACAATCTTTGGTTTTAGATTTGAACTGCTTGCCTATAATTATTGCATGTTTTCATGACGAAGGCAGGGGAGAGGTTGTGGTAATTACTTTGTAATTAAGTGTATTTACTGATTATTATTTATTTTTTATTATTTAATTATCTGATTATTCACTGGGTAAATACTTAGTAATTGGGGGATTGTAAAAAAAAGGGTTACTAAAAAGTAATAATCCATTGTGGGTCATTTATGATGTTTTTCTCTCTCTATTTAATTTCATCTCCTGGATTCCTGTTTATTTTTCTTTCAGTTGTTCCTCTATTTCGCTCATCTGATTTAGATGAGTCTTTAGAATATGAAATAAACATCAAATGCAAACATCATTGTAAACTCTTTATCTAAAAGACGTGAACATGAGAAACCTCTACCTTTCAAATGAAGGCAGCAAAGATGAACTCGGACAGGCTCCCGATTAATTATACTGTATTTTGTGTTTCATAAGCTGTAACTTCTAAGCTCAGATAAACTCAGATAAAGTCAAATAAAAATCGGTTGGTTGATGAATGACATCCAAGTGTCTTTTCTTATATTCGCACATAAATACTGAGTTGACAACACTTCCCAACAAATGCAGTTATGAATCTTTGATATTTCAGTTTATTAATGTACAAAGATATGACATGAGAAGAGAGGGAAACATTCAAAGTACAAAGAAACCTTGAACTTTAGCACAGTTATTCTGTGCAAATGTATTTTAATTGCTGTTTAACTGACATGGGTAACAACAGATTAATCAATATCTTATGTCATTTCAAAGATCAATCCTAAGGATCAGTCATATATCTCACTCTTTATCTTTGCTGAGCTTTTCTGATTGCTTTGGTTTTATGGCACATTTCTCCTGCAGAAAAGACACTCTCATTTCTCTGTGTCTGCCAGCTGCTCAAGGTCTTTCTCAGGAAACAAACTTCTTCATTCCACTACCTGCCCCGTGCCTCAAGACAGTCACACTAAGTCAGAAATTTACTGAAGAACATAAGTGCCATTCAGAAATGGTATTCTTCACAGAAATGAACTGAAAACTGGCTGTCACTGTCATGAGGATGCATTACGGTCTGATTTGTGTTGCTTATGAGATAATTCTGCCTCTTTGTGACAAAAATTGACTGTTGGATCTTTAAATTTGAAAGGAGTGATCTGGGGTTAAATCAACCATGCGTCTATTATTAGGTGGTAATGAAAGTAAACCTTTGTTAGGTACCAAAACAACATGGATCACAGCAGTTTACCAGTAGACACAAAAAGAAAAATACATGGCTTCTTCTTCCACAAAACTGGATTAGTACTTGTGTCCCAAAATCAGTTTGTGTTAGGGTTAGGGTTTCTTTTGCATCTGTTAATAGTGGCTGACTTGTACAGAATTATGACAAGCCAAACAGAGGAACATTCCCCTAGCTACACTCAGTCCATTATTACGTTTTGTACAAAATTACCTTGTTTTATCTGAGGGAACTTTATCCACACATCACTAAAGTGGAATGACATTTATGAGTCTTGTCAGAGGCGTAGAAAATAGCAGCTTATTCTGACGTTAGAGCTTACCCTCTGGGCTAACGTTAATGCTATTATGCTGCAAATGTGTATTCTGTTCTAACTCAAAACCACTTAGATTGATGTCATTTGGTTCCCTAACCAAAGATTAGGGTCATTGTCATCTAGAATTAAACCCAGGTCTGATTTAACTTTGGAATGTTTCTTTACATTTGTGCCAAGTATTTGGAGATTTCATCAAGACCCAAAGAACACATTTTTGTGGCTTCCCTTTCTCTTTAAAGTAAAATAATAAAAAATAAAAATCTACTGTAAATGAAGAATCTGTTTATCGATTGCTTTTGCAGTATTACAAGCACCCCATTTTAATTATAGATGCTCAAGCAAAACCTGTTGTAGAGCCTGTTGTAAATGTAGTTATATTTCTGTGCAAAAGGCCCGTCACTGAGCTGAAGGATAACTGAAGTTAACTGAATGATACTGGGCGTCAGCGTGGTTGCAACAGTCTTCAGGGGTCGATGGTGAAGGTCGCCTGGCCCTGGACCTGTCTGAGAGCGGGACAGTCCAGGGTGGCGATCATCCTGGTTCTGCCGGTCCACTGCGGGGTGAACAGCTCGGTCCAGGTCAGAGAGGAGCCTCCTGCGATGAGACTGAAACCAGCAGGTCATGTTACGTATTGCAAGGATGAGACTAGATATTTTTTAAAAAAAGCTCATGGTTACTTCCAATATCCATTTACATGCTTCCTCATAAGATGTTAATATGTTATTTATAGAGGATTATTTGAAGTCCATGTTACAGAACATTTGTCACAAGCAAAAACAGAAATTCATAACTCATCCTGTATTAAGAGATTAATAAACTATCCAACTATCCAACTGGGAAGACTGTCCAAGTCACTCATTATTTATGTGTGCTCTTTTGAATTTTTTGCTTCATCTTTAAAATAATTTTGCTCTTGGGTGGGTTACTGGGGTCTCACTCTGGAGCCAGACTGGGGCAGGGGCTTGTTCGCGAGCTTGTGTGGAGGGGCCTTCACCCACCGAGTCAAATCAGCCTTAAACTGAGCAAAGAATATAAGTCTAGGCTGCTGTGTTGCCTCAACTATCTCGCCGTCTTAATAAAAAGGGGATAAAATTGAGCAGGTGATTGAAAGGTGGATTGGTGCAGCGTCAGCAGTAATACGGACTCAGAGAGTTGAGCCAAAAGGCAAGGCTGTCTGGTCGCTGGTCAATCTGTGCTCCTACTCTCATTTATGGTAATGAACTGTGGGCAGCGACTGAAAGGGTGGTTGGAATCTCCCTTAGAGACAGGATGAGACGTTCAGTCATTCAGAAGAGACTTGGAGACGTGTCGCCTCCTCAC
Organism: Hirundichthys speculiger; assembly: GCA_018398805.1. Lineage (NCBI taxonomy): Eukaryota > Metazoa > Chordata > Actinopteri > Beloniformes > Exocoetidae > Hirundichthys > Hirundichthys speculiger. The sequence goes on along the minus strand of JAGFBZ010002613.1, from coordinate 63,762 downwards.
CACATCGAGAAGAGCCAGTTGAGGCGGTTTGGTCATCTGGTGAATATGCTCCCTGGACGCGCCCCTTGAAAAGAATTAAAGGCACGCTGAACCGGGCGGAGGCCCCCGTTCAGACCTAAGACAGGCTGGAGAGATTACGTCTCTCAGCTGTGTTGAGAGTGACCTCCCAGAGGAGCTGGAGTTGGTGGCTGGGGAGAAGCAGGTCGGGTTTCTGCCACCATGACTTAAACTCGGATAAGTGGACGTCAGTTGATGAATGGATTGTTAAACTGCTTTCTCTTTACCTGGAGTTTGTTTGTATTCAGAGATATGAATAGATTACAAACCCTCAAGCACAACTCCACTCTTCAAACTAAGAAATGATGCAATTTATCAGACTTCTTTTTCTCTATTATGGTCATTTTTATGCAACCAAACACACTTAAAGGTGTGAAAAGATTAATAACCATCAAGTTAACCTCCAGCAACAGAAAAACCTAACCACTAGTGGTTATAGTAAAATGTAGATGAATATATGAAAAAAGTATCAAAAAAAGGGTATTTCCTCTGTGCCGGGCTCACCTGTAATATTTTCTCTTGGGCAGCATGATGCCCGGTCCTTCCATACGAATGTTGACATCCTCCAGACTGAAGCTGAAGGGATTTGTAAACTCTACACTTGCCATCATCTCTTCATTGACTTTGCCGCTGCCAGACACCTGATGATTACACAGGACGAACAAAACACTCACAATCACCAAGCCTCATCCATGAAAAGTGTGCAAATATTTGCCATTGTGTCAAAAAAAATTTCAATTAAATGGCTGCATGAGTCTAAGATATAGTGTAATTCTTTTCATTTAATCAGATTAAATGATGCTGTTACTGTAGAAAGAGCCATTTCAGACCTCAACGATGAGTTTGGGATTGTGCAGGGTGACGACTTTCATTGCTGTGACGATCTGGCCGGTCTCCTTGATCTTCCCGGTGACAATAAAGTTGAGGTTTGCCTGTTCCAACAGATGCTCCATGTAGTCCTTCGATTTAATCATCACCAACTCCTTCACAGCTGCATAATGTAAAAAAAAATAACTCCTTAAATATTGATGATTTAAATAACTGTTATGCCACCTCCAACTCAAGCATCTGCACTTAACCTAATATAAACAACTAAAATAGTATTTCCGGTGTAATTCTGTATTCTTACTTCTTTGGGGCCCAAGAGTGACAGTGGGGGTCTTGAACAGGAACTCGTACGCTGAAACTCCAGTATAATACACCACGCTCCCGCTGACGTAGGCTTCCACCGTGCGCCGCTGGTTGCTGCGGTTTATGAACTCCAGGTCCAGCTCAAAGTCATCTCCAACACTGATCTCCAGGGTTGGCAGGACCAGGTCCACATCAGCCGGAGGAGGGTTGGACTTCTCTCGTTTGCAGCCGTACTCCTCTGCTTTTTCCAGGACAGTCCGCTCCTCCGTGCTGTCTGGAGTCCATTGAAATATTTGAGAATGCATACCTTTTTTGTACTTTTGTGTTTATGTTTTGGTTCAGGTTAAGGGTTTTTTGCCTTCTGGTCATTTGGATGGAACATTTGCTGGTGTAACAAAATGGTTTTGGCTTAAGAAGGACAAATTCTGGCTAAAAGTTTGGTTCAGTGGTTGAACAGAACTGGTTTAAGTTCAATGACCTACCTTGGATAGAGCAATGGCAGAATGATGCAAAAATAGGACTGACTAAAGTAATACAGATCCACACCTTAAAAATACTTAAGTAAATTAATAAGCTGAGTGTTTGATGTAGTCACTGACCTTCAGGAAACTTGTATTGACTGATGATGTCGCGGCTTGTCTCTTCTCCTGCAGTTTTGGTCAAAACCATGCGGCCCACGTGAGTCCGGTTCACTCTGACCGGATCCAACGTCCCATCTTTTCTCCGGGAATAAAACACCACATCGCTGTTAACCTGAGGAAAGAAAGACAGGGAAAAGAAATCAGCAAATGAGATCTGAGTAATTTAAAACAAAGTAAAGACTTTTTTTTTTTTTATGCTGAAAGAACTCACCTCAGCAAACACAAAGGTGGCATCAAATGGAAAGCAAATCTGTCCATGTTTGATGGCCTGGACTGATGCAGGTCCACATCTGTACATACCTTTTTAGATATTAGAGAAAGAATGCAGCAGTCAGTACAGCACAAAGACTCAACTGGACTTGAAACACAGAAAAGCAATCGTATATTTGTTGTACTGGACAGCATCTCGGTTTATATCATAATCTACCATCACTGGTCTCCTGTGGTGTTGCATCCACAACTTGCCAGCCTCCAAAGCCCTGAGGGAGGTCTGGTCTGGTGAAGAAGCACTCATTCCAGCAGTGATAGTTCCTGATTCAAAAAATCAAACACAGAAACAAATGTCAGATATGAGGGGGTTCGTTGGGAGTTTAAGGGCTAAATCTTTGATGCACGTCGCCGTTACCAGGTACGGCTCCACAGAAAAAGGTTTCAGGAACCGTTACAGGGCTGAAACATGCTCTTGCTGTTGGATAGGTACATAACTACAGAAAATGCAATTAAAATCTTGCTTTATGCAACAATTGCAATTTTCTTGGCTGATTCTGATATGTGACTCTGTGAAAGTTTTGGCCTGCTGATTCAGATTTTGAACTATAACCAGCTGTATGTGCCCGTACCAGATCGAGTCCCTGGTGCGCTTTCGGTCTATTCTGCCGTTGTCCTCCAAGATTATGTCGGTCTTTAGGTTTCCATCATTGTCATGAGCAGAATAGTAGTTGGTGACCACTCTGGAGGGGATGCCCAGACAACGCAGGACTGGAACACAAACATTTAAGACATTTGATGCATATATGTTGCTTGCCTCTTTGTCTTTAACGTCAGTTTATATTATAGCTGTTCTAAGTTATTGTTTAGTTTCCATCTATACCCCACATAGATGCTGATTAAATGTCTATTGATTTTATGTGAAAGTGAAGCTTTGTTCCAAATGTTTGTGTGTTGTGTCTGTTTGAGTTTGTGTGAATGGGTGTAGAAACACATAATAAAGTGTTTTGTAGAACCCAGAAAAGATAAATTGGTGTAATAAAAGTGCATTTACCACTCATGGGTAGGTAGATACCATTTATAGAGTAGGTAACTGCAGCATTTGTTAACTTTGTGTTAGAACATTTGCATTTACTATTATTTTTTCCATAACGTTGTGACCTTAAGTTGATTTAAAAAAAAAAAATTGAATGGTGTGGAGAGGACAAACAAGTCATGCTTGAACAATTCTAGTCCAGATCTCACAGGTGTTGAAGACGGCAGCGTAGACCCAGCATTGTGCGTAGCAGACAGGCATCTTGCTGCTGGCGTAGCTGAGCAGGATGTCTGTGCTGCCTGTCCAGGAAGTGGGTGCCACTCCGTAGGTGTAGTCACCGCTCCAGTTACCCACTAACACGCCATCGTCGTCTCGAGAGTTCAGCTACAAAAAAAAAAAAAACATTTTTGGTACTTTTTATGGTTACACAGATCAAATTGGAGTACAGTTGTAATGAGCATAGGTGTTTGCATTTTAAAAGCATGAAGACTTCTCCTTACCATGGCGGAGGCCTTTCTGGTCACCTTGATGGGATCTCCTCTGTTCACAATGGGCATTTCAGCCTTGTCCATGATGTACAGACAAGCATCCAGGATGCCATAGTTGAACTGGAGGAGGAGAATGAAATTTCAGACATGAGCCATAAATGACTTTCAAAAGGCATCTGTTTGCTCCTACCTGTCCATAATTCCAGTTTCTCTCAGCAATGTCGTCATAGGAACCGTGATAGATGATCCCCATCTCATTCATCACACACTCCTCCCTTTCTTTCTCATCATCCAAAAACACAGCATCAGCTGGGAGAGAGACAAGAGAAAATGGCAATGTTCAGCTTTAAATTAAGGTGATATTCAATTAAGATTACATGTCAATTAAAAGTGAAAACTCGACAAACCTGCTTCCCAGGGATTGAAGAGGATGTAAAGATCTCGGCTGCGGTCCCGCCTGGTCCTGCGGATGCCAAAAGGCGTCAGCACAGCAACATACATGTGATATTTCCCCACAATGCAGTTGGCTGCGGGGGTGATGCCCATGGTGACCACGTTGTCTGAGGTCTCAATGACGCGACCATCCCAGAGGCTCTGACGCTCCTTCGTGGGGAAGACAGGAATGTACGTGCCCTTGCTGTACTCAGGACTGGAGCCTGAGTGAACAGGAAGCGTTAGCAGATTTGAGTAAATGAGCAAGTGTTGGTCAAATCACAATCTATGGAAGAGCAAACATATCAACAGACTGTAAAACAAAAGAGGAGGGCTTTATAAATGTGAAAAATCTGATTAAAGTAAACTCTTTATTGGAAGTTTATTCAAAATAAATGAGATCCTTACAGTTATTTTGTACGAAAAGACAAAAATTAAAATTTCATAGCAAAAACAGACCCAACTTGACAAGCATGACAGGTTGAGAAGATTTAAAACATTCAAGTAGAAGGTGTGCAGTGCTGCTTTGATTTGACTTTATAATTTCAGATAAAACTGATATATGTGCATCGTACCAATGATAAACTCCACAGCGAACTTGTCCTCTTCAGGTTTGTAGGGACGACTGAAGGTTATCTTCACCTTGAACTCCTGTCCTCTGCGGACGATGAGATGGTCAGAGTTGTACTTCCTGGTGTGGTGCTCAGTCTTGTTGCTCTCCTCAGGCTTTTTCATCATGTCCACATCCCAGATGTCCAGAAACTCTGAGTGGAAAAGACAGACACAAAGAAGTTGGGTAGATTTTTATTTCTTAAATTTTTTTCTTGTTGCAGCACAGTTAACTGGGGTCGCTCCACTATGTTTTATCACAATCCTTTTTTTTCAGGTGCTGGACAAAATAACAAAATAACGATTAGGCGAATGAAATTAATGGCTGATTTTGCAATTAGCTTCATGTAAGAGAGAAGACATATCTTGACCTTTTTTTTTTTTATCTTTTGAGGAAATAAAAAATGTCAAATGTGAGATGATTTGGTCAAAATATCATAGAGAAAGCATCCCTTTCAACAGTATCTTCACTTTCCATGGTGTGTGCCTCTTTTGAAATCAGTGGTAAAGCTTTGTGCTGCACATTTCTAAGATACAGTCAATGCAGCTTGATCTGTAACTAGCCGAAGATAAAGATGAGGAACCTGGATCACTTCATCTCTGATCTGGGTCTGTGATGTCACAGTCCCTGGAAATAAGAACATCTCACTTTCGGATATCTTTTCAGACGTGAAATGCCTAAAACTAAATGACAGGGTTGTGTTATGTTGGAATAAGTGCATTATTTTTCCACAATATGTTCCATATCCAACAGGAAACGGCTACATTTTCAACTTTTTTTTTTTTTTGGTAAATCAATAATGCCTAAATTTCAGTCCTAATCTCATAAAATCCCCCTTTTCTCAAATTTGAACTGAACATTGAATCATTTTTCAATAATTTAACATTCCTTTTTGGAACACAGTTGTTCTACTCTTATCAAAAACATATTGTAGTGAGAAATCTTACTCAAGTATTCAAGTGCTTTGTTTATCTGCCAGAAGGCTGAAATTCCAGTCAGCACATTCATAAATTCCCGTCATATCTGGATATCTCTCAGCGTAGTGACAGCTAGTGCAGGAAGCTAGTGGACTTTATCCAGCTTGGACGCCATTCAAGTGTCAATCATGTGAAAATTACTAGAGTCAAAAACAGGAAGAGGACCTTATCTTCTCCAAGAAACTCCCACTGTCACATCTGTCCTTTAAAACAAATACTTTTTTCTACACGTGGCTAAGATCCTTCTATTCAGAGGCATTTGTCTTCTTCTATTTGACTTGAACAGCCTTTTAGCTGCTTTTGGGTTCTTCCTTTAACCCTTTCATTGTTACACATTTAAGTTCAGGAACATTTTTACATTTTTCTAGAAGCAGACAGACGCCCCAGTTTCTTTGCTCACCTGTCAGAGGTGGATATCCTCTCGGGCCAGGGGCTCCAAAGAACTCTATCTCAGGGATCTCACTTGTTTCAGAGTTGGAATTGTCGATGGGACCCGAGGTACGACCGCGGTTGCTTATCTTGGGGGGGCGACCAGTGGGTACAGGGGGAGTAGTCGGGGTGGCACCTTGATCAGCCATGGTGGTGATAGTTCAGGTTGTTGTTGGACTTGGAGAGGCGAGAGGACAGAGAATAGCATGAGATAAATAACATTTTGTGTCATCAGTAAAGCTTAGTTCAGTGAATGTTCAGGTGAAATGGAGTCACCTTCATTTTTAAGTCTTATCTATATTATGTATTCATGGCTCATGCACATTTTTTACTGAGTGCATGATGAAATCTCTACTTTTTATACCACACTCAAACAGGGGCCTTTATGTCAAAAGTGGTTACCATGTGTTTGTGGGTTTTGCTGGAGGGAGTTTACAGTCACTCCCCTTCCTGAAAGCTGCTGACAAAGACACACACTTATTGGCTGCAGCTTCATTTTCACTTCTCAAGCACTGAGTTCAAGTATGTTAACTTGAATTAAATCCAGTTAAAGAAACCGTGAACATACACATGCGTGTGACACATTGAGTCTATTTCATAGAGTAAGTGAGTAAGTCTAAGTTTCCTTGTCAGAAAGGTTTGTGTATAGTCATCTTCCTTTGACTTCACTGGAACATACCTCATTGAAAATGTGCTTTTACTCCACTTTGCTCTCCTTTTTTATTGCCATGATAATTAACATCACTTTACAGGAATATTTGTACCACTTACAAATATACATATTACATGTTTCAAGTTTATGCATAAGTTACAATCAACAATTTGGGTGTTAAAGACCATTCTGAATCATAATGGGTAATATATTCTTTTTTATTTTGCACTATTACACATGACAACTTCATGCCAATCAGACAAAAAAAAAAAGAGAACAGCAACTGGTTTTCAAATATAATAATATTTCTAGGCCTTGAAAGAAGAGACAAGAAACACACCAAAAGGTAGTGCATTTAAGCAAACTTCTCTTGTGGTACATGGTAAATGTATTAAATCATAATAACTAACAGTAACATGGGCCAGTCTCTGTGAAGATGTCAAACTGCCAAACTCACATTCATATGCATAAAAATGAACAAGATTTACCTGTGATTCCACCTAAGAAGAACTACTTTGGGTGAAAAAAATATTCCCTATTACTTCAAATCCTGATCCACAAACATTTAGTTTTTTAAGAAAGATTCAAAAGGCGAAAGGAGGGAAATTTGACTTTTATGGAATTTCTATAAGCTCTAAATTGCCATTGAATACAACCAATGACAACTATCTATGATAAATGGAAATCTTGTTAAGGCCAGAAGTGTCTGTGATTCAGTCAGTTGGTACATGCAGGGTTAATCTAAAGTGATTTCAGTCAAAACAATTAAGCAGAAATTAATTTACTACCGCTAACAAAATTGTCATTTCATTCATAATAAATGATGAAGGTTTAACCAGGCTTGATGTGACTGTGAAAGCATTTGCCTGTTTGTTTGCCAGTTTGCCACATCCCACAGGGGATATTTGTGGCACTGATGGCTCAGAAAACAGAGCTCTTACTGTGCTCCTTAATGACTCACGGAGCCAAATGTCATCCCAAACTTCTCTCCTTGTCACGCCCATATTAAGCAACAGTGAGTGTTATTCTAGTCCAGGTGTTTGTGCCTCCAACATTACGCAATGTGCACCCCACTAGCATCTTATGAAAACCGCTGTTGTTTGTTTAATGGTTAAGTCAGCGTTGGCACATAACCAAGTAATCATCATGGTAGTAGCTTCATGCTGTCCTGGCCCACTCTGCTGGTTGGAAACAGGTTTCGAGTAAATCCCATGTGCAGTGCAGCGTTGATGTAATTTTAATTCTGTTTCATGTTCTTTGGATTAAATGAGTCACACACTGAGGTTCTTTGTTTACTTTGGTGTGCTCACAGAGTGGAGTAAATTTAAATCTAGCAGGGGTCCTTAGGGATTTGGGCTTAGTGTTTTAACCTTTATATAGTCCTTAAAAATATATTTTTTATTACTTTGGCTTATCATGAAAGGAAATAACTTGTTCATCATAAAAGGTGTAACATTTTTTGCACACTTTGCTCTTTTGATCCTTTCAGACTGAATATGATGACGACACTGCTGCATCTTTCATTTTACTCTACATGGCTTGTACTGTACAATGACAAAGATCATTACAGCGCCTGGCTCTGCAAACTAGCAGTCTCGTTTTGCTGTGACGAATGATTGTAAATCCAGAAAAATACAAAAGGCATCCATTCAGGCAAAGAAGGCAAAGTAGATGGTTACTTGCAACTGCCTGTTTGTGAATTCCCTGATCTCTGTCACAACTGAGTGGCGATCTCTACCGTTCCAACAAAACCTCTAACTGGCACACTTAGCACAATGAAGATTGGCACATTCACACGGCTATTCTTTCTCTCTACTGGCAGGGCGACAAGATCACATGACAGATGCATTTCTTTTCTAGCAACAAATATGCTGCATGCAAATTGAAAGGTACACTTCTGCAGACAACAAAATAACAATCTTTCTTGATATATATATATATATATATATATATATATATATATATATATATATATATATATATATATATATATATATATATATATATATATATATATATATATATATATATATATATATATATATATATATATATATATATATATATATATATATATATATATATATATATATATATATATACAGTCATGGAAAAAATTATTAGACCACCATTTTTTTTCTCACTTTCTTGTTCATTTTAATACCTGGTACCACTAAACGTCATCATGTGACTAAAACAGACAGAAAAGAAAACACTGAATGCATAAAAGCAGTGTTTTTGGCAGTACAACGCCATAGCTATTGATGTAAAAACTTAAGTGATTTAGGTTATAATCAAGAAAACCATGGAATGGTAAGATATCAGCTCTTAAATAAAACTCTTATGAGCAATCTTTGTGGTTATCGTTATGTTTGTCCAAACAAATGTACCTTTAGTTGTACCAGGCATTAAAATGAACAAGAAACTGAAGAAAACAAGGGTGGTCTAATAATTTTTTCCATGACTGTATATATACATACATATGTGTGTGTGTGTGTTTGTATAAATTTATATTATTGGGAGAGAAGCTTTTCGGAGTAAAAATCCAAAGATGCTTCATTGTGGAGTTTTGCAGTATTAAGCAAAGTAAAAGCACAAAGATGCTACCTTTACTACAAGCTTGTGTTCACAATAATGCCTCTCTGCAAAGAAGTCTCCAGCCGCCCCACACCCCCACACACTCACAAACATGCACACACACTTTACAATGCAGCATCTGCTGTCAATTAGCAAAAAATGTTGAAAAAAAACTACTTAATTGTGAGATTTTGTTCAAAAAGATCACTTGAAATATAATGCAATGAAAATGTAACAAAATATAAAAATGCATAAAAGTCACAAATTGACCCAAATGTGTCTCATAGAGATCTGAATTAAGTTTTGTCTAAGTTACTCCTTTTTTTAAATTTTTTTATAAAGGTTGCAAAACAATCACAGACATTTTTAAATGACATTCAAATGTATCGGGATTTAAAATGCATCTTCACAAGCTACAAATTACAAACATAGAAGTTACCAAACTACTGCACCAATGGATTTACTTACCAGGGTTTGTGTCTGAAAAGTTGTCAGGAGAAGCTGCTGATGGCTGGAGTTGGTCTGCTCTATCCAGGAGGCTTCTACCACTACTTTTATACTCGCAGGATAGGAAGAGCTCCATGTGTGTCTGTGTGTGTGCGTGTGTGTGTGTGCGTGTGTTTGTGTGTCTATTTTCTAAGTTTCAGCGTGTGTCAAGTCCAACTTGGGAGCAGGATGTGGAATCTACCATCTCTGCACAAGCCACAGCTGAATGAGGCTCAGACAGATGAAGCCACTCATCAAGTTTCTGTTTAAAGATATTTTGAGGCAAAGTTTAACGCAAATGCACTTTTAACCCTTTCCACTTATGAAGTTTCAGTAACAGAACCTATTTCTGTGATTATAGGTACTGAGGGGTATAGTAATAGCAGGGGACATTTAGTTATGGGCATAACTAGATAATATTAGGCATATTACATCTGGACACATCCTCTTCATGAAACTGAACGATAACAAACTGGTTTTATAGATCAAAGTCCAGTTGAAAGTGATGGATAATTTTTCTGACTCTGCAATGTTACAAAAAAAAACCTCAGCGTGAAACCATATGGAAGTATGCTTATAATACATATGAAAGTGCTATGCATATACTAAAATATGACTTTATCACAACAATAGAACCGAGGAGATCTAAAATATAAGAGCACTCATCTGTAAAACTGTTAACACAGAAGCCTTTAATAAAGACACATTACTTTGAACAAGATTTTTTTTTTAATTTTATTTTATGTTTTTGACATTGAGACTCACAGGGTACAAGCCTATATTTTATAGTTTAGGGGTACTGGACGTGTTGGGGTTCAGGGTTAAAAACACTCTGCTGTGCTGCTGCTGGTTTGAAGCTGCTCTCATAATAGTGAGGGTGGGGATGTGGGGGAGGTGTTGAGCTTCAGCTGTGTGTGTCCGTGTGTTTTCTTTTTCTTTTTCTGTTTTTTTTTAAGTATTTGCACATGGAAATCTTGAGGTGTCCCATACTGCCTCAAAAAAAGAGAAGGGTCCATCCCCACCCCCCTGAGGTTTGGCATGAATTTTATTTTCATTTAGAGATTCAAAAAATTAATTGTGGAACATCTGTCATGTTGATTTAGTGTTAGAGAAAGATTCATATCTGTCTTACTCCCAGTTTGCAACTATTTAGTGGTTGCTCACACTGTCACCAATGTCTGTTTATTTGCTAATTTAATTATCATCAATTTTAACAGCTTATTAGTAATGTTCAGCTTCTCCCTCAGCAGCGAAGCTGGTGTGCTGTGTTTTTTATTCTCTTTTGGATGGTGGTTTGGTTTGTGATGGTATATTTATTAGTGTGGTGTTTGTGTTTAAAGTGTGGCTTTTGCTTGTGTTATCATTTCGGTGGTCAGGATAACCTCCACCAATTTAGGACTTTTGCTTTCCTTGTCTGTTTCTTCTGTCCTGTTTTCTTGTTGGTTTTTGAGGGGGCTGAATCATCATTTGTAAAAAAAAATCCTGTTATGCAACAAAATTGCAAAATAAAATTATTTGTCAGATTGTGGAATTAGTCCAGACAGCACACAAGAACTGATTATTTTAGCCCACATCCATATGAAAAAATAAATCTGTCAAATGTAATGCAATAAAAAGGTTAAGACTGAGTTGAGGCACAAAAACAACTGGGTGCGGTTTTTTAATAGCTTTATGGAAAGCAAACACTTTCAAAGTCACCCATAGAGAGGAGAGGATACGTGCTTTTTTTTAAAAAAATACCCACCCAATCAACTAATCATATGAACAAAGTGGAAGAAAAGCAGAATCTGTCAGTGAACCTTCTGGCTGCGAGTTTGAAGTTGACGTCACACCTGAGTTCATTCACACCCTATCTTAGATTTCCTCCTCGCTCCACCTCATATCCAGGGAACTTTTATCCTAACTGCAGGGTCAGGCTTTGAACATACACGGTTTAAGTTCAAGTGTTTTGTCACTGCAGGACATTATAGCAGGCTTTAGCTTAGCTGGCTTAGCTAATGCTACCATATGATGATTTTCAATGGTGTGAATTCCACTCTTATTGGTCAAGTGCTGGGTGCTGGGTGGACTGATTGGTCCTTCAAATATAATGGTTGTGACCCCTATGATGTATGTCCCAGTTCATCCTTCTATTATCTTTTATCTTATTGTAATGTTCTTACGATTACACTTGTTTCACTGTTGCTCTTCATACTTTCATGCTTATTTCTCAGATATAAACACTTTACTTTTAAGCATGTCTTCTGCATTCACTCTTTGTGTCTGGTTTTCTTTTCCATTTTGGGATTGTAGCAATGTTCAAATGTTCACTACAAGACTTTCCTTCTGAGAGAGAGTTGTGTGCATTCTGTACATCTACTTTGAAAATCGAATCCAAGCAACAAACAAACAAAATTGTATTTGAACTTTACAGCTGTAAAATTAAGCAAGGCAACATAACACTCTTTCTCATTTCCATCACTCGCTTATCCTCTCAAACAACCAGTTAATTTGAGGGGGAAAATAATCAGCAAATTTATCTGATACATTTAATGGGAACAAATGTGAGTTGAGTCTTTGGGCTGCGTTTTTATTCATTTTTTTGGCATATCTTTAGTGGACGGCTTTGTATTCCTGTTCATGCTGCTGCCGTATGGAGTCAAATAAAAGTTGACATTTACAAAAACCAGCACATACGTGGAAGGCTTCCATCATGGTAATATTCTCAGACCTCAGAACAGCTCCGCTTGAGTTAATGGCACTAAATCAATACAGCTAATTCAGTCTTTTCCATAAACAGGGTTTGTTTTTATCACCCTTGACTGTAGCTGGAGGAAAGGGTGAATCATAAAGACCATGATCTAATATGTGCTTGTGTTTGTGTGTGTGTTTGTGTGTGTATGTGTGCATGTTTTCATGAGACATGAGAACATGTTGTACCATCTATGCATCCAGGGACACACAGCCAAGGTGCAGTGGCAGCTGGCAGCTTTGAATGCCGACCTGATGAAAATTTATTGGCTCTTTACAATACAGTGATTGTTAGAAAATAAATGTTTCTGTGTACATTCAAGGGAAATCATTACATAGAAAGTTAGTACTCATTCTTTTTGACATCTGTGCTGTGCTTAGTTGTTTGTAACTGACAAAATTATGTTGCGGCGGGTCTGTTTTATAGCTGTTTTGGAGATATGGATCTTATAACATCATTGTTTTCATCAGAAAACTCAAAGTTGAGACATTCACATGATAGTGCAACTATAAAATCAAAAGCGCAGTGCGAACTAAAGCTGAGTAACAGAGAGATCCCATTGTCAAGACTTGACTCAAAAACTCTAACCTAAATGAGGGAGTGATCATTGGCTAAGCACTATGACGTGTTTGGGTAACTATTTCAAAGTGAAATGAAAAAGTGAAAAAAATAAGCAACACAAAGTGTATTTTGATGCAAATTTTATAAAAGATGATCCACTTTATTGGCACTATTTCTTTTGGAAAGCACAACATATGTTCTGAGACTTTAGCTTCATCTACCACCGCACAAAGGTTTAAACTTTTCTTCTATGTGCTTTGTTTTGCTCAGCTGCAATGCTTTGTTCTCTTTAGAGAGCTACTAGCAAGGCTAAGTTACGTCTGTCCTGCTTGTGGTTGAAAAGAAAGCAGAAGTTAACACACATCTACCACAGGACAGCATCTAACTGTGGGGAACTGTGCAGTTCTCATATCAAGACGTGCATATGTCTCTGCATGGAGATGCATGCAGACACATCTGTGTTTGTGTAACATGCAGCTGTGCAGCATGCATAATTTCTGCAGGATTTTTTCTGTGTATCCTCGGCAAACATTTGAAAATGTTTCATAAAGCTCATCGTGCCACCTCCTAACTTCCTGTCATCTTGAATATGGCATATTAGAAAACCACACGGCGGGTCACGTGAGAGGAAGTCTGCGACTTCGTGTGTTCGGTTTGAACAGCGCCATCCTCATTTTAGACCAATTAAGAAATTCTTTGCGTAAAAAAACACTCACTGAAACAAAAAAAAAAAAGAGAAGAGGAACAAGAGTAAAATGAAGCGGTAATGGATGTGTCAGATGAGAACTGCAGTTCCGTTAGAAACTATGGTGAGTGTCGTGACGTTTTTGTATGTAAAGTTGTGCACCTTGACAAAAAAAGCTGTAAATATATACCTTAGTTTGCTGTCTGGTTGGAAATACAGTTTAATAGTAAAATAATTGATCATAAATATATTACTTACAATTGTAATAAAACTGTTTTAGATGTAGCTTTCATTTTTTATGTACAATTTTAAGTCTAAACTAGTCACTGCATATCTACATGTCACATTTCCATGTTTTGTGTCATTCAGCTTTTCCGGTTCGATGCACTGAGGAAGTACTTCTCCCTTTCTTGACAGATGAGAGTCTGAAGGCCGTTATGGACAGACGACCTTCTCCTACCTCCCCCGGCGTCCCGCCTGCTCTCTCAGAGCTCAGACTGGTCCTCCTGGGCAGGAAGGGAGCCGGCAAGAGCGCTGCAGGCAACACGATACTGGGAGGAGTGGTAGGGTTTGAGAGCGGAAAACCCACAGAAGAGTGTGTCAAAAGGCGAGCTGATGTTGCGGGGAGAAAAGCAACAGTCGTGGACACACCTGGGTGGGAGTGGTACTACCCGCTTAACAGCACCCCCAACTGGGTTAGGAGAGAAACTTTACGGAGTGTGTCCCTTTGTCCTCCTGGGCCTCATGCTGTGCTGCTGGTTGTGCGGTCCTGTGCTTCTGTCACAGATGACTATATCAGGGAGATTGAGGAGCACCTGGAGCCACTGGGAAAAGAGGTGTGGCAGCACACCCTGGTGCTGTTCACCAGGGGAGACGAACTGGGCTTGGGCACCATGGAGCAGCGGATCCTGTCGAGCGGCTCAGGACTCCAAAGACTCCTCCAGAAGTGCGACAACAGATACCATGTTGTGAACAACCGCAGCAAAGGAGATGGAGCACAGGTTAAGGAGCTGATAAGGAAGTTGGAGGAGATGGTGGATAGAAAGAAGGATGGAAACGGTCATTTAGGGCTGGGTAACACTCTACTGTCGGGTCTGGAGGCAGATGGAAAGAGGAGAGCCAGGGAGAGGAGGAAGAAGCAGAGGCAGATGGAGGCGCAGATGCAGAGAGGGACAATCAAAGCGGCTGTCATGAGTGAGTACTTCAGATCTTTCACATTATTTATATGATGTTCCAATGACTTCAAGTGCTCTACATTATCTAAATTACAGTACCCTACTTATCTTTATCACCAGGTAACAGTAAGATTTAAAATCGAATTAGAAACACCATATGCATCTATCTTTCTGTAATTAAAGGAACATTCTGAGTGAAAACAACCCAAGCTCTGTTATTAGAAGGCAAGGATGCAACAGTTCATTAGGGACCAAAACGACAAGAATTGAAAGCAGTTTTGAATAAGAGCAAAATATGTGTTTGCAGCAAAATTGCTATTATTATTAGCACTTGGGGCAACATGAATCAGAATCAGAATCAGAATCAAATTTATTGTCGTCACTGAGCCAGTGTCCCAACACAGTGAAATTTGTCTTCCCAGTACACCGTCTAAGAGAAACATACAGAAACAACAACAACAACATATGGACAGGAGTCAACGGTGCTTGGGTCAGCGCTATAAGAGCGCTTCTACCGTGTCAGAGAGTAGTACACTTAAGCACATGCCAAAGTACACCACCCTCCGGCCAGGGCACTTTTAGCAGAAGAAAAATATGATCACATAGGGGATGGGGGTGGGGGGGGTGGGGGGGGGGGGGGGAGGATAAAAAAGAGGTGTCTCCCACCACATGTCCTTGATCAGAGGCACATGTTGTGGGATTCACAAAAAAAACCTCAGCACAAGCATAACAAACTTATTACAAAGACATCATATGGGTCAGGAAAGAGGTCGGGGGAGGGGGGGTGTCCAGCTAAACAGTCTGTGCGCTCGCTGCGCGAAGTGCCCAGTCCGTCAAGCGTGGGGGGATGAAACATCCAGGAGCCAGAGGAGGCAGTTGGGCAGGGGGAAGGAAGTGTGTGTGTACATGTGTATGTGTGTGCGTAAGCCAGTGACCCCTGGTCTGGAGTCACAGGTGTTGTTTGGAAAGGGGAGGGGTCGGGAAGGAGCGTCAAAAAGTCATAATATTCAGGAGAGATTAGGTCGAAGGCCGGCCTTGGAGGCGAGCTTCGTTTCAGGGGAGCCAGATTCAGATAAGAGAAGAATGTTTCGGTCAGACTGACTGAATTTTGTCTGCCTTCAGTTTTTGCTGATTCATCTCGGCGGGAATAACTGCAATTGCCTGAATTACAGGTCAATTCTCCCTGAGCGGCGCTTGCAACTTCTCCAGGATCGAATCCATTTCACCAGAGTTCAAAACCGTCACTAGAATCACTTCCAGTTTCCGGTTCAGCTCACCAAGAGCAGCAGTCTGAGTGTTCACAGCGCGGCTCATTCCCACACACACAGCAGGCAGGTTGGCTTCCAGGATAGCAGCTGCCGTGTAAATTTTCCGATACAGCAGGTATCCGCCAACTCCAAACAGCAGAAATCCTGTGATCATAAATCCCAATAGGTACACAACTTTGGCGTCCACAATGAACAGGGGGGGGGGCAGACATCCCAGATTCTATCCATAAGAATCCTTGATGTATCCAGCCAGTATTCCATCGGGACCGGAGGACTCTCCTGTGTCCTGTTTTCTCTTCAAGAAAAATTGATTAATTGCATTGAGAAACCAGCTGATCAGATCCATGATTAAAGGTTTGAATATTATGCCGAGTGAGGCTCCAAAAAAGCTCAGACAAGACAAAAGAGAAGCAGCAGGGACAGATAGATAGGAGCTCACAGAAATGCGACTGCCTCCACCGAGAGCAGTGTTGTGGAAAAAAAAATTATCCGATCTCGATGAGAAAATCAGAATAGAATTTATTACAGAGAAAAGAAGACAGACATACAAATACTTGTGGCCACAAGGAGAGCGACCAGCCACCACTCCGCAGAGTGCCGGCTGATGACTCTGCAGATACAAAGATTAGGCTGATCTTTATACACCAAGACAGCAAGGTGTTACAGATTTGCATACAGAGTGTAGACACAGCAGGTGATGGTCAAGGCAAAAAGACATTTGTCTCAAGACAGACTGATTGAGTTTAGCAATGTTATACAGAGGCATTTGTTTAGACAGACTGATTTAGTTTAGGAAGTCACAGTTCTTCCTTGATCAAGAAGTTGTAGAGTTGATGCTAATTGAATTTAAGAAAGTCACGGTTCTTCCTTGATCAAGAAGTTATTTAGTTGATGCTAATTGAATTTAGGAAGTCACGGCTGACCCCTGCCGTATCTCCTAGAACAATGAGCCACAGCCGACCCCCGTAATTTGCCTTTTGTCAGACATTTGGTCTCGTGTGACACAGACAAATCACTTTTAAACATATTGTTAGATGACAAAATTACAAGATGAAATAAACCAAATAAAAATTTCCACCACAGCAGGAAGTAAGAGAGCTCTTTATGTTAATATAAAGAGCTATTTAAGGTTGAACAAGACTCAGAAAATGCCCTTCTGTCTAAGTGATAGTGTGGCTAGGGTCCCTACTAACTAAAGAATAGTAATTTAATCATGGTAAGTGTACAGAAAGTGTATAGAATTGACTGTTTGTAAAGGCAGATTGAAACGCCAACCCTTTGTTTTAAGTCAGTACAAGTCAACAGACACAGAAGGAGGAGAGGTCATGACCTCTGCTTCCTATTTTGTCTTAAACATCTAAGCACTAATCCGGTTCTATGGAAGCAGTTTATTATTTGCCTGTTGTTTTCAGTGACATGTTGGTGAATCTGTAGCATGTAGTCTCCAATAATTAACCCTACATATGTATTTTTAATAGTTAAACCATACAAATCATCTGAAACATAAGAAAATGTCAGCTCAGACTGAGGTCAAACTCAGTTTTTAGCAGGACAGTCACTTTCATCACAGTTTAATTTTAACAATATATCACAACTTTTAAAGCACAAAGAGGATTTTAATAACTTAAGCCGCCAACTTTTATTAATTTTTCATTTTTGAGGTTGTTTGTATGCTCTATGTGTTTAAATAGGAAGAAGCGGGTATGATGGCAATAACAGATGTTTCACAAGTAAATGCATATTTTTGAACCTCTGCCCATTTACTTCAGAGAGACTCTGCATCTGTAAAATACTCTTTGTCCCGTCATGTAAATGTGCCGTTGCTAAATAGGTTCTTTAGATTCCAGATCACCAGGTCAGGTGTTTCATTAGTGCCTCCAACCCACTTTGACTGCCAAGTTTTTGTCACCTTTGTTTCCGCCATCAAATTCAAAACGAGCTAATATTTTTCAAGAAATGGTAAAATGTCTCACTTTTAACAACTTCTATCTTTTCTAACTGGATGGTGGTAACAGAAAGTGTTCTGTCACTTCAGTTCCTTAAAGTGAAGTCGATTTTAAAGATACACTTTGACGGCTTTTGACAGCTAGAATACAAATAAAGAAAATGACACTTTATACACGCTAAGGACGTAAAATCCTTACTTTTTGTTTTGACAATATCAAGTGTAACTCACTCGAGTCACAGAAATCCTCGCACTGTTGTCCATCTTTAAAATGTACCTGCAGCTGAGTTGAAGCCAACAAAACCACCAGTCCTCTGAGTTGCGATCAGGATGTCGCCAGCCAATGTGCTTGAAGTTGAAAGACAGGGTGTTAAAAGGAACCCTCGTAATCTCAGAGTTACAGATAGTTTTTGGAACTCTGGAATCATCTGCAAATATTTATTCACAAGTTCAAACAATAATATAACTCTAGTTTCAATCCCTTACTTGAGGCTGAACAATTCAACTAACGGGGTTTTGACGTTTTCCTCATCAGGTGATGGTCCTCAGGGTTCCGAGCTTGATGCACACCAGTCATTCTCCAAGGCTCCTCGACGGCTTCCTGAAGTCAGACTGGTTCTCCTGGGTGAGCGCGAGACTGGAAAGAGCTCTGCTGGTAACACCATCCTTGGAAAAGCGGGCTTCTTCCGAGCAGGGACGGTGACAGAGGAGTGCATCCGTCAGCAGGCGGAGGTGGCCATGCGCCTGGTAACTGTGGTGGATACTCCAGGCTGGGAGGCCGGAGTGGCTGGTGCCACACCAGAGAGGGTCAAGAGAGAGAT
The DNA here is from genome assembly GCA_018398805.1 of Hirundichthys speculiger. Taxonomy (NCBI): domain Eukaryota; kingdom Metazoa; phylum Chordata; class Actinopteri; order Beloniformes; family Exocoetidae; genus Hirundichthys; species Hirundichthys speculiger. The sequence goes on along the minus strand of JAGFBZ010002613.1, from coordinate 44,853 downwards.
CGTCTGCAGCGTGTAGCGTTGTGTCCTCCAGGGCCACATGCGCTCCTGCTGACTCTGAGGGTGGATACTCTGGTGAGGGCAGGACATGTCAGGGAGCATCTGGAGCTTCTGGGAGAAGGCGTATGGAGACACACAATCCTGCTGTTCACCCACGGAGACCAGCTAAGAGAGGGGGTGGATATTGAGCAGCACATCCAGAGTGGAGGCAGGGACCTGCAGGGGCTGCTGGAGAAGTGCAGGGGCAGGTACCATGTCATCAGTGGTGCAGATGGAGGAGGAGACGGCGGGGGCTCCACTGAACTCTTGGAGAAAGTAGAAAAGATGGCCACGATGAACAGGTGCGAGGCTTTTTCCGGAGTTGTTCAAGAAGTCAGTGATTTGAGCCGACAAAGGAATGAAAAGTTCAACCAGCGCCTGAGGGAGATTGGAGATAAGATGGTCCGGCAGGAGGCAGAGCTAAAGAATATGAGAGAGCGGGAGATGAAGAGGATCAGGTGGTTCTTTGATAGAAAGAAGAAAGTGAAATCGCCAGGAAAGGCAGACATTCAAAGGGAAGAAGAAGAGGATGACGACAGGAGGGTTGGCGAAACGAGGAATGATATTGGCGAGCTAGAGGAGAGGATGCGATGGCTGACAGAGGACAGGGAACGGGAAATTCAGGATCTGAGCCTAGAAAATGAAAGAATCCGCGTTGCTCTAAACCAAAGTCAAAAAGAAAGCCACGGAGCAATGCTGAAGGTTGAGCTAAAAGAGAGAGAGATTGAGGAGCTGAAAGAAAGAACTGACGAGCAGCAGCTGAAGATTCTTGATCTCGAGCGTGTCTGCGTAAAATACGAACACGAGACAAAACAGAAAGAGGATGCCATTAGGATGGAGAAACAAGAATGGACAAAAGAACTAGAGAAAATGACAGACTGTATGGAGCATCTCAAAAGAGAGATAGAAGACAGAGCTGAAAGGTTTGCATCTTTAGAAGTAGAAATGGAGCAAACTAAAATAAATAATGATGATTTGCTTCAAAAGAAAGAACAAGAAAAAAACAGGGAGATGGCAGACAGAGAGGAAAAGATAAAAAGAGAGATGGAAATGAAACTGCTTGAAAGAGACATACTGCAGGAAGAACTGAGAAAGAAAGCTGCAGAGGAAAAACAGATGACTCTCAATCATGAAAAAGAGTGGAAAAAAGACATGGAGAAACAATTTGAAGAGTTGAAGCTTCAGCATAAGAGAGACGTAGAGAGAAAAATGCAAGGAGAAAGAAAAAGAGGTAAGAGACATAAAACAGCAACATCAAGAGGAGATGGCCAGAAAAATAAATGAGCTGGAGACGATGAAAGTTCAGCAAAAACTAGAAACTGAAAAGAAGATGAAAGAAAGCGCTGATGATATTGAACGGATTAAAAAACATCATGACAATGAAATAAAGAACATTCAGCGGGAACAAGAACGACAGACTGCAGAGCTGAAAGAGCTGTTTGCAAAGAAAAACCAAGAGCAGATGGAAGAAAAAAAGCGAGAGATAGCTGAGTTGGAACAGAGGAACCTTTCCCAGATGAAAGCAAAGATGCTGGAAAACCAAAAAGACAAGGAGACGATTCTTTTCAATCACAAAAATGACATGAAACAGCACGTTCAAGAGAAAGAAAAAGAGCTAGAGGCCTTAAGACTAAAGCATCAGGAAGAGATGGAAGTAAAAACTAAATGAAGTGGTAAAACTGATGGAGACAAGGAAAAGTGAACATCAGGCGGAAATTGATGAAATAGTGAAGAAAAGGGAAGAGGATGTTGTGAGGGTCCAGCGGGAAAAGACGGAGAAAATAAAAGAGTTAGAGGAAGAAAAACTGAGAGATACAGAAGAGCTGAAACGTCTCGCCAGAGAAACAGATGAAGAACTACAGGAGAGACAAAGACAGATAATAGACTTAACACAAAAGCATACTGACCAAATAAAAGAGCTAAAACTGGAAGAGACTAACATGCTACAAAAACTGCAGCAGAGCGATAGACTGATAGAGGAATTAAAGATACCAGCTCAGAAATGAAAGTGAAAATAAGGGAAAAAGAAAAAATAAGATACGAGAAAGAAATGGAGCAAGTGGTGGAGGAAAAGCAGAGAGAGACAGACGAGATGCAGCAGAGTGTCAAAGAACTTAAAGATAAAATTCAACAAAAGGAAGAAAAGGAAAAAGAAAATTTAAATCAGATGAGCGAAATGAAGCAACAGCTGAAAGAAAAAGAAACGGGAATCCAGGAGATGAAATTAAATATAAAAGATATGAAAGAAAGGCTGCAAGAAAATGAAAAGAAAGAAATTGTTCATTTGGTTTACAAAAAAGACTTGGAGCAAAAACTGGAGGAAAAGGAAAGAGTGGAAGAAGTGATGACAGAGCAGATAAACCAGCTTGAGCACCAGTTGCATCAGACGAAAGAGGAAAAAGAAAGAGATGTCATGAACTGCAATAAACGAATGCAGCAAACTGTAGAAGAAAAAAACAGAGAAATAGAAAAGTTAAAACAGCACATTCAAGATGTTGATGAAATCCTGCAAAGGAAAGAGGAAGAACGAGGGGAAATCATCCTTAACCAGAAGAAAGAGGCAGAGAAACGACTGCAAGACACAGAAAAAGAGATGGAAGAGATGAGACAGCAGCTGTTGGGCGACATGGAGAGAAAACTGAAAGAGAAGGAAACTGAGATGGAAAGTATTAAACAGCAGGCTGACTCCAAAGAAACAAGATGGAGGGAAGAGCTGAGAAAGAACGAGGAGAGAGGCGCAAGTGAGATGAACAAGCTGATAGAAGTCATTGACAAGAAAACAAAAGCAATAACACAAGCGCAAAGTCTTCTAGCGCAGAGAGACGGAGAGCTGGACGAGGCGAAAAAACGATGTGCAAACTACTTAAAAGAAATACAAGAGCTGAAGGAGACCAGTGAGACTAAAATGAACAGTATCACTGAGATGCAGCAACAGTACGCAGAGCAGGAGAAGAAAAAACGTGCAGAAATGTCAGAAAAACTGCAGCAGAAAGAAGAAGACCTTGAGCGCTCGCAGCAAAGAGAAAAACACAACCGAGAAAGAGATCCAACAACTGAGGCAAACCATCGATCAAACGAAGTCAGAGCTGAAGGAGCTCACCAGTAAAATGGAAAAAGAGATGACAAGCATGATTCAGGAGTATGAAAAAGAGATTGCAGCAAAAAATGAAGAAATTGAAGCACTTGCAACGGAGAGAGACAGGAAGAAGGAAGAAAACGAGAAAAATATTAAGGTTTTCACTGACAAATGCGAGGAAAGTCAAAAGACAGTGAGGGAACTGCAGGAACAAAACGAGAAGATGAGAAAAGACGTAGACAATTACAGAATTAAGTTTCGAAGAGATGAAAAAGGAGAATGAAGAAGTAGTTCAGGAGCATCTGAAGGAACGTGAAGAGAAAGTAAAGACCGTAGAAGAGAGGGATTTACAGGTGAGGACTTTAAAAGAGGCCAACAACAAACTACGAGCAGAGATAGAAATGATGAAAGTGGCTAAAGATGAGAGAGAGAGGCAGATGAATGAGCTGAGAGAGGACTTTGAGAAGCAGCTGACGGAAAAACAGGAATTATCTAAAAGAGAAAAAGCAGCGCGTGACAGAGAACAAGCTCTGAGCAGAAGTGAAGAAGAGCTGAACAAAAGAGAATATGAACTCAATGCAAAAGAGAAAGAGCTTGTGGAAGTGGAGGTGAAGCTAGAAAGTAAAGAACTAGAGCTTCAAGGCCTACAAGCTGGTCTGGAGATGAGACGAAAAGAACAAGAGGACAGAAGCCGTGAGGAGGTGAAGCTGAGGGCACAGAGTATCGACCAAAAGGAAAGGGAGCTGGAGAAGTTGCTCAAAGCTCTGGAGGGCAAACAGAGGGAGCTGAGCTGTCATGGCTACGATCTCCAGAAGAAGGTTAAAGGCATCAAAGATCAGGGGGAAGAGCTGAAAAGTCGGGAGTGTTACCTAAAAAACGAAGAGCAGGAGTTGCTTAACTGGAAGTCGGAGCTGCAGATGCAGAACGAGCATGTGAACTGTACAACGCAGCAGCTGGAGGAGATGCGCAGAGACTTGGCCTTGCTAAAGGAGGAACTTCACACCAAAGAGAAAAATTTAAAGGACTCACTCAAAAGAATGAACAAATGGGAGCAGAATCTTACGAGCAGAGAGGAAGCGTTGCACAAAGGAACGCGAATGTATGGGACTGAGGATGAAGGCGATAATGATGAAAGAGATTCAGACCAGCTGCTGTCTGCAGCGGAGAGCTCAGGAGATAACCTGCCTTTGATGTACCAAGAGGTCAGCGAATGGAGGGGAAAGGGAAAAGCATCTGACAGAGAAGAAAACGCAAACGACAGCGAGGATCAGTGGACTCAAATAGAGTTATCAGCTTCAGAGAGGAGTAACTGTCAGCTTGAAACACTGAAAGAGATAGATAAGCCTGAAGGAGATGAAAGGATGGCAGAAAGAGAAACAAGAAGGGAGATGATCAACAACTTGAATTCATCTTCTAGGTTCGATTTGAAAGTGATGATCTTGGGGTGAAACGTGGGCTTCTCGCTCCCCAGCTGGTGTCACTATCTTGGGAGGAGAAGCATCCAACTTCAACGGATCTGGCTTCAGGCCTTGGAGAGGTCACATAGCCGGGAGACGCCTCGCTGTCGCAGAACCGCTCGGCCTGAGGTGGCGAGACGGACCCGATCCGGACGACGCGCCGCAGCGAAAGAGCATTCGGGACAGCGTTTCCTGGTGCGGCCCAGGCGCCGACGTCGTCCTCCTGCTCGTGCCTGCCTTCTTAACCTGCACGCAGAAGTTCAGGAGGGCCGTGGAGGAGCACGTGAGCGTGCTCGGAGAGGAGACGTGGGGGCGCACGCTGCTGCTTTTCACGTGGGGAGACATGTTGGGGGAGAGTGCAGAGCAGCACATCCTGAGGAATGGAGAACTGATGGGGCTGGTGGAGAAGTGTGGGGGCAGGTACCATGTGCTAACCGGCAGGACAACAAACGTCATGATCGAAGGATTGTTTGAGAAAATGGAAGAGATAGTTGCTCTAAACAGTGGGAATCAGGTTTCACTTTAGATCTGTGAGGACTGAATGACTTTACCATGTAAAAAAATTTGTTTTTCTTATGATCATATGAATGTATAAGGAATAAATTTAAATAACGGTGGAAGAAACTCTCCCTTCTTAATTCCCTCGACACACATCTGTATTTATTTTGTAAGTTCGCTTCTTTAGGATCTCATGACCAAACAGGAAAGATATGTCTAACCAAGGGTGTAACTTTGAGTTGAACATTGGGGGGGTTGAGTGACACAGGCTGCATGAGCCACTCAGGTAGAGAGACAGATCAATAGTGAAAATATAGCATAAATCACATTTACAACTAGGTTTAGGTTTGTTTGTCCAAAGAACACACAGAATAATAAAGTATCAAAGGTTTTAACCATAAACCTCAACTTTACAATCCAACAGGATTGTATATTTTTTGAACTTGCTAACTAAATTTTATATTTTGCATTCTTTGCTTTACTGATGTGTGTTTTATCTCATTGTCCACCAGCCAGGCGCGTAATGCAGGTGTAACATCCAATTGGGTCCGCACTCCGAACCCGGATGGATTATGATGAACACATGAATGTGTGGAAAATCTACATGAATTCTTAATCTAATTGGTTTTAAAGCCACTAAAATAATTCCCTCCAGCAAAGCATATAACTGTTGGACACAATAAGCAACTTCCATACTGAAGGGAAAAAAAACCCTCATTACTTAAAAAGTCCTGAATGAGAATAATTCAAACCACATCAGACTTAATCACCACTTTTGAAGCGTTCATCCTTTCTCCACAAGATGGGCGACCTTGTGTCAGTGTAGAGTTTACTCGCTCCAAAAGGGTGTAGCTGTTTAAAGTCACGGGATGGCAACGAGTTGATGGTGAGACTCTAATGCTTTAACCACGTTTTACAGTTTACCGTGAAATGGCTACTTTTAAAAGGAGGAGTACACAAAGCCTGAGTAGCGGACCCGTGCTTCATCTTGTCTTGAGGCATTTCAGGAGAAACCGCCTCGCAATTATAACCCCAGGGAGCTTCCAGCACGCTGAGAGGATCCCTGCTTTGACAAGTAAATTAGGACTCTTGATGAGAGGAGCAGGGCTTTCTCAGAATGTAATTTTTGACAGCCAGGAAAATGCGGGTGGATAAATACAGCAACTTCCATCACACACAGAGCCAGATACAACAGCCAAAAACACTCGTGTGCAATCATCAGCTTGATAATTATGGTGTATGAGTGCTGGTCTGAACATAATGTTGGCAGCAGTGATTTTTATTTTTTTTTTCTCCTATAATCTGTCCATTCAATGAGAGCTGCCTTTAGAGGGAAGATGAGAGGGTGTTCTGTCGAGATGGATCTTTTGCTTCTTTGATCATCTCTGCAGGATAGGTCTGTTTTCAAAGCAGCTGGGAAAAATTAAGAAAAAAAAAAGTTGCAATTGCAGTTGATGTAGACGTAATTTTCATACACTTAGCATAATGTTTTCTAGTTTTCAACACAAGGTCAGCGATAATATCCCACAATAAATTGCACTTTTTTCATGTTTGAATTATTTGATTTATAATCCCATGTGGAATTTGAAAATATCACAAGATGGGATTGTGGTTGGCGGTTAGCACAGTTTCCTCACAGCAAGAGGGTTCCAGGTTTGAGTCCCAGCAGGTGTGTGTAGATGGAGAGGTCGGTGTGATGATGGATGGACTGGTGACCCCTGCCTTTCACCTGAAGAGAGCTGGGATAGGCTCCAGCAGATCCCCGTGACCCTGCACAGGAATAAGCAGATATAAGTTATGGATGGATGGATGAAACTGAAAGTAACATTTTAACATATAAAAACAGTCCTTTGGGCTACTTCAGATGTTCAAGAATGTATATTATAGCTTGATTAATGAATCATGAAAATGCAACACTCACCTGAACCTAGTTCTTGTGCTTCTTCAGGTGAGAGTCCTCGATATGCACAAGGTATACAATAAGAGCAATAATATTTGATAAAAGAAACAAATGCCCTTGCACATCCAAAATGTGTAGCATACATATAAAAAGAAAAAAAAAGCAATAACCAGACAGTCAAAGGGACATTTTTGGAATAGGACTGAGATGTTAAACCTCAGTTGGACAAACGTTTAGGATTTTATCTGTTCAAGGCCATTTAGGAGACATAATCTGTGAGTTGAGAGGTGAATTCTTGCTCCACATTGACACTGTCATGGTGAAAGGAGCAAACAGCATCTGATGAAACCACTCTTGGGCACTCATTTTAGTTTTAGCTGACATTAGTTCAGATAAAGCCAACATTATTACTCTAATTTATCTTTATTTGGAACCTTTTAATGCCCTGATTGAGGCTTTTTGGGAAATATTGATGGGGCCACATTTACATGCCGCACAATAGATGGGAACAGCACAGTCAATCATTTCTACAAATGTTGGAAACAAAATTACTGGGCTGCGTTAAAACAGAAGTTAATGGTTTGGTTTGATTTCTATTAAGGTCTGTGCACTCTCATTTGAATAATGGGCTTTCCTGCACTGTTTTTTTTTTTTCTTTTCAGTACTTGACCCGGGAAGGAAATAAATGTGATTCTGCTTTAACACCTCCATTAATATTCAAGTGGCTTTAACTCTCCAGGTTTAAGTCAGACTCGCTGTAATTAGCCCGACAGTCTGGTGCACGTTAATGATAAATCATTTTCTGTTGACTGTGCATTCAGAAGCAGAAAACCATAATCAGAAAAAAATTAGATAGAGGGAAAGGAACACTTCAAGAAATGAAGTAAGAGTAATTATATTATTTGAGGTGCTGAAAATTGATCAATTAAAAAAAAAAACAACTTTCAATCAAATGTGTCTTCATGGTATTTATTTATGGTTAATCAATCATTCTTTACTTGTTATCAATGAGTACAACCATTGGTAGCCTGTCTCTTAAGAAAAGTGGTACCCCTGTGCTTTAGATCCATTTATCTAACTTCACAAAATCATTTTAGTTTGTTGAGCATTTCTGTGTTTTATTTGTTCTTATCTCGATGCTCTATGAAGCATAGGTGCAGGATCCAGGTAGATGGAAAAGGAGATATTTGCATGACCGTGGTTGCAAAGGTCAGTTGTCACCCCTTGAGGAGAAGAATTTATATTGAAGCTGATGGACCATGGTGAGTTCCAGATCTTTTCCTTCCTGTCTCCAGCCCATACTGTACGCCTCAGCTATCTAACAAGAGCTTACGTTTAGAGAGAAACTTTTAGAATTAGCGGAATCATTTCAACAAGTCACATAAAGCACCCACCATCTAAGCATCCCTCAGAGGTTTTTCTGTGACCAAAATAGTTAAAGCTCCAAGGAAGACTACAAAAACACAAAATGTTTTTGCTGTGGTAAAGAACTGGATTCACATCTGTGACAGAACACATCTGAACTTTAGTTGATCTTAAAACGCAAGCCAACTCCGTTTTTCATGAATTGCTCATACTTCATGTGACTGCACATTTGAATGGAAAAGGTTATGGGTACGCAACCTAAAATAGTTGCACTGAGAAGGAAGAATAGACTATTCCTGTTGGTGACAGACACCGATGGATGCGTAAACTTCAGCATCATGTTCTGTGAAAAGATTTTTTGAGATACATTAGTTTTTGTTTTTTCATTTCAGAAAAAAAATCTATTTGATTTTTTTCTTTTTCTTTTTTTTTTTTATCAGTTCTGTCAGTTTTGCCCCTGTGCGTGCTTCACTTCCAACTCCCTTCTCTCCTCTGCTCTTGTACAGAGGGAGGTGAGCCGAAGAGAGGAAGAAGAGACAGCGCTGTAGATGATGAATCCCCCTCTGGACTGAATCCTTTCCAGCCGAGTGCATTCAGTGGGCCAGAGCCAGGTCCTGGAATCTAGCTAATGAGACACACCCCCCGAGGGCCCTACGCCGTCCCATTGGCTGAGAGGCATGCGGGGGCTGAGATGATTGGCTGATCGAGTCTTGAACAAGCAGCTGTCAGGGTGCGTTGAATGTCAGACTGCATATTCAAATCCAGTGTGGCACACGGTAAAGAAGATAAGTGAGCAGAGTGAAATGTATACTAAAAGTAACATTGGAAAGATTTTGCACACTACAGGTTGAATAAGGACAGGGAAGATGCAGAACTGACCTTTTTACATTCATTTTCTTATATATTTTTTTTCTCTTTTTACATATGATCATATGTGAGAATGAGGAATATTATGTGAAGTGTTGCATTGAGAGCAGTAGTGTTATTATTACCTCTTTATTTGAAGCTCTTCAATCACCAAAAGCAGCTGACTACTGCAAGCATACAGCATTTGATCTTTTGTGTTTAGGTTCCTTCTCACGGCTGAATGGGTTATGATGCATTCACAGAGAATCGTTTTTCAGGGCTGTGATTCACTTTTTTTCCCCAAGGCCACAAAGAACTGCCTACAGTAAAAACCATATATTGATTTTACTTATTCAGTAAGAAATCAGAGACAGGCCTTTGACAATGAAAGCAACATGCTATGTATCTTACAGCATAAATAAAATATCTTGCTTTTTAAAAATCTGTGCAATAGGCAAAGCTTCTCATCTGAAATGTCCAAGCATTATTTTTAGTTACACTTTGACTCAGACAAGCTGTCCTAAACGTGGTCTGGAGGACTGGCGCATAAGGAAACATTATCCTTCTGCATGAACCAGTTTTGAAAATGTTAACTTTCTTAAAGTTTAGACACATATTCTTTATTTTGCCCTGGAACAAATTCAAGGCGGGTACAACAAGTTCAAGACATTTGAAATGTACTAAAACACAGGATGTGAAAAAGTCCAACCTTCAGCATTTTCACCCCATCTTTTGACATTTAGCTTCTCCGTCTCTGCGGCCTCCTTGGAGCTGTGAGTTGAGTTCAGTGGAAGGTCAGGATGCAAGAAGAGGAACATTTCTGGTCTCAAGTGGGCGTTCTCTGATCATCCCGTGGTGGCAGATGCCCGAAGGCTGAGGAACAGAAGACAAGCAGGAGGAGGAAGAGAGTGGTGGTTACCAAAAGAAAAAGGGAAAAATCTCTTCATTAATTTCTTCATAAATTTCTGTCTCTAGTTTCAGTGAGGAAACAAATATGCCTGCACAGGTTTTACTATCTCAAATTCCAAAAAATAACACAAACAGCTTATAACAGATAACAGCTGTCTTCGATCTCATTACTGATTAGAGCAGGTTCGTCTTAAACATGGCCTCGTCATAGCTATGCTATAGGTCTACGCTGCAGGGAGACACCAACACATTCCACTGAGTGGTGTCTTCACCCGTCTTCTCTTCCCGCCTTTACCGTTCTTCAGTTATATCCATTGTTACTTTTTTAATCTCATTGTACTCCTGTATAGTGACAATAAAAGGATTTCTATCTATTTATATTTCCAGTTAATTAGGAACATCTCATCAATATATCTGTATTTCACATAGTTTTTTGTGCTGTCCTGCAACCCCTCCCCCCTTTTCTTTCTTTTTTTTTATTCTCCTTTATGTATATGTTGAGGCAAGAGTTTGCAGTTCCACCTGCTGATAATCCCAGCATTTACCTCCACCTGTCTATACAGATGGCTCTGGGATATCAACTAACATGCTGACCTGCAGTCTGATCCTCTGACCACCTCAGTGTTGCTGCCCACGTCTGTTTATATAGTCACTTCTGTAATTCATGTAGTAACAATGGATCAGTCAGAATATAAGTGTGTGAAATTCTTTATTCTCCAATTAATGGATAATTATTATCTATACATTCCTCCTTGTCCTCCATCCTCTCTCTGTCCTATCTCCCTCCTCTTTTCTTTCTTTCTATGAAGGAAGGTCCACCATAATGAGCCAGGTCCTGCTCAAGGTTTCTTCTTCTCAAACTGGACTTCAAAACGGCGAAGTTAAAGTCAATAATCCACCCTGACTAAAATGTGGTTTGCAGGACCTGGAGAGAGCATCGCATAAATGAATGTCTGGAAACTTCAAATTTAAAAAAAATAAGAGTGGCAAAAAATCCTTCCACAACGATTTGAGAGAATGATAAAATCATACAGAAATGTTTGATCCCAACTTATTACTGCTAAAGATGGTTCCCAGGTGACCTTGAACAAGACAAGGTGGGTTTTGAAACTGGACAAATGTTCAAACATTAAAAACATTTCAATTGAAAAAAGTGTACTCTATTTTTCTCATAACTGTGGCATGTTATGTAGTGTTGTTTAGGACAGAAAATGTTAACCCTGACCTGGAAACCCGACCCCTGTATGCGTGGACATCTACAGATAGAAATGGAGTTCAGGAGTCAGGTCTGACAAACAGAACATGTACCACAGTCAGACCAACATATCGTTCTGTTAAATCTCTTAGCAATGTTACCCGCTCCTCTCTTCCCTCTCCACCCACACTGCTGTCTTTCTCTTCCCCCCTTATCATTTATTTCATAGTTTGCCAGTTCATTTCATGCTGTCTGTTAACTTTGAGCTTTTAATTGACCCGAGATGGCTCTGCCCTCATTTGGAGGGTCACAGAGTCAGTGTGTACCACTATATTTGTCTGATTAATTAAAGCTGAACTGTATGATAATGATGATAACATATGATGTGATATTATGTGAATGCCCAGCAGCAGGGGTCAAAAGTTCACAGAGGATGAGCACACTCTAGTGGTGAACACAAAGTCCCATCTGTATAATACACAGGAATACTTCATCACATGTGGATGTAAGTGCTGTTCAGATGGATGAATGCATGAGTACACCCCCCCTCGCTCCCCCCGGGCAACATTTACTTTGATATATTTGCATCATGTCGCAATGTTTTGACCATGTGTTTCTATTCTCTGTTCTTTAAGCCCTCTCTTCTTTTGTAATTGATGCACATGCATTAACAGACCCAAACTGCCTCGTGCAGGACAGCCTTAGATAACCTGTTTACTTTATCTATCCAAGATTATGTAAGACTGAGAAAGATCTGCATGACAGAAAAACATGGAATTACAAACACGCACAGATATACATGTGAACAAGAACACTCTTCTTCTCTCTTATATTGGCTGTTATAGCTGGGAAGGAACATTTTTACCTCATCTCAATGTCTTGCTTCCTTAAAATTTTGATGAAAAAGAATTTTCACATTTGTTGTGAAAAAAAATAAATAAAAAATAATAAAAAAAAAAATATATATATATATAATTCACTGACCCTCTGGGGTGCTTATTTAGTTTTTTTTTTTTTAAGATAATCTTATTGAAAGAGCTGTCTAGCACCATGTAACACCTTTGAAAACGTTTTCTTTCACCTTCCCTCTAGGACTGAATGGGAGGAGCATTTATTCCATTTTGTGGTTTTATCTCTATTACCCTCATGAAAGTTTGATAAGCAAGCAGAGTCACAGCTCTGGATGGAGGTGTGGAGCAGATAAAAGATTAATTGTCAGTCTTGGAAGGAATGTTTTTCCACTGCATGGGCCGTGTGTGTCCTGTGAGAACACGCACACACATTTGAATTGCAGGAATGGTGGCATGAACAATATACATGAATGAATATAGCAGGTATTAGTAGTAATATTAATATGCTTAAAAAATGGTTGAGAATTAAGCCCTGAAAACCTTGAGCAGTGAAGATAAACAACAACAAACCTTCTGTGGGAGGTGGTTTGATATTTGACACCATATCTGAGAATCTGCATGGAATGTGATGGCATGTTTTCTTCTGTCATTGCTGCTGTTCAGGGTCAGGAATTGATGCATCCTGCCAGACATAAGTAGAATTTGTTCTAGAGCACCATATGTTGCAAGGAAAACACAGGTTATGTGAATTCAACCTCTGTCTAAGTGCATGACAAGAAGGATTGACCCTGCGACCTTGAGTTAGATAAAGTGTGTAGGGTGGGTGGGTTTGGGCCTTTCTGCAGGCGATGCAATGACCTTAATCCCTGCCACATCCTTGTTATTCACTTCTTATTCACACATTGTTAACATTTCTATCACTGTGTCCGTCCTGTACATGAAATCTCACTGATGAAATGTTTCCTATCCACAACCTCCTCAACATTTAGTAACACTGTGAATTGACCTGATCATCAGCAAGTTTAAACTTTTCACCACTTAAGAGAGCTGACAGGTGAGAAGAAACCTTTGGTTCAGTGGCTCGATTCTTGACAGGGATGATGGATGTTTGTCTCTTTTTGTTGAAGGACTGACAGACATAATCAAACAGCCACATGGTAAACAGAGCACCCCTGGATGAGTGGACAAAGCAGGTTGTTCTCCAATAGGAAGGTCAGCAGTTTGAGCTTCAGTCCAGGAGCATGTCAAAGGGACGCCAAATCGTGTATCCATGGCTTGTGCTTGAACTGTGTCTCCATCATTCTGGGTGACTAAACTTGTTTTTATGAATCCATTGCAGTACAAAATACATTAGAGGGAAGTGGCATGCAACAATGCAAATGTATGCAGCAGTTTCTCTTGAGTTCTTGCTGATGTTTTGCAGTCTGCATGACCAAATGAAATGTCAGTGGGCGGGGCAATGTGCAGATGTAGTTGCTAATCTGCCAGAGCATTTATTACAAGTGAGTAACCGTGGGTGCTTCATTCTGTTTTCTTCCAATCTGTAAAGCCTAAGATAATTTCTTATATATGGCGGATACATTAAAATATATGTGGTCTGTCTGTTAACTTGATATTTATTTGTATGTTTAGCTAAGTCTAAACCGAGAAAATGAAATAAAAAAACTTAGTGAATTCATTTTTAATCATTCTTGTTCCTATGACATGAAGGAAGAAAAGACTTTAGGCTAGTTATATTCACTCATTAATGTTATAGGTCCAGTTGGAATTGGTCCAGTTAGCATACATCTCCTAGCTAGGGTGTGATTTACTCTGATGCTGTGCTTCTTGGCAGTACTAATAGATTTCAGTTTCAGCTGGCTTTAGAGCTCACTTTGAACTTGATCTCACCAGTGAGCCTAATGAAACAAAGCTGCCTCAAATATTACATATATAGGTAGTTACACATATCCTTTTTTTAAGCTTATAGTTTAAGATGAATATGAGAAATTTGTTTACTGTTGCAACACTGAATTTCTTTTACTTTTCCTTCCGCCTCCCACTCAGCTCTCTGGCTGTCTGTCTCTCACACATACCAATCTGCTCTGAAAAGCCATTACTCTAGAAAAGGGATTTTTGTGAAGGAGGGCAGAAGCATAGATGTGTTCTTGTGTGCGTCAAACGTAACTGTTGTGTATCTATATAGAAATAAGATCTGTGACTTGCATTGTCAGAACTTGAACCAGCAGAGTCATGAAGGAGGGGCTGTTCCCTGTTCTCCCCCTCACTCCCCCCACGGTCTGACTCGCTGCATGTGGGGGCCGAGCTCTTGGTTGAACTGTGGTGGTGTGATGGCTGCCCGCTCTGGCGGGTGGTTTGCTGTGGTGGGGGCGTTGCCGCGGGCACACACTGGGGCACTGCAGCCCCCACGGGTACTTTGACATCTGGCCCGCCATGGTATGTTTTTCCAACTGGATCCCCATAAGAGGTGGTGACCCTTATGACTAGGGGTCCATGGGGGGGGGTTGTCTCTGGGCCCTGCCCTGTGGGTTTGGTGTGTCCTTTCCCTCTGTGTCCTTTGGGGCTGGGGGGACGTGTGCCTTACTCTCTGTGGGGTGGCAGTGCGGTTGGGGGGGCTGGCAGGTCACCCTTCCCCAGCTCTCGTGCCGTATCCACGGTACCGGTGGTATGTTCCAGATGTGCCGTCTAGTGCCTTCCTGGATATTCTGGGCCACCCCTCTTTCCTGTTGCTTCTGGAGTATGTGTGTGGGGCGGTGGGGGGGTTGTCGCCGCCTTTACCAGGCTTGTGGCAGTGGGAGGGGGTTGGCAGGGATGGATGGTTCCTGTTGGGCCTGGAGGGAAATCCAGTGCACTGGTGGAGGTCTGCTGCATGACCCTGGCCCAACACACCAGTACCAACTGTGGTCCAGCCTGTACATGTGGTTGTGGTCTCTGGTTGATGCTGAAGAGGCGCTGGAGGCCAACATCACTGCTCTGTGTCTGGCTGCTGGACTGCTTTATCTTTGGGGAGGATACTGGAGACAAACACTATCACAACTCAAACAGCCACACATTCATCATCAAATGGATTCACCACACAGACTCACATATACTACACCAAACATATTACACACACCACATCATCACTGTCTTCCTCATGTCTTTTGTTTAGTGTCTTCATCTATCCTAATCTGTCCTTTTGTACTCCACTGTTAGTGATTTAAGTCCTCTCTGACAGAATCAAGGTTTTAGGAGTTAATAAAGCATGTTAGATTTGACTGTTAAAGAGGACTGGTGAAGGACACACTATCACTCACACTTACACACAAGAAAACTGACACCTGCAAAATTAAATTGTGTATATATCCAGGTTTTGCCAGATTGTGGCATATATCTATATCTATTATATATACAGACAGTTGTGGCCCCAGAGGCATGAGGCATAAATCCGTTTGAAAAGACAAAAAGCACTATGTTTCATTTCTTTGATATAAAATCACACATTCCTGTATATTTCAACCACTTATTGAATTTTTGTCTTACTGAAACATGTTTGTCTTTGCATTGGTGTATTCTTAATATGAACAGAAAAATGTATTATCCAACATGGACCAAGATGATATGATGATTATCATTTAAAAAAAAAAAAAAAAAAAAAAGCTATTGCAACTGGTAATTAGTGCTCAACTGTTTTTTTTTTTTTTTTTCCAATACCATAGCCTGATGCCAATTTGACAATACTTTTTCACAGCACTAGATGCCCCTCATGGATGCTTATTGCGCCACATGACAGGAAACAGTCTTGTTCTGTTGCAAAAACAGTAATTTAAATACTCAGTAAAAAGACGCTGTCATGCAAGGACAGCCAGCCAGCTACTTGTCTGCAGATGTAAAGCATCAAAGATAGCATTCTGCATGCTGTAGCCTCTGGAGAGCATGCAGAAGCAGACCCTTGTAGTTAGCGTTGCAGTGACTCACAGTGTGCCGAAAGCCGTTAATGCATATATGCATCTAAGTCTGTCAAATTAGGTTGACATTTGATTCAGCTCTGTGTAAGTGAGTCATACATAGCAGGTTTGAAAAATTTACCCATGTGTAAGCCGGGACTGCAGCATTTTGTTTTCTATCTACACTGATTTATTGCATTAATTCAAGCTGACAGCAGAGACATAGATTTAAAATGGATGTGGAAGCTTTTGCTCATAAAAGAGGAAGAAGCACAGGACATGCAGTCTTTATTCTGTATGCTGTGTAGATTCAACATACACAAAGTTTACACTGTTGCAAAGTCCCAGAGCATGTGAGCAAAGTAAATCTTCCAACCCCTGCAAGTAAGTAAACCCACCTCATAAAAAATGCATTCAGTGGCATATGGTGTGCCAAGCTGCGTTAGAGGAAATATAGCTGCAGTCCGTACAATCACACTGTAAATCCATATCCATTACTGCCATTAATCTTTTTTTAACAGCAGAGGTCAACAGTTCACATATCGTCACATAGAAGGCACTCCTCAACATCTGCTTCTGTTGCTATGGCAACTGCCAACCGCTGCAGCTGCTTCGGTTTATGACACTGCTGCTGTTTGACAGACAGGAAGGAAACGAAGGAGAGCAAAAGTGTAAGGGTCTTTTTTTTTTATCACTTTAGTTTCATTTTAATGCACTTTGACACACACGAGAAGACCGTGAAGACCACTTTTCAAGAGCGCTGCAGGTCTCAGCCCTCAATCCTCTCACACACCTGGACTATTTTGTGTGTTTCTCCAACACATCCGAAGACATCTCATTCACCTGCTCCTGAGGGAAAGAAGCTTCCAGGTGTCCCCTGTGACTTCATGTTGCGCTGCACGTCACAGAAGCACAGCAGCATTTTCAGAATGGTCGCAACATAAACTGCAGCAATGTTGTTGAATAAGTAATAAAGTGTTTTAATCTGGAATAGTCTCTGGAATGATTTATTTTTATTAGAACTGAACGGTAGACTGCTGGTTTCCAGAATGCTGAGATAATGTCAGTAATATGATCTAGAATTTTTTAGTCCTACTTACGACTGAACAATTTATACTCTGGAATAATATGGAGCTTAATACTATAATAACAATTCGGTTCAACTTTAATAATGAAATATTGATTTAATGCAACAAAGAGTTTGGTTTTAGTAAATGATCCTTCGAGTTGACACTGTTCCAAGATTCCAAGATATTCCAAGATTTAAATGTCTAATAGATGATTTGTGATGATCTTTGAGCTCTTATAGCCACTGGATTGGGATTAAAAAAAAAAAAAAAGCGGTCAAAAAGTAAAAGCCCATCTATTTATTAATAATTTGAAAAAGAAAAAGATTAATAAGAAATAAGGGGTGGTTGTTACATGTTAAGTGTTTCATGCTGCTTGTGTGTAGAATATTTGTGCATGCAGAGGGAAGCAGTAGTCAACCGGTGAGCCTTTAGCATGAAGTAGTAAGTGTGGTTGTTCCATCAATTTTGAATGCAACTGGGAGTGTATTTTTTATTTCAACAACCTCAGCCTCAGCACAAACCTCACCAACCAGTAGCATCTGAGAAATTCAAAAAAGAAAAAAAAAACAAATGCATTTAGGAAAAAAAAAATTCACTCAGTCATGAACTTAATGTGACCTAATTATGGGTCTGCCTCAACATGTGTAACCCTCAGTTTAAAGGCCTCGTGCACTCAGCTGCTGGCTGTTTTAAAGGAGCACACAAACAAAGGCATAGAAAAGCTGTTTTATGTGTGATGTTGGAAATCCTCTTCAAATAAAAAAAAGGAAAAAAAAAAGACATGAAATGATAAAAGCAAAATCCGGTAATAACACTGTTACTGTCCTAAAAAACAGAAAAATGACTTCTGGCTTTTCTTGTTGAAGAGCAGTACACATGAAATCCCACTGTTGATCACGAATGGTTTTTAATATTTATCTCTGTTAATGCTTCATTAACACCTGAATCCCTTCTCCAGCTCGTCTAAAAAGAAATGTCAGCGTATCCCCAGTGGCAAATAAATTGAGCTGTTACACAAATTAATACTTACATTTGATTTAAGTAAATTATAATGTGCAGCTTGTCATCACAAACATTGTTCAAATTTGAAATTAATTTCCCAAAATGTGTTTCCAAATTACCAAGAGGGTTAATGATAAATGAGAAAAATACTTTTCTCACCATCACATTAATTTAATTTCATGTTTAACTGTGCACACCAGAGTTGGAAATAATAGCAATAATAACTGTGACAGTAAAAAAGAAAGCTCCAATTAGCATGCTCATTAGTGCATCTGACTGTCTGATGAATAATTCATGAAATCAGAGTTAACAAGAAAGAGAATGAAGGGATCAGCGTTCCCTCTGAGGGGGGATTGGTATAAAGACGGAGACTCCGCTGCCTTTTCTTAGAAAACATGTGCAGTCTGCTGCTGTGACTCCTTGGACTGGGATGCACTAATCAGGTAAACTTTACCTAAGCAAATTTAATAAATAATTTAAATGATGTGTATTAATCTGATCTCAAAAATTATAGTTTAGTGTAATTTTTTTATTCATTGTGAAAATTACCTTACAATGTCTTTTCCTCAAGGCAGACTATCATTTTATTACTGTAAATCCTTACAATTCTTTTTTTACATTTTTAAATTGAGTATTATTTATTATTGTTGTTGTTATTTATTGTTATAAATGTTTATATTTACAAATACTGCTTTTATGTTTTCCTTTAAATGGCAGAAAACCATGTTTGCCACCTCTTCATATTGCTACACTTTGCTAAAATTAAAAGTAATGAAAAATTTTAATCTTCTTAGAAGCTACTTATCCTGGTGGGATTTTAAAAAGTATTTATGTAAATAATTTTAAATTATTGTTTTCATTCAGTACTCGTCAGATTGGAAAACTTAATCTGCAGGATATCTTCCTTGAACACAACGGAGCCAAGGACCCAGAGGCCTGGCGGAGCCGAGTCCCTCCGCGCGGTGCTTTCACAGTTCACAGGCATCTCGACCTAAATGTGATGTGACAGGAGAACCTTTACTGAAACAAACGGGAATATAGTATCAGGGAAGGCTGACCGAGCTGTGAACCAGAGCCCTAACACGGAGCAAATTAACATCAGCAGAAATAGCTTCACGTTTTCAGATCTCTTATGAGCCAGGCAGCAAACGCATCAAACGTTGTCAGGTCATTCGTAAACCTGCAGATGTCTAGCTAAACAGGTCAGTGTGAGAGGCCTCCTTTGGCCAAACTTTATCCTTGAGCTTGAACCTGTGAGCTGGACCGTTTCCTGAGGTGATGCTGTTTGATGTCCTGCAGGCAAATGGTTCTGAGTCTGAGCTTTCAGTCCCACTATCATCCATCTGAGACCTCCTCTGTAATGTTTCCTGGTGGGCTGAGTATCTTTGCCACTCTGAGAAGCTAATTGAGCACACAGACTGGAGAAGCTGTCTGCGATGAATACAGTTTGATTGTGAGGCCACTGAAGGGCTTTTCCCCATATGCCTGTTCGTGTGTGCCTGTGTGCAGATTCAGGTTGTGCAAGGTCAATGGCTCAAACACATGACAGGGATGAAACACTGTCAGACCAAAGCTTCTGTTTCTGACTGACAGACAGTCCATCATAGACAAGCTGACCGGACTGGTTTAGGTCAAATGACAGTGTGGGGTTTGGTGGAATCTGAAGTCGCAGCATGGCTGCATGAGACCACATCAGTGGGTTATGAATCACGTTCAAGGCTGGTCTGAGTCAGCACAGGGACCAGTAGGGGTTGAAACAAGTCAAGGGTATTGCAGATCAAGTCCTGCATTAATGTGCAAAAAGTAATGCAAATTATAGAGGACATGGTGTGTTTGCTACATTTATTTGCTGTGGCTTCATATACTAAAAATAAAACTGCTCAAAACTGACACAGATGTCATTGCCTTCCACTTAGGCTTTTCAGTTTTTAGTTTTTTTTTGTTTTTTTTTTTAATTAATTTCCCTCATTAGATTGTCCTAACACACTGGGAGGACTCCAAATGAAGAGAACAAAACCAAGAGGGTGGTACTGGGGGAAACAGACCAATAGTAAATTAACTAAGATAGAAAATGAAACTCTCTTGACTCCAATTTCCTCATCATTGTTCTTTGAAACCAGTCAGAATTGGAGTTCTCCAAGTATGCAACACCTGGACTTTTAAGCTGAAAACATTCCACTTTTGTAAGTGATAAAAAACAGCAACTTCAGAGATGAAATCAAGTGGCTACATCTGACTTGATAAACCTTTGCCAACGTGGAAGTGGTAATAGATGGAGTTCAGTGGCGGCTGGTGAAAAAAAATCTTGGTGGGGCTGGTGTGCCAACATTTTTCCCTGCCTAATCTAGCATAAGCATTAAAATGAACAGTCGAAAAATGACAACAGGTCCACAATAATAATTTAATTTCAGTTTCCAGTTTAAATAAGAAGTAACAATTTACAGCTATATTAGACTTTATGCTATCAAATACTATACAATCAAGGGGTAAATTGTCCCTCCGGAAGGATGCTGTGCAGCCTCTCCAATAAGACACCAGCTGTTGAATCCGCACAGCTGTTGGGTAGCTTGATGAATCAATAGAACCGCTCCTGTATATTGTTGGGTCCATCAATGTACCTCAGTACCAGGACTAGCTGACATTATGTCCCCACATTGCTTATTCAAAAGCACCACAAAATTTAACACAATTGATTATCTTGGACACAATATTACGTTTTTTATCTACCTCTTCATTGTGCCTTCTTTCAGTAATGTGGTGCCCATCATCTGGCTGCGTTGCTATGCTAATCTTTTCCGAGCACAGCTAGCTTTACGCAGTTTTCCATGTGAACTTTGGATCTCTCATGTTTCTTGAACCGTTCAGAGGTGCTTTAAGTCAGTTAGTCCAGTCTTTGTCCAAGTCCAATCACATCTGTCACTTCTGAAGAGGATACAGGGGAAACAGAAAAGTACATTAGCTGCTCCAAACCTGCCAGCCACGTCTCAGGGTTTAACCAACTCTGACAAAAACTCCGTTTGTATGATTTACCTTTCTCCTTCGTTTACTGGAAAATGTTAATTTCAGGCTTGTCGGGTCCCAGCTCCTTAACGAGAAGTTTTTTCTCCGTCGTCCGTCTCACAAAAGGGAACATTAATAATGATTTCACCGAATTAGGTGGAAGCTGCTCTTGAACTCCAGTTGTCGCCATCTCTCTTCCTCGTTGCCGTATTTTTTTTCTCCCGACGTAGAACAGAGTCTGGGAGTCGCTCTACGAAATAAAACTACCGCTGGCCCTTCACGTAGCTCTAGCTCATAAACCTTCACGCATTTTACGTAGCTGTTGGGGCGACATTTCCAGCGCCCCATCGGCATTAAATTTTGTGACGTTGATAGGCCAATTATCAATCATTTTTACCCAGCAACCATAACCGGATTGGCTATTTAGCTGCAGGTCAGGGGCGCTTTGCCGAGCGCCCCGTGAGGAGAGAGAATGACGCACTGTAGGTCGGTGGAAATTCACTGTTTAATGAGAGTGTCAGTTGGTGGAAATGTTGTTTAAATTATTTAAATCGCATGTAGGCACACACATACTATTAATTAATCTGATGCTGATCAAAAAATAAATAAAAATAAAATAGAATAAATATTTTTCCCCTCCACAGCTGGTGGGGCGGCGCCCCAGCGCCCCCTATGGGCCAGCCGCCTCTGATGGAGTTCCTGGAATAATCACATGGGGCTGGCTCCAAAAGTAAATCAACCTCCACTGACCCCTATTTTAAAATGTCCAACTTTACAGCAGAAATAAACATAATTACTGCCTGGTACAAAAAAACAAACAAACAAAAAAAAAAACTGTTTTGGTCTTCATAGCTAGTTTTTACATCTATGAGGCAGCACGGGGGTGAATTTGTATGTACCTTATCAGGTAAAATGATATATAAAGCCATAAATGTATGCATAATTAGGGGTGTTGTTTTTCAGTGACAGCAACACTGCAGCCCTGTGGTGTCAAAGGTTTAGCTGTCATTTCTTTTGCGACTTAGTGTTTGCATTAACGGAGACCTGTGAGGAGGCTTGTTCTGGTGTGAATTTAATTAAAAGACCACTGTGATTGCATGTCTTAGATGTTTCCCTGCTGATTCACATGAACAGTTAACTGACTTGCGCAGACCTGGATGACAAGCTGATGGTGATCCATTCATTTGAATCAAGTGCGCCAAAGCAGGGAAACATCTAGACATGCAGGTTTGCGGCTCTCGAGGACCAGGGTTGGCCACCTCTATTTTAGGGGGCAAGGGTGGCTCTGCCGGAGTCAGCTAGCCAATGCTAGCCACAGCTAGCTGCTTTTGGCTGGTGGTGGAGCCAACAGGGGCTAACCGCAAAGCCAAAGTGGTCTTTGAAAGGGGGAAAAGGCCACCGACTGGCTGCAGTTCAACCACTACTGCCGCCTGCTGGTCTGGCCAAGGCACCTACCCAGAACACAACTGGCCTTGGCCATTGTCAAGGTAGTTCTCTACCTTTCCCAGGTAGTGACCTGTAAACGCTCAAACAGATAAATGCATCAGAAAATGAGTCACACATGTTCTCCTTTTTCGCCTCTGCAGAGTGAGAAGTCGGCTGCACAGAGTAGCATCTGCTTCTCTGTACGTCAGCTGAGTTCTGCCCCTGGTTCGTGTAGGCTGGTTTTTATTGGCATTTTGGATACACCCAGGCAAAGCCTGTTTTAGCAAGGTTACATACATCCTGAGACAGCATGACAGGTGTCTATACAGCATTTAGGTTAAGACATTGTGTGTTGGACTCTGAGTTCCTCTTCTACGCCTTCTGTGCATCCTTTCATTCTGCAACTTCTGCAACTTCAGTTATCTATACCTTCACACTTTCCGTTGACCTAGGTCAACCGTCAGCTTGCAAACATCAGCTTGCAACCGTCAGCTTGTTGCTTGGCCTTTTCTCGACCTAAAGCATACATTTTCTGCTTTAGACTAACTTCTGTATTCTAAGATGGTCACGACCTGGAAGTCTGCCAGCCTCCTACTCTTCTTATCTAGCATCACCTTCTGTTCTAGTCCCTTCACACAAATGACTGTGACCATTATTTTTAACGTAAGCAATTCTTAACACAAGTACATCTTGTCTTCTTGGCCTCTACATAATCAACACTTAATTCACTGATATCATTATATTTAAGACATTCATATTTAAGGCCTACAGAATTATACTCTTCAGCGTGGTTATATTTTTAAGCATGTTTATACCTTTTAAAACAATAAAGCAAGCATGGTTATATTTTAAAGCAATCAATCAAACCCTGACCCCTGTTCTTCTTAGGGTCATATTTCCACACCATCCAGCTATTGACAGCTGACCAGGGCAGCTCTTGCAAAACTCAGCAGTCTTTATTTCATCATGATGGATGTAAGATAATTTTTTTTCTTTTTTTTTTTTTTTTTAGCGTCATAGGTTTCCAAAAGCTAAGCTAAGGTAAAATAGCAAGCTTGTGGCAACTGAAATAAGGTGAGTGTTTTCCAACTGACTGCAGAGTCAGCTCCAGTCAAGATGCTGTCTCCTGAAGGTCCACCAAATGGATTTCAAAACCACTCTTCAGAAACCTACAGGTGAAGTTCTAGATGGGTTGCACAGTTCTGTAGGTTCTTTTTATTTTAATGGTGTGTATGGGCTCATGAGTAATCCTTGTCAATGTAATCTATGTCACACTGTTATACAGTGGTACCTCTACTTACAAAATTAATTGGTTCTGGAAGTAGTTTCGTAACCTTAAAATTTTGTAAGTAGAGACACGTTTTCCATGTAAATGCCCTAATCTGTTCCAAGCCCCCCAAAAGTTGAACGTATTATTTTTTTTTATAAATTATAGATAATACATGAAATGACATAAAAACCTGTAAGAAATACATGTTAGAACTAGAAAAGCACTCAGAGAGTGCAGACCTCCACCGAGCGCAACATTTATCGAAAATTTGAAAGTGATCCAGAACCCAGGATTTCTTCCGGATCACACCCAAAATGAAATCAGTTCTTCCTTTTCACTTTTCCGACAACTCCTGAAAATTTCATCAAAATCCATCGATAACTTTTTGAGTTATATTGAACACAGACAGACAGTCAGATAAACGCCAGCAAAAACATAACCTCGGCGGTAAAAATTGTTCGTTTACCTGGGTTGCTGGGTTACACTCATACAGACAAGGGGCCCTCCTAGCCAATGGGATGCCAGGAAGATGCTAAGCGATAGCCAATAGCAGAGGAGCTTGGACGCACCGCTTTCGAACCGAGATACAGAGCCGACAAGTATGTTTACGTTCGGTAAACTCTGGGAGCTGCGAATAGCAGCACGTACTGTATTTTTTGCCTTTTGTATCCTGAAATTTCTTTCATAACAAGAGGCAATATTTTCCCGTTGAGGTGTTTCATAACCTGAAAATTTCATATGTAGAGACGTTCGTAAGTAGAGGTACCAGTGTATTCAATGGGACAACTATTCATCCATCCATCATCTATACCCGCTTAATCCTAGGCAGGGTCATGGGGATCTGCTGGAACCCATCCCAGCTCTCTTTGGGCGAAAGGCAGGGGTACACCCTGGACAAGTCACCAGTATAGAACAACTAAATATATTGAAATCTATTACAAATTACACATTACACATTACCACTACATTACATAAATCCAGTGTGACAGAAAATGAGCTTTTACTGAATCAAGTTTGCATTAAACTTGATCTCTGCTTTTCACAGTGGTCTGCTTGTGAGCTGCTTACAGCTTTACATTTACAGAGAGATGCCAACGAGGGGATCATCACAACAGCAAGCCACTGCGTTATTTTTTTTGCATTAGAATCTTCGTCACTACCTGAGCAACTTAACTATAAACCTAATGAAACAAAAAAGAAATGTACTTACCGGTAAATCTACATCAGTCTGGTGGCTCACATTCAGTTTAAATGATCTGAAAGCCACACCTACTCAGCCCATCTCTGGCAGGCAGGGAAAACATTAAGCATGTGCACCATTTAACACAACTCATAGCTAATACTTTTCATCACTACTTCAGCGAAAAACTATTGAATATATTTACATTGCATCAATTTTGCACAGGAAAGCATAAAACCAACAGGACGTGGGCCATGCAGCTGTAAAAGAATCAGAATCAGAATTAGAATCAAATTTATTGTCGCCACTGAGCCAGCGTCCCAACACAGCAGAATTTGACTTCCCAGTACACCGTCCAAGAGAAACATACAAAAACAACACAACATATGGACAAGAGTCAACGGTGCTTGGGTCAGCGCTATAAGAGCGCTTCAATTTTAGCAGAAGAAAATATAATCACATAGGGGATGGGTGAGGGAGAGGATAAAAAACAGGTGCCGGTGGCGCGCAGTGCAATCAGTCCGCTCCATGTGGGGGAGTACACCAGGATCCAGCGAGGACGTTGAGAGTCAGGGAAAGGGCAATGGAGCGGGGGATGGTGTGGGGGGGGAGCCTACTTCGGATAAGACCTTGGAGAGATTCTTTTTCAGTTCGGCCTTGAGTCAAGGCCGCTCAGGGGAGCCAGATTCAGATAAGAGAGATTGTTTTCGGTCAGACTGACAGTGAATTTTTGCCTGCCTTGAGTCCTTTGCTGGTTCTCTCTCGTGGGAATCATCCAAAAGTCCGAATTATTCGTGTCCATACTCCCTAAGCTGTGCATGTAGTTTCCCCAGGTTGTTATCCATTTTCCCCATGAGTTCATGCATCTGAAGCTGTCGGTGGTTCACGCCGTGAATCACGTCCAGTTTCCGATTCATCTCGTCTCTTTTTACAGTCTCGGCACTCACAGCACGGCTCACCTCCACGCACACGGACATCAGGACCGGAATAGCAGCATCCGTGCACTTAATTTTCCAATACATCAGGTATCCGCCAACGCCAAACAGCAGGAATCCGATGATCATAAATCCAAATATGTAAACATCTTCAGCGTCCTCGATGAACAGAGGAGCCTGGCAGCTCAAGCGCCACTTCGCCCATGGATCTTGAACGTACCCCGTTGGCTCTGTTCCATCTGGGCACGAAGGCTGTCCTGTAGATTCCCTTCTTGTAGAAAAACAACAACAATATACACACACATTTGTGAGGTTTGAGAATGTTGTTTTCTTATAGAATCTAAGAGATTTTTTTTCTCCTATTACACAGCAGAACTTTAAGATTGTGTTCTCAAACAATTCATCTTCATTTTACCATCTAAAATTTAAAGGGTGACAGTTAAGAGTGCGCTCTACTGCAGGTATGAGAAGTCATTTCTTCGCACAACCCCACTTAATCCAAAAACCACAACTTGGAAGGAAATGCAGTTTAAATCACTTGTCTGTTAGCTTCATGTTTCATGTTTTTCTTTCTGAGGGTTAGGGTAGACCCAGAGTAGGGGCAAGTACCAGTCTAGTACTACAAGCGATACATTTTTTTTCTCTTTGATGACAAAGACACATGCATGGACAGGAGGGAAAAGAGAGGTAAAGGTGATGATAGTCAGTCCTCTCCTTGTCATTGCTTCACAGCCCATTAGGTCAGAGAGGAGCAGGGAGGGCAGCTTTTAGGGTGGAGGTGTAATAGTGGAGAGGGCACAGCTGGGTAAACAACCAGGGAGGATTTTAAAAGCCAGAGTAGTTGAATGTGTATGAGAGGTGAGATGTCATTTCCCTTCACTGCCTGAGAGCAGCACTGCAGTGATATAAAAGCGTGCAGCATCTCAGCAGCTGCTGAAGAGAGCAGAACCTAGAGGGGAGCAGATGTGGACAGTTGACAAAGAATAACTACAATGACATATCATCCAGATATGTGCAAATAATAATACATTTTATTTATTTATTCAGGACACCCAAGTTCACTGTACAGGATGAAAAAGAACAATAAAACACAAATAGAATTAAAAACATACATGAAATAAAATGGGGGGCAATGAAAAATGGATTACTGGCTATAGGTTGTTCTGAATAAGTTGGTTTTGAGTCTGGATTTGAAGATGGGGAGGGAGGCTGAATTTCAGAGATCTGGTGGTAGTGACTTCCAAAGCTGGGGAGCAGAGCGGCTGAAAGCCCTGCTCCCCATGGTGCTGAGACGGGCAGAGGGAACAGTGAGGTGAAGGGAGGAAGAGGA
Source organism: Hirundichthys speculiger (assembly GCA_018398805.1). Classification (NCBI taxonomy): domain Eukaryota; kingdom Metazoa; phylum Chordata; class Actinopteri; order Beloniformes; family Exocoetidae; genus Hirundichthys; species Hirundichthys speculiger. The sequence continues at coordinate 17,582 of JAGFBZ010002613.1, read as the reverse complement.
CCTGAGGGAGCGAGAAGGGAGCGAGAAGGGATAGTTACACGGAGGAGGTTGGAAAGGTAAGGAGGGGCGAGGTTGTGGATAGATTTGTAACTATACAGAAGAATTTTGTAGATGATCCTTTCCAAATACACCTGTTACTGAGAAGAAGTGAGTTTGTAGTATTTTCTCAAGGTAAAATATATTCCCTTTTAGTCTGTTCACACACACAAAGTAACTGAATTTGTGTTTGGTAGATTATTTATTTGTTGTAATGAAGCTTCTTGGCAAAAAATCTTAGACTGTTGGAGAGCCTGTTTTTTTTTTTTTTCTTTTTAAATGGTGCCACTTTGTTGGGAACATACATTTTAGGATTGGCAGTAGAGCTGAATACTTGGGTTGCCCCTGTGATAGACTTGAGAAATCTCCTCTGGTACCCCCAGATGCTGACAATCACCTGATTGTCAGCATCTGGGGGTACCAGAGGAGATTTCTCAAGTGCCTGGTACCAACGATGAGTCCAGATTCTCCCTACAGCACTTGGATTATAGGGTCAAAGTGTGGAGAAGACGTAGAGAAAGCTTCTGTGATTGCTACAATAATAGAGTAAATTGTTTAGGTGGAGCAAGTGTGATGGTCTGGGGCAGCATCTCTCTCACTGGAAAAATGAGGCTCGTCATCATCGGAGCCAATCTCAGTATAGATAGATACTGAGATGAAATTCTACAACCAACGGCAATCCCATATCTCCCCAGTCTGGTACCAAACTTTCCTCCAGGATGACAACGCTCGCCCCCCACAGAGCGGGGTTTATCAGAGACTACCTCCAGAGTTCAGAAGTGGAGAGGATGGAATGGCCAGACTGGTGACTGCTAAATGAATAAATTAAAACTGTTAAATTGCCAATTTTCTTCTTTCTTCAGACCTCAATCATTAAGAGTCAACAGCAAATTTTTTTTTTTTTTTTGTGAAAAAGCTGTTTGGCATTGGCAGATGAGATTTGTCAAATCTTTCACGGGCACAACCCACATATTCAGCTCTGCCGGTCTCTGCATCATCCTTACAAATGTGGCACCATTTAAAAAGGAAATAGTCAGGCTTTCCAACAATATGAGATTTATTTCCAATTAAGAACTGTTACAACAAAGAAGTAACATACCAATCACAAATGTCTTTCACCATACATACAATAGGTAACAACCCATGTAATCCACATATGCAAAGATATGTAAACCACAGATGTCCATAAATCAATTTATGTGTAATAATGTGAAATGACACAGGGAAAACATATTCATATGTTATGTTATAATATATATATAGATATATATATATATATATATATATATATATATATATATATATATATATATATATATATATATATATATATATATATATATATATATATATATTCACACACACAGATTGTTGTCTTTTTAATCATGACAGATATGTTAAACTGAAACCTATGGTAGGCACCTCTATAGCAGCTGCAAATGTAGTTTTGCTGACCCCCAGTAGTTTAGCTTCCCTCCAGGGTGTGTCAGCATATCATGACCTCCCAATCAAGTTTAGTTTATGCTTGCTGTTGTCACAATTGCAAATGGCCTCGGATGCCAAGAGTGATGTGGCTACAGCTGCTGCACAGTGTACAAAAGCATTGTTAAGGGTGGATCTTGCAATCTGGTGTTTGCAGATTGGCACTTAAATTTGAATAACTTGAGACCACAAATCTATGAGCAGGTATCTCAATGAACCATCAATGAGAGTGCATGGGAATTCCAAGATGGCACAGAACTTAGGGAGGGACATTGATGCAACTACTGGGAACAAAAGGATCTATTGTATATTCCATATGCACATATCTTATTTCTCCTCCCATTCAAATTGCACTGTGTTTAACAGTGTATGGGTATTTGAAAGACTAAGGCTGACTACAAAGAAACCCAGGATGCATCAGATGTATTTAGCAGAGAGACACAGCTGAGCAGGAGAGAGGTCATCCTTGATGTCATCTGTCATCGAGATGAGAGGTCATGAGGTTTAGCCCTTTGCATCCTTTGCCAAAATAAAAAAAAGGATTTCATAAGCAGCTACGCCTACTGTTCAAGAGAAAACTGCAGTAAGCCAAATGTGGGGTTAAAAGACCTTTGTGTGTTTTTATAGGTGCAACAGAGCGAACATTACGACACATTACAAACCTTGATCCAGACAAGGCATTATAATAAAAGTATAAGCTGCTCTTTTACTGCATTTAACCCCATGACATTCCTGAGCAGTGTTGTTGAGATACAGAAAAAAAGAAAGAAAAGCAAGCTGTGGTACTAGCAAAATGTATAATATCTCCTCCAGCTAAAGGCAAATCTGTGGTGCTTATTTCAGCATCATCACCCCCAACTCACACTGTGACCTTGTCATGTATTTTGTCAAACTTAATTTGCTGTATATGCACTACTATTTGCTCCTCTGGATATGTTTCCTAAAGATGCTGTACAGGACATACTGAAGTGCACTTCTGTGTGCCTGCAGAGGAATTTGCTTTCAAAACAAAACTGCTGGTGTTTAAAATGAGAGGAAGGAGGTGATACAGTGTTTCACTTCAACACCATCTTCTTTGTCCTTTGCTTTTAAGAAGACAGGCTATCAGTATCTTCCAGTCATCTTCTCCACTCTGCACATTACTATTATCTGAGGTGAAAAGACACCTGAGAACCAGAGGAGCCAGACTCTGGCTGGGGTGCGATTTAACCCTGATTTCTCATGCCCGGACTTCTATTCACACTTGGATCACAATTCCTAGGTCCACCTCAGGTCAAGCACCTAGAGAAACTCTCACCTGACTGTAAGCAGCAACAATGAGCATGCCCATGGCCTGGCTTTATGGGTCATGCGTCTCTCCCAAGGGTATTCGAACACAAACATGCACAAAGTCCTTGAACGTCACAACTCAGAGAGTGCAGATGTGAACACACCAAATTACACACGTATTTCTTAAATTCCGCACATTTTCAGATCAGATTAAATAAGATCATATGGCACATATAATGTGATACCCACAGTCAGCCACTGCAGCCACTCTGACAGAGTATCTGAGCCACATGTGCTGACCCCACATGATGCAGCTGATGGCAATATAACATTTCTGCCAGGGCTTCAACTGGGAAACACATGGAGCTGTGCGTAAGTGTTAAAAAACACATTTGGTGCTGTCACAGATACAAATAGTCGCAAGTTATAAGAGGATAATACAGTGAGCACAGTAGGTGTCGGCATGAGGAGTAGCTGAAAATGCAGAAAGAGCCCAAGCATGCCAGACGGTATCACAGTCTCTTTTCCAGCGCCATGTTGACCTCCAGGACCTCCAGTAAGAGGAGCTGGGCAGGAAGGGTGGCAGACCTTAGTGTGGGCACTGTGGGGGACGCCAAGGGAGGTGTGGATCACACAACCCACACACACGCACACTCTCTCTCACACGCACACACACATTTTGCAGAAAAGAACTGTTTTTACTGTATGAGAAAAAGCAAGTTATTACTTTTTGAACAACTCGGCTGGTACTCCACAGCTGGGGTGGGCTCCAGGTCGCCTGTGGCTTTCAAAAGCTTGATTGATGTGGGCATACAAGATGGATGGATGGATGGATGGATGGAAAGATGGATGGATGGATGGATGGAGTTAGTACTCAAAAGCCACTTTCATCAAAATTTGCATTTTTCAGCTTGTCATGACTTGTCAGCTCAATTATTGAGAATATTCAAACAACATCTCGACAAAACATATTCAGACAAGGAAGAACATCCATCATTAAATAATTATACATTGATTAAAACCGCGGCCATCAAAAAAATTATCTGATTTTCTAAAGATAATTTCCAACTTCAGTGGATATTTACAGCAAACAGGTAATAGAAATTAATTGCAGAAACATTCTGAATGCTCTATTAATTGTTTTTGTTGTCACCAAATCCAGGTGAAAATATTTTAATTCCAGAACCATTCACCGTAAACCTCTCAGAAGCAGAAGACTGGTTCAAAATAAGCTCCCTCTCTCTACACATGTGAAAACAATCTTCTCTTCAATTGTTTCAGATTCTAAGCTTTTGAGTATCAGGACATTAAACTATTATCTGGTCCTTATCAGCTTTAATATTTGTGTAAACAAAACCTAAGATGAACAACAAGACATAACATAATTACACTGTGTCATTATTAATTTATCAAAAACTAAACCAAAATACAGCAAGGTATGAATAACTGAGAACACCTTACTGCCACCGGAGAAGTGAAGAGGGCAAGTGGCAGATCAAATATACTTGATTAACTGGTCATCAGCCAGTGAGAGCATGGGTTTGCTGGTCTGGAGCATCCAGCTGTATGTTCTCACAATGCCAAGGAGGAAAGACAACAGCAAATGTTGCAACTCACCCATTGTGGAAAGATTATTAGGTCATTTCCAAACAATTTGAAGTCCATCTCTTACTATTAAAAAAAAATAAATAAATAAAAAAAATAAAACGATCATTCACAACTGGAAAACAAGTAAGACAAGTCAATTTGTCAATCGACCCAAGAGTTGACATTGTGAATTTCTTGTGATGTCAGATCGTGTAAGGATCATGCAAGGCTCAAAGGTATTGCAAAAAAAGAGAAAAACTCAAGACTCCCTCTCAATCTCTCTACAACCCTTAGTTACTAATTTAAATATAAGAGTTCTTGACAATAAAATTAGAAAAACACTGCACAAGAATGTTTTCTTTTATTTTTATTTTTGAAAGGTTAAAAGGAGAAATCCTTTACTCTCTAAAAAGAATCTGGCAGCACAGCTTAAGTTAGAAAGCTGCATCCGAACAAATTACAAGACTTCTAGATCAATGTTCTCTTGAAAGGTGAAACCGCAGTGGTGGAAATAGCTGGCTGCAATATCAGCTTGGCTAAAACTGGATTACGAAACAACACAATGATCAAATCAAAAGTACAACAGAGGAGTTGAACTCAATCAGTCAATAAATCAATTGATTAATCAATCAATTAATGTGTTGCAATGGCCCAGTCAATGCCCAGACTAGAGCCTGATTGAAATACTGTGGTGGCACCTTCACAGATCTGTGCAGACACATTCCCAACAAACCTCATTGAACTGAAGCAGCGCTCAGAGTAGGGAGAAATTCCTCTATAACGATGTCATAGACTAATAATGTCATTATGAAACTCTTTGCTATTAAAGGCTGTTGTGAAAACTATTCAGAGGGGGTCAGTGTGTTTTTCCACATACTGTTTCTGCATTTTGTCTTAGTTTTTATGAATTATAGAATTATGCAATGTATTATGTCAATACGTCATTGTTCATCTGAGATTAATTTTAAAACCTGGTTATGATCAAATGATTTTTTTAGTAATGTCCTGATATGTAAAACCTAAGAAATGAAAGAGGGTATGCTCCCTTTGTCTCATGACTGTACGCCGAGCAGAAACATGCAGCATTGATAATTTCCATGTGTCTTTTTTCCTTTAAATGGAAGAACTCTGTTTGAACTTTGTGCCCCTCTTGTTTTGCAGCCTTAAAATCAACTTCACCACTGGTGATTTTTACAGTACTTTTGCTCAAAGGGGAATTTCTCCCTAACCTCTAGAACTTATGAACCCTTTACATAATCAACCTGATAATGTCAAAAATGTTCACTGTCAAACCAAAAGCAGAGCTATTTTTCCTTCCTCTATGCAAAGCTAAAGCTTTTTTTTTTTCTTTTTTTGTCCAAAGATGTGTTCACCTGACACTGACAATATTTATAATGCAGTATTTTTTTAGGCACAATCTTTTGTGCGCATCAAAAAAATGTACACCCACTGGGGTTAAGTTAAGGTCTAGTCCTGGTCCACATGAGCTTGTATCCCATCTACCTCGGTAACCTGCCCTCAAACTCCACTACATCTCATTGGGATCTGTCTTTCTGTCGCTCTGATCAACACAGTCTTCTGGCAGTACTCGAAACTGTCACAAAATATGATCTATTGATTCATGCTCTTTGACACAATGTTTTCCTTTTTGGGGGGTAAATGTATATAAAAACAACCACAGGTCAACAGTCTCACAACATTTATAAAGCTGTTTTAAAAGGAATGTTTATTTGTTTCAACAGGGAAAAATGTGTATTTGGAGTGAACACATGCCTGATATCCAGGAGACAAATACATATTTTACATGCAATTCAGAACATTTTACATTTTACTTTTCATTTAACATTAGACCCACTCACTACTTTTGCTTTTGTTAGGTTAAGTTTGAGCAGCTAAAGCTTTAAGAGATACTTTGCTTAGTTCAAATTATAAAATGGCCAAATTCAGATTACTGTCATGTCAGTGAAGTTGAACCGGGCGAGAAATAGGGCCCAGCATGCCTGCCGAGAGTTCAGCGTCTGGCTGACCAATTGTAGGTGAGGTTTTTATGGTCAGACCAGACAGTGGTGGGATTCTATGCACCCTCCAACCAGTGGTGCCACTCCTCAAAGGCCTTTGGGAGCTCCCTGTTGCCGATATCGTAATTTTCTTCAGCTGGAGTGAACCGGCGGGAAAAGAATGCACAGGGATGTAGTGTACCGTCGGCGTCAGACTGTTGTAAGAGAACCCATATGAGCCAGGTCCTGCTCAAGGTTTCTTCCTCTTAAAGTGGAGTTTTTCCTTGCCCTGTTTGTATAAGGTTTTTTTCTCCCTACGTGGGATTTTTACCTGCCATTATCATTGATTGGATTTAATGATATAATCTTAGTTGATGATATTTGCTCGGGGGTCATGCTCTGGGTCTCTGTAAAGCGCCTAGAGACAATTGTCATTGTAACAGATGCTATATAAATAAAATTGAATTGAATTGAATTGAATTGAACTGCCCCAATGCCGGTGTCAGAAGCATCCACCTCCACTACAAAGGGCTTAGAGCAGTGGTTCTCAACCTTTCTTGAACAAACGCCCCCCTGAGCCACCATGATGCTCTTAACGCCCCCCCCTCAAAAAAAAAAAAAAAAAAAAAAAAAAAAGAAAAAAAAAAGAAAGAAAAATGTGCATACGTGTGTGTGTAAGCATGGATTTCATTTTGTGGAAATGGAAATAATGGAAATAACATAGAAATAATACTATTATACTGCAGTTGCACTGGGACCAAAACCTCTTCAGTTGATTTTCTGGACTGTGAGGCTAAATTTCTGGGATTGAAATTTAAATTAAATTGATCTTTCTACGGAGAGAAAGGCCACACCGCCTTTTATGATTTTATTTTTTTAATAATAAATCAAAGAAACTCCACAGAGGGGGGGGAAGGTGCACTTTTTCGGCCTTGATGAAGAGGCGGTTTCTCCAGGAGGCGCTGGATGACTTGGCGGACATGTTGGACATGTTCCTCAGCACTCCTGGAGAAAATCAGGATGTCATCAAGGTAGAGAACTACAAAGATGTCCAGCATGTCTCTGAGGATGTCATTCATAAAGGCCTGGAAAACTGCAGGAGCATTAGTAAGGCCAAAAGGCATGACAAGATATTCATAATGCCCCCAGGAGTCTTAAAAGCAGTCTTGAACTCATCCTCCCTCACGTATCCGAACCAGATTGTAGGCATTTTGTCACTCTGGGAGTGACAAATTGTATTGTCAACTGACGGGATAGGCTGCGCCTGGAAGGAGATCAATATCGCAGTCATAAGGGTGATGGGGAGGCAAGGAGCGGACTCGGTCCTTACTGAATGCTTTGCCAAGGTCCTGGTAAGCAGATGGGATAGTGGAGTCAGCGGGAGATGGAGTGTCAGGAGGAGGCCCTGAGGTGGAGTACGTAGTGGCATAACAGGAGGTGCTCCAGCTGATGATGCGCCCTCTACTGTAGTCCACATGGGCAGCATGCAACTCCAACCAGGGTCGTCCTAAGATGAGAGGGGTGCGAGGGGACGGTAACAATTGGAAATGAATCTTCTCAACATGGTTACCAGACAAAGTCATCTTGAGGAGTTTAGTCTGATGAGTAATAAGGCCAATCCTGTGTCCATTCAGGGCAAACACAGGAATAGGTTTAGTCAGGAATGTTAGCCTCACAGGCCAATTGGTGGTCGATGAAACTCTCATCGGCGCCAGAGTCAATGAAAGTGCCGACTGATAGTGTTCCACAGTGGCGTGCACAGATAGACACCAGGTGATGCTAGAGCACTTGCCCGTTGCCCTCTGGATCCACCAGGTGCCCTCCTCAACGTTAGTTGTTTTTTTTTAATAAAACATTAAACACAACACACACACACCCGTGCCATGCCCCAACCCATCTCTTCGTTTGTCAATGTGAACGCACAGAGTGGACCCAAATGCGCGTCGCAGCAGCATTGGACTGTCTGCAGAGATGCACAGTGTACTGACCTACCAGCCACCACCAGGTAACACATAAATGAATCGAGGGTATTGTTTGCCCCCTCAGCCTCAGTTGCCAAGCTATAAGCTATAAGGTGCATTTATTTGTCTCTGTTGTGAAGTAGCCTGTCTCATACGGCGCCAAACATTCGAGCCTAAATTAGCTGACTGCCCACCTGCTTAACAAGATATACGCTAGCCATAATAATCAACGCTTTGGGCTGGTGGTCCTAAAGCATCATTATCTAACTACCTGGGAATGAGAACCGCGTGGAGTCAATCTTTCCTCCAGAGTTAGCCCACATATTGCTGCTTTAACACCTGCAGTGATTTATTTGCTAAATAATAAAAAAAATAAAAAAATCAATAAACAGAAAAAGTAGCTGTCTACCTTGTTGTAGCCTAATGTCAACAATCAGTCTTCATACTGTCGGCCTCTTTTTATTTTACCAATTGCAGCATGCCCAGAAGGGACAGACTTAAGAAGGAGAGAGAAAGGGAGCTACAGGGGAGCAGCTCTCTGCTCACCTGGATAAAGCAGCCATCCAAGGATGATGAGGAGACAGAAAGATTGTTTTTTTCTTCCAAATATCACACTGCTATAAGGCAGCCAGCAGTTCCACACGCTGCGTGTGTGCCCTTATTTTTCACTGAGCACCTGTCCCCCCAAATGTCTGTGCACGCCACTGGTATTCCCCCATACCAAGAGAGATGGGCCTCCAACTTGGCAGGGCTATTGGATGAGGAGGAACAAGCGATTTGGCTCACCTGGAGTCCCTTCATCTCCGGTGAGCCTACTCTTTTGGCAGCTTAGAACAGGTGTCCCTTGCGTGACCCCTCTGCCCACATTACATGCAGAGACATTGGGTCCTATGACATTCCTTCTCTGCAGCAGATAGAGGCATTCTGCCCACCGTCATTGGCTCTGCCCCTGTGACAGAGTGTGATATGGATGTCTCAGGCTGGCAAGAGGTGCTGGTGCTTTGAATATGAGGTTGAGCAGGAGGGGGCTTGATCTGCCTTGGCCCACAGAGGCGTTCATCGACATCAATAGCAAGACTGACAAGCGTATCAAGGTTGGTGGGCTTATCCCTAACCAGCTCATCCTTCAGTGCCTCTGTGAGACCCTCTCTAAAATTGCAACGTAGTGTCGAATTGGCCCACCCTGTGCTGGCCCCTAGCATGCGGAACTCAATCGCGTAAGCAGCGACAGTGCAGGAGCCCTGCTTGATGTGTAGCAGTTGAGGACCTGCATCTTATGGTCAAACACCCTTTCAAACTCCTTTTCAAAGCTGGTGTAATCGTGCCTAGCCCTCGGTTTGGAGCTCAAAAAGGACTGGACCCAACCCAGTGCCTCACCAATGGTATGGGTGGAGATGTAGGCCGCCTTACCTGCATCTGAACATGCTAGGCTGCAAGTCAAAGACAAAGTTGCACTGCAACATGAATACCCGGTAGTCTACGAATGCCCCATTGTAGGGCTGGGGATGGGCAAGGGTAGGTTCCCGTGTGACAGGCCCATGAGTTGGAGGTGCAGCTTCAGCAGTAGTTAACTGAAGTGGCTGGGCTGGTGGGACTGCAGCACTGAGAGCAGCCAGCTGGGCAGACATGCTCCTGATTTGGGTTTGGAGTGCTTGTTGTTCGCTGGCCAGTTGTTGCAGCTGTTGTGACAGGGTTCTCTGCTCACCAGCCATGCTCTGCACCATTGTAGAGGCTTCGTGAAGTAATCGGGCGTGATCAGCAAGCACCTTGTCTTGGCGCTGAATGGCAGCCTGGGCAGGCTTAGGGGAAGGCTCAGATGAAGAGGCCCAGTCTGAAGCCTGATCTCCCAAGGTTGCTGAGTTCATTTTTGGCCAGATCTTCTTTTAAGATTGAGTTGTTTTTTTAACCCTAAAGCAACCACACCGGAGGCAGGAAGGGAGTTCTGGAGTTTTGGAGTTTAACTTCCCAGAAGTAAAAAAGGTGGACTTGAGGGTTGGCAGCCAAACCAACAATCCAGTGGACGGGATGACAAAGGCAAGGAGCTGGCACTGCAAATGGCTGGATTGGAGATCCACTATATTTGCCAGGCGTTTCTATGGGAAAATCTGGCGAGGAGTGTGGTTGAATGCAGGGCTTTTGAAGACTGTGGTGTTATACAAACCTATAGGTCACGTGACCAGATGCTGTGTCCAGTATTTACAGTCAATGGGTTAGCCTAGCCTCTGTGAAATTTATTTTGGTCTTTTATACACCCAAAATAAATAAAATAATGAAAATAAGCTATTTACTTACATATTAGAGGGACACTGGCAATAGGTTTTAGAATTCATATGAAAATTCTGCACTTATACTTACTTCTATGCAATGTGTGTGTTACTATATACCGTACTTGTGAGGAACCTTATTTTGAAAACCAGATGTAGTTATATAGGTTCATATCTGCATAAATTCACACCACTTTGTTCATTACCTCTGCCAAGGAGGTAATGTTTTTGCCGGCGTCTGTCTGTCTGTCTGTCTGTCTGTCATAACTCAAATAGTTATAGATGGATGGGGATGAAATTTTCAGGAGATGTCAGAAATGTGAAAAGGAAGAACTGATTTCATTTTGGGTCTGATCCGGAAGAAATCCTGGATTCTGAATCACTTTCAAACATTGCGGTCAATGGGGCCGAAAATTTTGGGATTGACAATGGGAACCCTCTATCAAATTTCAAAGGCTGATCCGGATCTGATCCAGAACGTGGATTTTATTGCAATCTGTAAATCGCTATATGGGGGAATTGTTGCACTTGGCGGAGGTCTGCACTCTCCGAGTGCTTTTCTAGTTTGAATGAATATTTTATTACTTTAAGCAAGTTCATCATTGGAAATAGGTCATCTAAGTTTACCTACTTTGCCCAGCACGACCACTACTACCAGATAGGGAGTTTTTCTGTTCTACTGTTGCCCCGTGCATAGTCAGAGGAGAGGACTGAAATGAAGTGAAACTTCAGTGCATTCTGTAGGGTTCCTTAGCCCCTTTTTAATGAAGTGGTTTAACATAAATATGAGCAGGACTGAAATGGAATGAGCCTTGGTGGTCAGCACTGTTGCCTCACAGCAAGAAGGTTCCTGGTTCAAACCTCAACGGGGGTCTTTCTGTGTGGAGGTTGCATGTTCTCCCCGTGCTTGTGTGGGTTTTTTTCCAGGTACTCCAACTTCCTCCCACAGTCCAAAGACATGCATGTTGGGTTAACTGGTGGCTCTAAATTGTCCATAGGAGTGATGGTGAGTGTGCATGGTTGTTTGCCTACATGTGACTTAGCGATGGACTGGCGACCTGTCCAGGGTGTACCACTGCCTTTCACCCAAAGAGAGCAGGGATAGGCTCCAGCAGATCCCTGTGACCCTGCATAGGACTAAACGGATATGGATGGATGAAATGAAATGAATTGGATTAATAAGAGTTAGAACAAATTACATTTAATTGGAATAAAATTTGATTATTAATAGAGTCATGTGGACTGTATTGTTATTTACTTGTTTATTTTCTGTGTAAAGTGCCTTCAGATTACCACCCTTTCTATCAGCCCCTTTACTGAAATATATTTTAACCTGCTGTTGGTTTGAAGGTTCAAACACCCCATTAAACAAGTGTATAAGTGAGCGTGATCACCATCTATAATACAGCAATCAACATGCTGTACTGTACACAGGCTATAACCCCCCAGTCTTGTCTGTAAATTTAACTTATATGTTTCTACATGGGGCTTTCATAAGTCACATATCCATTCTTGTTTAAGGTGATAATTAGGTGTTTGTGGTTATTGTTTCTCAAATATTTGTTGAAACTGTTTCAATTATATCTATCTATCGTTTTGAATGCCAGCCTTCCTCCTCGACCTGAATGTGTCTGTTTGGCCTAAATCCAGCTGTGTGTTTTTATAAAATGAGCAAACTACAAGCACTTTATTTGTATAGATAAAATCAAAAACCCTCAGGCAAGAAACGCTAGTGTCTGCTGTGTGTGTGTTGTACTCCGCCGTACCATGTTTGTTTAACTGGTGTGTGTGTGCATATTATAGACTGGTTGACTCTCCCAAAGCAGTTGTAGTATCACTAACCCAGTAACATTTGCATTTGTTCTTCATGCTAACTTGCAACACTGCAGTTCATGAATATAATCAGGGTGCATGTCAGAGAAACAATGGGGTTTTGGTGAGTGTTGCCCTCCTCATGAACTGAGAGAAGACAATGCTCTGTGACCTGGATATCATATTAGAAAGGGTCAGAGTGTCAGTGGCAACACACAAGCATATAAGGGATAGTGGTCTCTCTCTCTCTCAGACACACACACACACAATGCATATGCAACATACACCTGATGGCACCCACATGTTAGCACATACAGGTGTGCCATGATATTGGCGTGTCTCAAAGCTTTAAGCTCGCGTGCAGGTGAAGAGTGCAGGGCAGTGAACACTGCTGCTGGTAAAGTGCTGTCTCCTGACAGAAATGGTTTGGATAGAGCACATGTAAATTTGACCTTGTTAATGGTGTTGCTGAGTGGCTGATCTTTGCAGCTTCACACACAATTGGAGTGTGAGTTCACACTGCAGCTGAACTAGTAAACTCTGAAGCTCTGAAGCTGTTTTAGAAGAGGGCAGAAAACTGTTGGTTAATGGGGGAATTCATCAGTCCCCATAAGCTCTGGATGGTCTTATTTCATGCTTAAACTCTAAGCCCCCAAGTAGAACTAAATGAATGTCCAACTGTAATCAGAGAAGCTCATTCATGTTCAATCTATAACACCTGTTTTATTCCAACAACTGTTACAGATTAGATGGTGGACTGGAACTTGATTATCTGATGTTTTGGCTTCAAAAAGCAGATGAACAGAGCTCTCCAGCAGGAAAAAATACGGACAGCAAATAATTAAAGCAGGATTTTCGATTTGTTTCTCCGCATTTCCCACGCATAAGCATCACACAAATGATGCATATGTATGCCTCGTCTTCCTGTTCCCACTACCTATTTAGCATTGACCTTTAAGGCCTCCCTTCTCCTTTTATCTCTCTCTCTTTCCCTCTGGTTGTTTCTGCTCAGCTGTGAGAACTGAGAAGAAGGTGTCTCAGGGATGTGGGAATAAGACTCACAATTGTGGGAAGGTGTGAGGGTTGTTTATCGGAACCTCAGGGAAAAGAGCGCAAGGCCTAAAAAAGGGAAAGAGGTAAAATAAACCTCTCTCCTTCATCCGTGTCTTGACGTTTGGGGAGTGACACCTTCAATAAAGGCTGAAATGATGTACAAGTCCAGAGGCTGAAATTGCTCCAGTCGGATCAACAACAAGTCCAAGATGTTTATACCAACATGACCTGGAGAATACTTTGGTTGCTTTAGCATTTTGCTTCTGGGTGCTTTGCATGCTACACCTGCACACATGAGCACTTACCTCCTATTGTTTGACACTAAAATGTTTCATGAGATGCAAATATATCTTGTAGTTGGGGATCACGGCATGCATAAGCCTTTTTCTGTTCCTAATTATTTATCTTCCAGTTCTTTGATCTGATATCTGTCAGTGGCAGATCACTGCTTCCTCTCCTCTTCTAACCCTCCACTCACTGCTTCCATCGCCCCAAACAGGCCCCGTTAAGCACAGCGCCTGTGTGCAGCGCTGCTGAGGGAGGTCGCCGTTCGGTCACTGCGTAAAGCCTAGTCGCATTGTGACTCGAAGCTGCAGAATGTGCCACGGTGCATTAGCACGCTGCCGCCTGGCCGAGCATGATGCGCACAGAGAGAGAGAGAGAGAGGAGGAGGAAGAGAGGGGAGCCAATAGAAGGAGGAGTTAGAGTCGGAAAGGAGAAGAGATAAAAGGAGGACTAGATGAAGAAGCAGGGAAAATAAGAAGCTGAGAGAGAGGGCAGAGAAGGAGGAGAGTGAGGACATCAGCGCACTTACACAAGCAGAGTTCAGAGGCTCCAGGGACTCAGGGTCCTTGTAAGGTGGTTCATCAAATATGAAGGCACGTTGGGGGTGTGTTTGTTCTGGAATGTACATTACTGCTCATCTGCTATTTTTTTCTGATCTCCTTCCCTCTCTCTCTTTCTCCTCCTTTTCACTTTCTCACTTTCTTGTTCACATATTCAACTCTTTAAAACTAACTTAAAGATGGGTTTTCAATGCTATTTTTTCCTTTTGTTCATACAAATTCCATCCAAAGAACCAGATCGCACCAATGTTCAAATGAAATCTCCCATCCACAGCAGCTGATTCTGGTGTCAGATAATGGGACAAAAAAGTCCATCCTTATTTACAATATAAGTGTTTTCTGAAAAGGTTTTATCAGACTAAAGACTCTGAACCCTCAAAACTGTGCTTGGTCCTAAAAACCAAACATATGTTGCTAGACACCTTATAGCACTTAGTTCTCATTATGATGCTTCTAACCAATTTACCATCTACATTTAACAAAACAAATGAATATAAAAGAAAATGCATGGTATAACCCTTTAATGGAAGGAAATGTTTTAGAGTACATAAAACAACGAAATTATAAAACATCCACGTTTTTAAATAGATTGACTTTATTTCCCACCCCTCTCTGCGTCGCAGCTTGATATCCAATTGGTTAGGTGCCACTTGCTGAGCAGGAGCTTGTATTGCAAAGCCAATAAAAACAGATGGTGTGTGAGTGGATGATTTAATGGACCAATGAGAGAACCTGCCGTGAGGCTGCTGGGATATGATCTCATTTTCATCCTCGCCCTAAGCAGGTTTAGACTCTGATTAGCCCATTGCTAATCGGCATTGCAGCAACTGGGTGACTTGCAGCTAATACATGCACGTAAACACGGGTTCCATTGTATTTCTTAAACATAATGAGCATCGGAAAGTAACAGACGGAATGTTAAAGGGAATTATGAACTTAAAGTTAAACCTTCAAGTAAACAGCTTTGACTTGCGTGTTTTTATCAACTTAAGTCAATACCACAAACTTTAAAGATGTAGGGACCTTTAAGGTGTGAACATGCACATATGGACTGGGTTTGACAGTACATGGAGAAACAAGCACACATGCAGTGTCAGGGAAGAGGTCATGGAGCGGGTCTATGTCCAGGGACTTGTGCTGAAAGTCAAACATAAAACAGCTTTACTGCAAAGGGTCCCCACAAGCGTCATGGGATGTGACCGAGGTCAACGGAGGTTGCTTAGGTCAAGACAAGGCTGTGCTTCTTTCTTATAGTATTATCAAGATAGAATACACATTACAGCGCATGCACAAACACAAAGCTCACTTGTACTTACCCTTTCTGCACATACACTCCTGCGTCATCAGCTGCAAGGCTGTGCAGTGACGACGGCAAGGGCCTGGGGGACAATGTTGCTCATAGCAGGAAGCCAGGGGTCCGTGGCCCGTCCTTGACCCTGTACTGGAGTCAGAGAATGACAATGAGAGGTGAGGTCACAAATCGAAGATCTAAAACAAACGCAACCTTTAAACCAATTCAGGGAAGATGGAACACTGATTAAAAGCCTTGAGAGCAAAATAGTGAAAAATTAAAGTGATCCATTACTGAGTCATGAAATATTAAGTCTACACTTTTACACTTAACACTTTTAATATGTAAGAATGTTCTGGTAAAAGCTAGAAAATAGAAAGAGGTAAGATTTGAAGTTATATAACAAATTTGAGAGAACAATTATCTGTAGTATTGATGAGAGCGATGATAAGAGAGCATTTATTCCACTGCAGAGATACATTTTTCCAGGACCATCTTATACAATCACTGTCAAGTTTCTTTTTTATTTCTGGTTCTTTTTGAATTCTAAAAACCTGGAAAAATCTTTTTTTTTTTCTTCATTTCAAGCTTTGAGGCAAACACGCAAGCATGTCATATGTTTGTATATGCATAATTTTGCATAATTTGATATGTGGAAAAAAAGTCTCAATATAAGCTTTAATGATGATATCTTTCAGATTAAATGAGTTTGAAGAAATATCAGTTACAAATTAATAGTTTAAACTTTTACAATCAACATATTTTGAACACCATTTCCTCAAAATTATTATGCTGATTAGTAGATTAGTGCATATTGTGATTGATTGTACCTGACTTTTATATTAAGACATAAAACTGAGCTATAAAAGGCGCGACACAAAAAAACTCTGATCTTATTCATGCGACCTTTAATCTTTTTTTTAAATATACCTTTAAGATATTTTATTTTCTAATCCATTTTAAAAACACAATACATAAAACATGGGTACAACTTAAAAAACTGCAAATGATCAAATTTGACTGTAATTTAAAGTTAGTTGAATTTTTCAATCTTGTAACACAGATAAAAATTAAAATTGTAAAGGATCTCATGAAAAGACTATAGATTTTTCTTTTAAGATGCATTACTGTGAGGTCAAAACCTGTTGTATCATACCCCTTTGTGATCAAAAACTAAAGAAATCTGAAGCACATCGTTGGAAACGTGGAAAACTTTAGATTTATACTACAGTATTTCTGTGATGGCAGACTATTCTCCACAGATGTGCAGTCCATCACATTCAGTTCAGTTGGGGGTCAGATGGTCAATAGCTGTGATCAGGGAGGCCTGCTGCCTGTTGAGAAAATCGACCCCTCTGCCCAATGGAGAATATAACTGTTCCAATTCACATAAGCTTCACATATGGAACAAACAGACAATCTGAAGTCTCCACGGCATTGGCTGGATTGATCTGCTTTCCTAAGGCCAAGTGCGAGTGGGCAATTCTAATGCAGTGTCAATATGAGCACGCCAGGAATGTGGCCTATGTGGAGAGAGGTGGTGGAGGGTGTGAGTATCCATTTCTGCTGCGCCTGCTGTGCCTGCAGCAAGTCATCTGCCTTCATCTGTCACAGGCCAAAGCAAACATAAACTGAATGTGTTGCATATGGAAGTGTAGTTTCATTTTGGTTTTATCAAAGAGGTGAGAAAAAAGTTGCATTTTCATCAACTGGCCTGTTGGTTTATAACCTTTTCTCCTCTTCGCTTATCTGATGGTTTCAGACTTTTTTCTTGTTGAAAAATTACCATCTTAAACCTCAATCTTTATAAAATTTTCAATTTAAAACAAGGCAAAGTATAAAGAGGTGGTCTATTATGTCTCTACAGTACTAAAGCTAACAGACAAGCCTCCCCAATGAATCCAGATTAACTGTTGAAATTTTTATAATAAGGCTTGCAAACATGAAGAAACGCTTGAAGCATTGTTGAAGGCGTTTTATGAAGA
>JAGFBZ010002612.1:0-47685 GCA_018398805.1 Hirundichthys speculiger | reverse complement strand
CTGTCAGTCAGGTAGTCAGTGGTCCAGGTGATGGGAGACATCCAGCTGTGGTCTGTCAGTCAGGTAGTCAGTGGTCCAGGTGATGGTGGAGACATCCAGCTGTGGTCTGTCAGTCAGGTAGTCAGTGGTCCAGGTGATGGAGGAGACATCCAGCTGTGGTCTGTTAGTCAGGTAGTCAGTGGTCCAGGTGATGGTGGAGACATCCAGCTGTGGTCTGTCAGTCAGGTAGTCAGTGGTCCAGGTGATGGAGGAGACATCCAGCTGTGGTCTGTTAGTCAGGTAGTCAGTGGTCCAGGTGATGGTGGAGACATCCAGCTGTGGTCTGT
Source organism: Hirundichthys speculiger (assembly GCA_018398805.1). Taxonomy (NCBI): domain Eukaryota; kingdom Metazoa; phylum Chordata; class Actinopteri; order Beloniformes; family Exocoetidae; genus Hirundichthys; species Hirundichthys speculiger. Next base: position 47,359 of record JAGFBZ010002612.1, on the reverse strand, counting down.
TTAGTCAGGTAGTCAGTGGTCCAGGTGATGGTGGAGACATCCAGCTGTGGTCTGTTAGTCAGGTAGTCAGTGGTCCAGGTGATGGTGGAGACATCCAGCTGTGGTCTGTCAGTCAGGTAGTCAGTGGTCCAGGTGATGGTGGAGACATCCAGCTGTGGTCTGTTCAGTCAGGTAGTCAGTGGTCCAGGTGATGGTGGAGACATCCAGCTGTGGTCTGTCAGTCAGGTAGTCAGTGGTCCAGGTGATGGTGGAGACATCCAGCTGTGGTCTGTTAGTCAGGTAGTCAGTGGTCCAGGTGATGGTGGAGACATCCAGCTGTGGTCTGTCAGTCAGGTAGTCAGTGGTCCAGGTGATGGAGGAGACATCCAGCTGTGGTCTGTTAGTCAGGTAGTCAGTGGTCCAGGTGATGGTGGAGACATCCAGCTGTGGTCTGTTAGTCAGGTAGTCAGTGGTCCAGGTGATGGTGGAGACATCCAGCTGTGGTCTGTTTAGTCAGGTAGTCAGTGGTCCAGGTGATGGAGGAGACATCCAGCTGTGGTCTGTTAGTCAGGTAGTCAGTGGTCCAGGTGATGGTGGAGACATCCAGCTGTGGTCTGTCAGTCAGGTAGTCAGTGGTCCAGGTGTGGTGGAGACATCCAGCTGTGGTCTGTCAGTCAGGTAGTCAGTGGTCCAGGTGATGGGGGAGACATCCAGCTGTGGTCTGTTAGTCAGGTAGTCAGTGGTCCAGGTGATGGTGGAGACATCCAGCTGTGGTCTGTTAGTCAGGTAGTCAGTGGTCCAGGTGACGGAGGAGACATCCAGCTGTGGTCTGTCAGTCAGGTAGTCAGTGGTCCAGGTGACGGTGGAGACATCCAGCTGTGGTCTGTCAGTCAGGTAGTCAGTGGTCCAGGTGATGGTGGAGACATCCAGCTGTGGTCTGTCAGTCAGGTAGTCAGTGGTCCAGGTGATGGTGGAGACACATCCAGCTGTGTGGTCTGTCAGTCAGGTAGTCAGTGGTCCAGGTGATGGAGGAGACATCCAGCTGTGGTCTGTTCAGTCAGGTAGTCAGTGGTCCAGGTGATGGAGGAGACATCCAGCTGTGGTCTGTTAGTCAGGTAGTCAGTGGTCCAGGTGACGGTGGAGACATCCAGCTGTGGTCTGTTAGTCAGGTAGTCAGTGGTCCAGGTGATGGTGGAGACATCCAGCTGTGGTCTGTCAGTCAGGTAGTCAGTGGTCCAGGTGATGTGAGGAGACATCCAGCTGTGGTCTGTTCAGTCAGGTAGTCAGTGGTCCAGGTGATGGTGGAGACATCCAGCTGTGGTCTGTTCAGTCAGGTAGTCAGTGGTCCAGGTGATGGTGGAGACATCCAGCTGTGGTCTGTTAGTCAGGTAGTCAGTGGTCCAGGTGATGGAGGAGACATCCAGCTGTGGTCTGTTCAGTCAGGTAGTCAGTGGTCCAGGTGATGGAGGAGACATCCAGCTGTGGTCTGTTTAGTCAGGTAGTCAGTGGTCCAGGTGATGGTGGAGACATCCAGCTGTGGTCTGTTAGTCAGGTAGTCAGTGGTCCAGGTGATGGTGGAGACATCCAGCTGTGGTCTGTTAGTCAGGTAGTCAGTGGTCCAGGTGATGGTGGAGACATCCAGCTGTGGTCTGTCAGTCAGGTAGTCAGTGGTCCAGGTGATGGAGGAGACATCCAGCTGTGGTCTGTCAGTCAGGTAGTCAGTGGTCCAGGTGATGGAGGAGACATCCAGCTGTGGTCTGTTAGTCAGGTAGTCAGTGGTCCAGGTGATGGTGGAGACATCCAGCTGTGGTCTTTTAGTCAGGTAGTCAGTGGTCCAGGTGATGGTGGAGACATCCAGCTGTGGTCTGTTAGTCAGGTAGTCAGTGGTCCAGGTGATGGTGGAGACATCCAGCTGTGGTCTGTCAGTCAGGTAGTCAGTGGTCCAGGTGATGGTGGAGACATCCAGCTGTGGTCTGTCAGTCAGGTAGTCAGTGGTCCAGGTGATGGTGGAGACATCCAGCTGTGGTCTGTCAGTCAGGTAGTCAGTGGTCCAGGTGATGGTGGAGACATCCAGCTGTGGTCTGTTAGTCAGGTAGTCAGTGGTCCAGGTGATGGTGGAGACATCCAGCTGTGGTCTGTCAGTCAGGTAGTCAGGTAGTCAGTGGTCCAGGTGATGGTGGAGACATCCAGCTGTGGTCTGTCAGTCAGGTAGTCAGTGGTCCAGGTGATGGTGGAGACATCCAGCTGTGGTCTGTTAGTCAGGTAGTCAGTGGTCCAGGTGATGGTGGAGACATCCAGCTGTGGTCTGTTAGTCAGGTAGTCAGTGGTCCAGGTGATGGTGGAGACATCCAGCTGTGGTCTGTTAGTCAGGTAGTCAGTGGTCCAGGTGATGGTGGAGACATCCAGCTGTGGTCTGTTTAGTCAGGTAGTCAGTGGTCCAGGTGATGGTGGAGACATCCAGCTGTGGTCTGTTAGTCAGGTAGTCAGTGGTCCAGGTGATGGTGGAGACATCCAGCTGTGGTCTGTTAGTCAGGTAGTCAGTGGTCCAGGTGATGGTGGAGACATCCAGCTGTGGTCTGTCAGTCAGGTAGTCAGTGGTCCAGGTGATGGTGGAGACATCCAGCTGTGGTCTGTTAGTCAGGTAGTCAGTGGTCCAGGTGATGGTGGAGACATCCAGCAGCTGTGGTCTGTTCAGTCAGGTAGTCAGTGGTCCAGGTGATGGTGGAGACATCCAGCTGTGGTCTGTCAGTCAGGTAGTCAGTGGTCCAGGTGATGGAGGAGACATCCAGCTGTGGTCTGTTAGTCAGGTAGTCAGTGGTCCAGGTGATGGTGGAGACATCCAGCTGTGGTCTGTCAGTCAGGTAGTCAGTGGTCCAGGTGATGGTGGAGGAGACATCCAGCTGTGGTCTGTTAGTCAGGTAGTCAGTGGTCCAGGTGATGGTGGAGACATCCAGCTGTGGTCTGTTAGTCAGGTAGTCAGTGGTCCAGGTGATGGTGGAGACATCCAGCTGTGGTCTGTCAGTCAGGTAGTCAGTGGTCCAGGTGATGGAGGAGACATCCAGCTGTGGTCTGTTAGTCAGGTAGTCAGTGGTCCAGGTGATGGTGGAGACATCCAGCTGTGGTCTGTTAGTCAGGTAGTCAGTGGTCCAGGTGATGGTGGAGACATCCAGCTGTGGTCTGTTCAGTCAGGTAGTCAGTGGTCCAGGTGATGGTGGAGACATCCAGCTGTGGTCTGTTAGTCAGGTAGTCAGTGGTCCAGGTGATGGTGGAGACATCCAGCTGTGGTCTGTCAGTCAGGTAGTCAGTGGTCCAGGTGATGGTGGAGACATCCAGCTGTGGTCTGTTAGTCAGGTAGTCAGTGGTCCAGGTGATGGTGGAGACATCCAGCTGTGGTCTGTTAGTCAGGTAGTCAGTGGTCCAGGTGATGGAGGAGACATCCAGCTGTGGTCTGTCAGTCAGGTAGTCAGTGGTCCAGGTGATGGTGGAGACATCCAGCTGTGTCTGTCAGTCAGGTAGTCAGTGGTCCAGGTGTGATGGAGGAGACATCCAGCTGTGGTCTGTTAGTCAGGTAGTCAGTGGTCCAGGTGATGGAGGAGACATCCAGCTGTGGTCTGTCAGTCAGGTAGTCAGTGGTCCAGGTGATGGAGGAGACATCCAGCTGTGGTCTGTCAGTCAGGTAGTCAGTGGTCCAGGTGATGGTGGAGACATCCAGCTGTGGTCTGTTAGTCAGGTAGTCAGTGGTCCAGGTGATGGTGGAGACATCCAGCTGTGGTCTGTTAGTCAGGTAGTCAGTGGTCCAGGTGATGGTGGAGACATCCAGCTGTGGTCTGTCAGTCAGGTAGTCAGTGGTCCAGGTGATGGTGGAGACATCCAGCTGTGGTCTGTTAGTCAGGTAGTCAGTGGTCCAGGTGATGGTGGAGACATCCAGCTGTGGTCTGTTAGTCAGGTAGTCAGTGGTCCAGGTGATGGTGGAGACATCCAGCTGTGGTCTGTCAGTCAGGTAGTCAGTGGTCCAGGTGATGGAGGAGACATCCAGCTGTGGTCTGTTAGTCAGGTAGTCAGTGGTCCAGGTGGTGGAGACATCCAGCTGTGGTCTGTGTCAGTCAGGTAGTCAGTGGTCCAGGTGATGGTGGAGACATCCAGCTGTGGTCTGTTAGTCAGGTAGTCAGTGGTCCAGGTGATGGTGGAGACATCCAGCTGTGGTCTGTCAGTCAGGTAGTCAGTGGTCCAGGTGATGGTGGAGACATCCAGCTGGTCTGTTAGTCAGGTAGTCAGTGGTCCAGGTGATGGTGGAGACATCCAGCTGTGGTCTGTCAGTCAGGTAGTCAGTGGTCCAGGTGATGGTGGAGACATCCAGCTGGTCTGTTAGTCAGGTAGTCAGTGGTCCAGGTGATGGAGGAGACATCCAGCTGGTCTGTTAGTCAGGTAGTCAGTGGTCCAGGTGATGGAGGAGACATCCAGCTGTGGTCTGTCAGTCAGGTAGTCAGTGGTCCAGGTGATGGTGGAGACATCCAGCTGTGGTCTGTTCAGTCAGGTAGTCAGTGGTCCAGGTGATGGTGGAGACATCCAGCTGTGGTCTGTTAGTCAGGTAGTCAGTGGTCCAGGTGATGGTGGAGACATCCAGCTGTGGTCTGTTAGTCAGGTAGTCAGTGGTCCAGGTGATGGAGGAGACATCCAGCTGTGGTCTGTCAGTCAGGTAGTCAGTGGTCCAGGTGATGGAGGAGACATCCAGCTGTGGTCTGTTCAGTCAGGTAGTCAGTGGTCCAGGTGATGGTGGAGACATCCAGCTGTGGTCTGTCAGTAGTCAGGTAGTCAGTGGTCCAGGTGATGGTGGAGACATCCAGCTGTGGTCTGTTAGTCAGGTAGTCAGTGGTCCAGGTCATGGTGGAGACATCCAGCTGTGGTCTGTCAGTCAGGTAGTCAGTGGTCCAGGTGATGGTGGAGACATCCAGCTGTGGTCTGTCAGTCAGGTAGTCAGTGGTCCAGGTGATGGAGGAGACATCCAACTGTGGTCTGGTCAGTCAGGTAGTCAGTGGTCCAGGTGATGGTGGAGACATCCAGCTGTGGTCTGTCAGTCAGGTAGTCAGTGGTCCAGGTGATGGTGGAGACATCCAGCTGTGGTCTGTTAGTCAGGTAGTCAGTGGTCCAGGTGATGGTGGAGACATCCAGCTGTGGTCTGTCAGTCAGGTAGTCAGTGGTCCAGGTGATGGTGGAGACATCCAGCTGTGGTCTGTTCAGTCAGGTAGTCAGTGGTCCAGGTGATGGAGGAGACATCCAGCTGTGGTCTGTTAGTCAGGTAGTCAGTGGTCCAGGTGATGGTGGAGACATCCAGCTGTGGTCTGTTAGTCAGGTAGTCAGTGGTCCAGGTGATGGAGGAGACATCCAGCTGTGGTCTGTCAGTCAGGTAGTCAGTGGTCCAGGTGATGGTGGAGACATCCAGCTGTGGTCTGTTCAGTCAGGTAGTCAGTGGTCCAGGTGATGGTGGAGACATCCAGCTGTGGTCTGTTAGTCAGGTAGTCAGTGTGGTCCAGGTGATGGTGGAGACATCCAGCTGTGGTCTGTCAGTCAGGTAGTCAGTGGTCCAGGTGATGGTGGAGACATCCAGCTGTGGTCTGTTAGTCAGGTAGTCAGTGGTCCAGGTGATGATGGAGGAGACATCCAGCTGTGGTCTGTTAGTCAGGTAGTCAGTGGTCCAGGTGATGGTGGAGACATCCAGCTGTGGTCTGTTAGTCAGGTAGTCAGTGGTCCAGGTGATGGTGGAGACATCCAGCTGTGGTCTGTTAGTCAGGTAGTCAGTGGTCCAGGTGATGGTGGAGACATCCAGCTGTGGTCTGTCAGTCAGGTAGTCAGTGGTCCAGGTGATGGTGGAGACATCCAGCTGTGGTCTGTTAGTCAGGTAGTCAGTGGTCCAGGTGATGGTGGAGACATCCAGCTGTGGTCTGTTAGTCAGGTAGTCAGTGGTCCAGGTGATGGTGGAGACATCCAGCTGTGGTCTGTCAGTCAGGTAGTCAGTGGTCCAGGTGATGGAGGAGACATCCAGCTGTGGTCTGTTAGTCAGGTAGTCAGTGGTCCAGGTGATGGTGGAGACATCCAGCTGTGGTCTGTCAGTCAGGTAGTCAGTGGTCCAGGTGATGGTGGAGACATCCAGCTGTGGTCTGTTAGTCAGGTAGTCAGTGGTCCAGGTGATGGTGGAGACATCCAGCTGTGGTCTGTTAGTCAGGTAGTCAGTGGTCCAGGTGATGGTGGAGACATCCAGCTGTGGTCTGTCAGTCAGGTAGTCAGTGGTCCAGGTGATGGTGGAGACATCCAGCTGTGGTCTGTTAGTCAGGTAGTCAGTGGTCCAGGTGATGGAGGAGACATCCAGCTGTGGTCTGTCAGTCAGGTAGTCAGTGGTCCAGGTGACGGTGGAGACATCCAGCTGTGGTCTGTCAGTCAGGTAGTCAGTGGTCCAGGTGATGGTGGAGACATCCAGCTGTGGTCTGTTAGTCAGGTAGTCAGTGGTCCAGGTGATGGTGGAGACATCCAGCTGGCTGTGGTCTGTTAGTCAGGTAGTCAGTGGTCCAGGTGATGGTGGAGACATCCAGCTGTGGTCTGTTCAGTCAGGTAGTCAGTGGTCCAGGTGATGGTGGAGACATCCAGCTGTGGTCTGTTCAGTCAGGTAGTCAGTGTGGTCCAGGTGATGGTGGAGACATCCAGCTGTGGTCTGTTAGTCAGGTAGTCAGTGGTCCAGGTGATGGAGGAGACATCCAGCTGTGGTCTGTTAGTCAGGTAGTCAGTGGTCCAGGTGATGGTGGAGACATCCAGCTGTGGTCTGTCAGTCAGGTAGTCAGTGGTCCAGGTGATGGTGGAGACATCCAGCTGTGGTCTGTTAGTCAGGTAGTCAGTGGTCCAGGTGATGGAGGAGACATCCAGCTGTGGTCTGTTAGTCAGGTAGTCAGTGGTCCAGGTGATGGTGGAGACATCCAGCTGTGGTCTGTTAGTCAGGTAGTCAGTGGTCCAGGTGATGGTGGAGACATCCAGCTGTGGTCTGTTAGTCAGGTAGTCAGTGGTCCAGGTGATGGTGGAGACATCCAGCTGTGGTCTGTCAGTCAGGTAGTCAGTGGTCCAGGTGATGGTGGAGACATCCAGCTGTGGTCTGTTAGTCAGGTAGTCAGTGGTCCAGGTGATGGTGGAGACATCCAGCTGTGGTCTGTTAGTCAGGTAGTCAGTGGTCCAGGTGATGGTGGAGACATCCAGCTGTGGTCTGTTAGTCAGTCAGGTCAGTCAGTGGTCCAGGTGATGGAGGAGACATCCAGCTGTGGTCTGTCAGTCAGGTAGTCAGTGGTCCAGGTGATGGTGGAGACATCCAGCTGTGGTCTGTTAGTCAGGTAGTCAGTGGTCCAGGTGATGGTGGAGACATCCAGCTGTGGTCTGTTAGTCAGGTAGTCAGTGGTCCAGGTGATGGTGGAGACATCCAGCTGTGGTCTGTTAGTCAGGTAGTCAGTGGTCCAGGTGATGGAGGAGACATCCAGCTGTGGTCTGTTAGTCAGGTAGTCAGTGGTCCAGGTGATGGAGGAGACATCCAGCTGTGGTCTGTCAGTCAGGTAGTCAGTGGTCCAGGTGATGGAGGAGACATCCAGCTGTGGTCTGTTAGTCAGGTAGTCAGTGGTCCAGGTGATGGTGGAGACATCCAGCTGTGGTCTGTTAGTCAGGTAGTCAGTGGTCCAGGTGATGGTGGAGACATCCAGCTGTGGTCTGTCAGTCAGGTAGTCAGTGGTCCAGGTGATGGAGGAGACATCCAGCTGTGGTCTGTTAGTCAGGTAGTCAGTGGTCCAGGTGATGGTGGAGACATCCAGCTGTGGTCTGTCAGTCAGGTAGTCAGTGGTCCAGGTGATGGTGGAGACATCCAGCTGTGGTCTGTCAGTCAGGTAGTCAGTGGTCCAGGTGATGGAGGAGACATCCAGCTGTGGTCTGTTAGTCAGGTAGTCAGTGGTCCAGGTGATGGAGGAGACATCCAGCTGTGGTCTGTCAGTCAGGTAGTCAGTGGTCCAGGTGATGGTGGAGACATCCAGCTGTGGTCTGTTAGTCAGGTAGTCAGTGGTCCAGGTGATGGTGGAGACATCCAGCTGTGGTCTGTCAGTCAGGTAGTCAGTGGTCCAGGTGATGGTGGAGACATCCAGCTGTGGTCTGTTAGTCAGGTAGTCAGTGGTCCAGGTGATGGTGGAGACATCCAGCTGTGGTCTGTCAGTCAGGTAGTCAGTGGTCCAGGTGATGGTGGAGACATCCAGCTGTGGTCTGTCAGTCAGGTAGTCAGTGGTCCAGGTGATGGTGGAGACATCCAGCTGTGGTCTGTTAGTCAGGTAGTCAGTGGTCCAGGTGATGGTGGAGACATCCAGCTGTGGTCTGTCAGTCAGGTAGTCAGTGGTCCAGGTGATGGGTGGAGACATCCAGCTGTGGTCTGTGTTAGTCAGGTAGTCAGTGGTCCAGGTGATGGAGGAGACATCCAGCTGTGGTCTGTTAGTCAGGTAGTCAGTGGTCCAGGTGATGGTGGAGACATCCAGCTGTGGTCTGTTAGTCAGGTAGTCAGTGGTCCAGGTGATGGTGGAGACATCCAGCTGTGGTCTGTCAGTCAGGTAGTCAGTGGTCCAGGTGATGGTGGAGACATCCAGCTGTGGTCTGTCAGTCAGGTAGTCAGTGGTCCAGGTGATGGTGGAGACATCCAGCTGTGGTCTGTTAGTCAGGTAGTCAGTGGTCCAGGTGATGGTGGAGACATCCAGCTGTGGTCTGTCAGTCAGGTAGTCAGTGGTCCAGGTGATGGTGGAGACATCCAGCTGTGGTCTGTCAGTCAGGTAGTCAGTGGTCCAGGTGATGGTGGAGACATCCAGCTGTGGTCTGTTAGTCAGGTAGTCAGTGGTCCAGGTGATGGTGGAGACATCCAGCTGTGGTCTGTCAGTCAGGTAGTCAGTGGTCCAGGTGATGGTGGAGACATCCAGCTGTGGTCTGTCAGTCAGGTAGTCAGTGGTCCAGGTGATGGTGGAGACATCCAGCTGTGGTCTGTCAGTCAGGTAGTCAGTGGTCCAGGTGATGGTGGAGACATCCAGCTGTGGTCTGTTAGTCAGGTAGTCAGTGGTCCAGGTGATGGAGGAGACATCCAGCTGTGGTCTGTTAGTCAGGTAGTCAGTGGTCCAGGTGATGGTGGAGACATCCAGCTGTGGTCTGTTAGTCAGGTAGTCAGTGGTCCAGGTGATGGTGGAGACATCCAGCTGTGGTCTGTGTTAGTCAGGTAGTCAGTGGTCCAGGTGATGGAGGAGACATCCAGCTGTGGTCTGTTAGTCAGGTAGTCAGTGGTCCAGGTGATGGTGGAGACATCCAGCTGTGGTCTGTCAGTCAGGTAGTCAGTGGTCCAGGTGATGGAGGAGACATCCAGCTGTGGTCTGTTAGTCAGGTAGTCAGTGGTCCAGGTGATGGTGGAGACATCCAGCTGTGGTCTGTCAGTCAGGTAGTCAGTGGTCCAGGTGATGGTGGAGACATCCAGCTGTGGTCTGTTAGTCAGGTAGTCAGTGGTCCAGGTGATGGAGGAGACATCCAGCTGTGGTCTGTTAGTCAGGTAGTCAGTGGTCCAGGTGATGGTGGAGACATCCAGCTGTGGTCTGTTAGTCAGGTAGTCAGTGGTCCAGGTGATGGTGGAGACATCCAGCTGTGGTCTGTTCAGTCAGGTAGTCAGTGGTCCAGGTGATGGTGGAGACATCCAGCTGTGGTCTGTCAGTCAGGTAGTCAGTGGTCCAGGTGATGGTGGAGACATCCAGCTGTGGTCTGTTAGTCAGGTAGTCAGTGGTCCAGGTGATGGTGGAGACATCCAGCTGTGGTCTGTTAGTCAGGTAGTCAGTGGTCCAGGTGATGGAGGAGACATCCAGCTGTGGTCTGTTAGTCAGGTAGTCAGTGGTCCAGGTGATGGTGGAGACATCCAGCTGTGGTCTGTTAGTCAGGTAGTCAGTGGTCCAGGTGATGGTGGAGACATCCAGCTGTGGTCTGTCAGTCAGGTAGTCAGTGGTCCAGGTGATGGAGGAGACATCCAGCTGTGGTCTGTTAGTCAGGTAGTCAGTGGTCCAGGTGATGGTGGAGACATCCAGCTGTGGTCTGTCAGTCAGGTAGTCAGTGGTCCAGGTGATGGTGGAGACATCCAGCTGTGGTCTGTTAGTCAGGTAGTCAGTGGTCCAGGTGATGGTGGAGACATCCAGCTGTGGTCTGTCAGTCAGGTAGTCAGTGGTCCAGGTGATGGAGGAGACATCCAGCTGTGGTCTGTTAGTCAGGTAGTCAGTGGTCCAGGTGATGGTGGAGACATCCAGCTGTGGTCTGTTAGTCAGGTAGTCAGTGGTCCAGGTGATGGAGGAGACATCCAGCTGTGGTCTGTCAGTCAGGTAGTCAGTGGTCCAGGTGATGGTGGAGACATCCATCCAGCTGTGGTCTGTCAGTCAGGTAGTCAGTGGTCCAGGTGATGGAGGAGACATCCAGCTGGTCTGTTAGTCAGGTAGTCAGTGGTCCAGGTGATGGAGGAGACATCCAGCTGTGGTCTGTTAGTCAGGTAGTCAGTGGTCCAGGTGATGGAGGAGACATCCAGCTGTGGTCTGTCAGTCAGGTAGTCAGTGGTCCAGGTGATGGTGGAGACATCCAGCTGTGGTCTGTCAGTCAGGTAGTCAGTGGTCCAGGTGATGGTGGAGACATCCAGCTGTGCTCTTTCAGTCAGGTAGTCAGTGGTCCAGGTGATGGTGGAGACATCCAGCTGTGGTCTGTTAGTCAGGTAGTCAGTGGTCCAGGTGATGGTGGAGACATCCAGCTGTGGTCTGTCAGTCAGGTAGTCAGTGGTCCAGGTGATGGAGGAGACATCCAGCTGTGGTCTGTTAGTCAGGTAGTCAGTGGTCCAGGTGATGGTGGAGACATCCAGCTGTGGTCTGTTAGTCAGGTAGTCAGTGGTCCAGGTGATGGTGGAGACATCCAGCTGTGGTCTGTCAGTCAGGTAGTCAGTGGTCCAGGTGATGGTGGAGACATCCAGCTGTGGTCTGTCAGTCAGGTAGTCAGTGGTCCAGGTGATGGTGGAGACATCCAGCTGTGGTCTGTTAGTCAGGTAGTCAGTGGTCCAGGTGATGGTGGAGACATCCAGCTGTGGTCTGTTAGTCAGGTAGTCAGTGGTCCAGGTGATGGTGGAGACATCCAGCTGTGGTCTGTTAGTCAGGTAGTCAGTGGTCCAGGTGATGGTGGAGACATCCAGCTGTGGTCTGTCAGTCAGGTAGTCAGTGGTCCAGGTGATGGAGGAGACATCCAGCTGTGGTCTGTTAGTCAGGTAGTCAGTGGTCCAGGTGATGGTGGAGACATCCAGCTGTGGTCTGTTAGTCAGGTAGTCAGTGGTCCAGGTGATGGTGGAGACATCCAGCTGTGGTCTGTCAGTCAGGTAGTCAGTGGTCCAGGTGATGGAGGAGACATCCAGCTGTGGTCTGTTAGTCAGGTAGTCAGTGGTCCAGGTGATGGTGGAGACATCCAGCTGTGGTCTGTTAGTCAGGTCAGGTAGTCAGTGGTCCAGGTGATGGTGGAGACATCCAGCTGTGGTCTGTCAGTCAGGTAGTCAGTGGTCCAGGTGATGGAGGAGACATCCAGCTGTGGTCTGTCAGTCAGGTAGTCAGTGGTCCAGGTGACGGTGGAGACATCCAGCTGTGGTCTGTTAGTCAGGTAGTCAGTGGTCCAGGTGACGGTGGAGACATCCAACTGTGGTCTGTTAGTCAGGTAGTCAGTGGTCCAGGTGATGGAGGAGACATCCAGCTGTGGTCTGTTAGTCAGGTAGTCAGTGGTCCAGGTGATGGTGGAGACATCCAGCTGTGGTCTGTTAGTCAGGTAGTCAGTGGTCCAGGTGATGGTGGAGACATCCAGCTGTGGTCTGTCAGTCAGGTAGTCAGTGGTCCAGGTGATGGAGGAGACATCCAGCTGTGGTCTGTTAGTCAGGTAGTCAGTGGTCCAGGTGATGGTGGAGACATCCAGCTGTGGTCTGTTAGTCAGGTAGTCAGTGGTCCAGGTGATGGAGGAGACATCCAGCTGTGGTCTGTTAGTCAGGTAGTCAGTGGTCCAGGTGATGGTGGAGACATCCAGCTGTGGTCTGTTAGTCAGGTAGTCAGTGGTCCAGGTGACGGTGGAGACATCCAGCTGTGGTCTGTCAGTCAGGTAGTCAGTGGTCCAGGTGATGGAGGAGACATCCAGCTGTGGTCTGTTCAGTCAGGTAGTCAGTGGTCCAGGTGATGGTGGAGACATCCAGCTGTGGTCTGTCAGTCAGGTAGTCAGTGGTCCAGGTGATGGAGGAGACATCCAGCTGTGGTCTGTTAGTCAGGTAGTCAGTGGTCCAGGTGATGGTGGAGACATCCAGCTGTGGTCTGTCAGTCAGGTAGTCAGTGGTCCAGGTGATGGAGGAGACATCCAGCTGTGGTCTGTTAGTCAGGTAGTCAGTGGTCCAGGTGATGGTGGAGACATCCAGCTGTGGTCTGTTAGTCAGGTAGTCAGTGGTCCAGGTGATGGTGGAGACATCCAGCTGTGGTCTGTCAGTCAGGTAGTCAGTGGTCCAGGTGATGGAGGAGACATCCAGCTGTGGTCTGTTAGTCAGGTAGTCAGTGGTCCAGGTGATGGTGGAGACATCCAGCTGTGGTCTGGTTAGTCAGGTAGTCAGTGGTCCAGGTGATGGTGGAGACATCCAGCTGTGGTCTGTCAGTCAGGTAGTCAGTGGTCCAGGTGATGGTGGAGACATCCAGCTGTGGTCTGTTCAGTCAGGTAGTCAGTGGTCCAGGTGATGGTGGAGACATCCAGCTGTGGTCTGTTAGTCAGGTAGTCAGTGGTCCAGGTGAGGTGGAGAGACATCCAGCTGTGGTCTGTCAGTCAGGTAGTCAGTGGTCCAGGTGATGGTGGAGACATCCAGCTGTGGTCTGTTAGTCAGGTAGTCAGTGGTCCAGGTGATGGTGGAGACATCCAGCTGTGGTCTGTCAGTCAGGTAGTCAGTGGTCCAGGTGATGGAGGAGACATCCAGCTGTGGTCTGTTAGTCAGGTAGTCAGTGGTCCAGGTGATGGTGGAGACATCCAGCTGTGGTTCTGTTCAGTCAGGTAGTCAGTGGTCCAGGTGATGGAGGAGACATCCAGCTGTGGTCTGTCAGTCAGGTAGTCAGTGGTCCAGGTGATGGTGGAGACATCCAGCTGTGGTCTGTTAGTCAGGTAGTCAGTGGTCCAGGTGATGGAGGAGACATCCAGCTGTGGTCTGTCAGTCAGGTAGTCAGTGGTCCAGGTGATGGAGGAGACATCCAGCTGTGGTCTGTTAGTCAGGTAGTCAGTGGTCCAGGTGATCAGAATCAGAATCAGAATCAGATTTATTATTGTCACTGAGCCAGCGTCCAACAGTGAAATGGTAGTCCAAGAGAAACATACCAACATATGGACAGCAGTCAACGGTGCTTGGTCAGCGCAGCGCTTCTACCGTGTCAGAGAGTAGTACACTCAAGCACATGCCCAAGTACACCACCCTCCGGCCAGGGCAACTTTTAGCAGAAGAAAATATGATCACATAGGGGATGGGGGGGGAGAGGATAAAAAAGAGGTGTCTCACACCACATGTCCTTGATCAGAGGCACATATTGTGGGATTCACAAAAAAAAACCTCAGCACAAGCATAACAAACGTATTACGAAGACATCATATGGTCAGGAAAGAGGTGGGGGGAGGGGGAGTGTCCAGCTAAACAGTCTGTGCGCGAGTGCCCAGTCCGTCCAGCGTGGGGGGGTAAAAACATCCAGGAGCCAGCGGAGGCAGTTGGGCAGGGGGAGGGAAGTGTGTGTGTGTACATGTGTATGTGTGTGCGTAAGCCAGTGACTCCTGGTCTGGAGCCACAGGTGTTGTTTGGAAAGGGGAGGGGGTCGGGAAGGAGCGTCAAAAAGTCATAATATTCAGGAGAGATTAGGTCGAAGGCCGGCCTTGAGGCGAGCTTCGTTTCAGGGGAGCCAGATTCAGATAAGAGAAGAATGTTTTCGGTCAGGCTGACATGAATTCTGTCTGCCTTCAGAGTTTTTGCTGGTCCATCTCGGCGGGAATAACTCCAATTGTCCGAATTACAGGTCAATTCTCCCTGAGCGGCGCTTGAACTTCTCCAGGATCGAATCCATTTTTGGTGATGGTGATGGTGGAGACATCCAGCTGTGGTCTGTTAGTCAGGTAGTCAGTGGTCCAGGTGATGGAGGAAACATCCAGCTGTGGTCTGTTATTCAGGTAGTCAGTGGTCCAGGTGATGGTGGAGACATCCAGCTGTGGTCTGTTAGTCAGGTAGTCAGTGGTCCAGGTGATGGAGGAGACATCCAGCTGTGGTCTGTTAGTCAGGTAGTCAGTGGTCCAGGTGATGGTGGAGACATCCAGCTGTGGTCTGTCAGTCAGGTAGTCAGTGGTCCAGGTGACGGTGGAGACATCCAGCTGTGGTCTGTCAGTCAGGTAGTCAGTGGTCCAGGTAATGGTGGAGACATCCAGCTGTGGTCTGTCAGTCAGGTAATCAGTGGTCCAGGTGATGGAGGAGACATCCAGCTGTGGTCTGTTAGTCAGGTAGTCAGTGGTCCAGGTGATGGAGGAGACATCCAGCTGTGGTCTGTTAGTCAGGTAGTCAGTGGTCCAGGTGATGGTGGAGACATCCAGCTGTGGTCTGTCAGTCAGGTAGTCAGTGGTCCAGGTGATGGTGGAGACATCCAGCTGTGGTCTGTTAGTCAGGTAGACCAGGTGGTCCAGGTGACTGATGGAGTCTTCAACTCCAACCCCATGATGAAGACAGAAAATATACGTCAACTCATTACAACTCTGACAGGAAGTGACGTCAGCACAAGCAACCATCATTTCAAAACTGTCACCTGCAGGTCCAGAAGAACCTGAAGGTCTGAGAAGACCTCCTCGGCTGACTGGGTGGGCCCTCACCGACGGACATGAAGAATTAAGCAGGTTGATCAAAAATGAAAAGTATGACTCGTCTTATGAAGTCCTGCAGCTTCATCCATCTTTCCTGGGAAGAGGAAATTAATCTTTAAAGGTCTGGGACCAAAATGGTTTCCCCTCTCCTTAATTTCATTAAATGTTCTTTCGCTCCGCTGAAGGATTAATGGAAATCGCTGCATTTTTAACCAGGGTTGAGAGGAAATATGGAGTCGCACACTTAACCGACGAAAGAAGCTCCAGCTGGTTTCCATGAACACGGTTGAGCAGAAGTAGGAGGAGCCATTGCACAGCCCCTCATGTCGGCCAGGCCGCAGCGTTCGCCATCGTTCCGTCGAGCGACAGTTGTGAGAAACACCTGCCCCGCTGAAGGACGGGTCGTCCTAGTGTCGTTAGCAAAGATGACTTTGGGAAACCCACCCCAGACTTCTGGGGGTCTCGGTCTGGTTGTTTTGGTCCACATGCATTCAACATAGGAGTGTGGAAAAAAAAACGATTTGGCAATATATCGCGATTTTCAGCCGCCCAGTATAATATCGATTTTTCAGCTCCTAATATCGATTTTTTTCAAAAACACTAATAATAAACAATAAATAGGTTGTTTTGAAGCAAATAGTTTTGACTCAATTTGTCCTCTGAATGATCAATATCATCTGATGAACATATACAGCAACTTGATTTTTCATCTCTACTTTTAATTTTGATATTAACTGGGTAGAATATCGCAATATATCGCAAGATATCGTGATATCGCGCATAGAGATAATATCGTATCGTGACTAGGGGTGAGTATTGGCAAGGACCTCGCAATACGATATGTATCATGATACTTGGGTCACGATATATTATCGCGATATATTGCGAGCTGAAAAATCGAATATTATATTAGGCGGCTGTAAATCACGATATATTGCAAAAATCGATTTTTTTTTTCACACCCCTAATTGTAACAGACGCTATATAAATAAAATTGAATTGAACTGAATAGAAGAGGCTGGTAGATGAGCGACAACGCCAGGTCTTTGGAGTCACAGCGAAGTTCAGAGTTGGAGCAGGTCTAACGTTCACATGACTAAAAGCAGAGTAAAGTGAGACCGTTGGTCCCAGACTCTGGGACTGAGTTTGTCCAGGATGATACATGACTAAAAGCAGAGTAAAGTGAGACCGTTGGTCCCCGACTCTGGGACTGAGTTTGTCCAGGATGATACATGACTAAAAGCAGAGTAAAGTGAGACTGTTGGTCCCGGACTCTGGGACTGAGTTTGTCCAGGATGATACATGACTAAAAGCAGAGTAAAGTGAGACTGTTGGTCCCGGACTCTGGGACTGAGTTTGTCCAGGATGATACATGACTAAAAGCAGAGTAAAGTGAGACCGTTGGTCCCCGACTCTGGGACTGAGTTTGTCCAGGATGATACATGACTAAAAGCAGAGTAAAGTGAGACCGTTGGTCCCCGACTCTGGGACTGAGTTTGTCCAGGATGATACATGACTAAAAGCAGAGTAAAGTGAGACCGTTGGTCCCGGACTCTGGGACTGAGTTTGTCCAGGATGATACATGACTAAAAGCAGAGTAAAGTGAGACCGTTGGTCCCCGACTCTGGGACTGAGTTTGTCCAGGATGATACATGACTAAAAGCAGAGTAAAGTGAGACCGTTGGTCCCAGACTCTGGGACTGAGTTTGTCCAGGATGATACATGACTAAAAGCAGAGTAAAGTGAGACTGTTGGTCCCGGACTCTGGGACTGAGTTTGTCCAGGATGATTCAGTGTCTCCCGGGGGTCGGCCAACATGTTGCACCTGCTCAGCTGAGGAACGTTTGCCTGATGATTCAAAGTCCTGATGGCATGTTAGAGTCAAAACTATTTGCTTCAAAACACATTTTTGCACATTTAAGTAACCATTACAACATTCTGACAGCTTTGTAACCACTGTACATTTTTTCCTAAAAAAAAACGATATTAGGAGCTGAAAAATCGATATTATATTGAGCGGCCGAAAATCGCGATATATTGCCAAATTGATTTTTTTTCACACCCCTAGGGCTGGCGTTGTCGCCGTTGATTTCTGGGAGCGTCCCCACGATTCCTGCCACAGAATCGTGTCAGTCTTTAATGCAATGCTGCCTGACGGCCTCAAGAGCACAGTAAGGATGGAACGGTTACCGGTATTACGGTAAAATTTTACGCGATAACGATTACCGTTTATGTTTGACTCATTATCGCGGTCGATTACCAGGATGTAAAATATCAGCCTCATTCAAGTCTGCGAGCGACTCGCGACTGTGTCTCGAGTGAATATGTAGCTTGTAACATCGGTATCGTAACGTTAGCATGGAGGAAAGTGGTGATAGCA
The DNA here is from genome assembly GCA_018398805.1 of Hirundichthys speculiger. Classification (NCBI taxonomy): domain Eukaryota; kingdom Metazoa; phylum Chordata; class Actinopteri; order Beloniformes; family Exocoetidae; genus Hirundichthys; species Hirundichthys speculiger. Next base: position 30,060 of record JAGFBZ010002612.1, on the reverse strand, counting down.
CGCAGGACATTTACCAACCCACTAAAAGGACGAAATCCAAGGTCTGGACATATTTTTATTTATTTTTTTTAAGAATGCAGAGGGACAACTGGTGGAGGACAGTTATCTTGTCTGCAGAACACTTGTTTACATTTTATTGTAATTTGTAGAAGCAACTTGAAGGAGCTAAGGCTAATGCTTCAAGCTACTGAGATGTTTGACCAAGAGTAACCTGGTTGACGCGCTTCGCTAACTCACATTTCGTAAACGTTACCGTTGCATGTTGATCGAAAAAGGACCGGAACGATGTTCTTCTGATGCAGTTAAAATATTAATTTATTCCATTAACTGATCCGACAACAATAACGCCAGCAGTTAGCACCACAACGGTCAAAAACCTTTTAACAGCTAACCAATAACAGGCAGCTACCTTTATACCTGACCCTCAGGTAACAACACAGCGAGACCCACAGACACACAGAGTGAACTACAATTCAGAACAACATATTTGGCTCCTAAACAACTGTTTCTTTATTTGAACATTTATACGTATTTAAGGTTCAGCTTAAAGTCCAAAGTTTATTTCATTTGAACTTCACTATAATTTTTGTTCCTGATAATTGTTTGCATATTCTGACCTACTATGGTTGTTAAAGTGTTTATTTTAATTTGCACCAGAGAAATAAGTTTTGTTCCTGTTATTTATTGTGTTCATTTAAAATAAAACCTCTTTCTGTGTCAGTTGTTTCTCCGTTTAATGTGAAAGTTTTATTTTGATAAGATTTTGGCTTCTGATGTTTTAGTATGACAAAAAAAAAAAAAAATCACAAGATTTTGTGAAATTATTTAAATGTGTGTTTTTTTGTAAATTTGTACAGCAATGAAGAATACAGTTATAATATCATAAACTGTGATAAATTGGTCACGATAATCGAGATATCAAATGTTCTATATCATTATATCTCTAGAGCCCAGCCGTTCAATCAGACTGTCCCATGCATACAGAGATTTCTTCAGGTTCTGCAGATACGTGCGGTAGATGGTCTGATATTCAGAGTTTTGAACCTCTGGCCGTCTGTATTCAGAGAGACGTCGCTCATGTCATCGACCTGTTGGCAGTAAATCAGAACCAACATGCTTCTCCAGGTCTTTTTTTTCTATCCTCTATTGTGAATTTAAAATAGCGGGGTTTGTGAGATTTGCAGATTACTGCATTCAGTTGTTATTTACATCTTAATTCATGGATCATATCATTAATAGATTAACTGATTATAAAAAAAAAACATATATATGTACATATATATAGCTGTCCCCTGCTGGCCTCTACTCCATCAGATGGTTCAGTTTCAGAGCTCCAGCTGCTTTTATCTGAACCAGGATTAAAACCAATAAAACCTGCAACGGGGACGAGAAAGAGACCGAGATCCCAACATGCTCCGACGTCCAAGTCCACAGCTTCCAGCTCAGCTGTGATGATGTAATGATGTAATATTGGGGGGGGGGATCTGATCCTGCAGGACTGTTTCTGTTCCTCATGCATGATGTCATGTTGGATTTCTTGCCAGCACGTTATGCGGAAATGCCCGAGCAGCAGCGGGGGGGGGGGGGGGGGGGGGGGGGGGGGGCTCTGTTGCATGTGCAGTAGCAACTCCTGCACGCCGCTGCTGCACATCTGCATTTACTGCCCTTTCAGAAAAAAGGTTTAAAGAACAGCAGGGAGCGGATTAAACACACACAGAAAAACAAGTGTTGCATTTTCCTCAGACCGTCATCAGTCCGTCTTTTCGGGGAGCATGCGCAGTAGCAAACCTACAAAATTAATTTGAACTTGGCAGACTGTTATTTTCTTGAATGGAGGCTCGTCTGCTACAAAGGATGCGCATAACGCTGCTGTGGCCACGAGCGACATCACGCAGCGGCGACCGCGTCAGCGCCGTGAAGTCGGTTTCCGGTTGGATGGCCAGCGGCCGCTCACGCGGGCTCAGTGTTGCAGTTATCTTGTCAATAGCTTCAGAAGCACGTGACCCACTGACTCCAAACTTGAGCCGAATTGTACCGCCACGAGAGACAAATGAGACACACGTCCGTTTTTACTGCATTCGAAGGCTTATTTTGTTTTAAATTAACATTTTATTAATTTTTAAAATCTTTTCAATCCAAATCAGTAGCTCCCAAACCAGTCGAGCCAGAAACTCCAAACATGAGCCGAGTTGGAGCACAGCAGCAGATAAATGAGACACAACTCTGTTTTTAATGCATCTGAAGGTTGTTTTTTAAAGAGCTTCTTAATAAAGTACAAAATCTTTGCCATAAAGGTCCAATATTGTACAGTTAAGATGAGTTTTAAAGTTGTTGGATCATCCACAGCAAAATAAAAGAACATAAATGATTTCATGTTTCCAGATCTAAGTGTCCAGCATGCACCAGGAAGTCTTAGATGTGGTTATTTACTGTTAAACAGGCATCAGTACCCAGCTTTTATCTGGAAACCTTGTTCCAATCACATTAACACTCTCCTGCATGGAATTAAGAAACACACACTTTCATTTTTGACTTATTTTCTTGTTCCTGGCTTGTCTTTTTTTTTTCTCCAGGGACGTGGCGTTAAGGATTATTTATCCAGCGTTGTTCATCTGTTACTGTTCTGTAGGAAGTCTGTTTTTTTTTTTAAATATGATTTCTTCTAAAATTGTCCTTTTTTTCCCCTCTAGTTTAAAACTGGGAAATTGACAAAAAAAAGTCCCCAAAATTGTGGATATGAAACAAAAATATCTTCCCAGGTGCAATGAAGCGCCGTCTGTCTGTTGGAGTTTTATAACCCAACTTTGGTTTCAGAGTCACTGGGTCACGTGGTTTCTTTAACGTCCAACGTGAGACCGACTTCACCGATGTGTCTGCCATGACCAATGAAGCACACCTGTGTCCAAAAATATATAAATAAATAAATTAATAAGAAGCTACATTTGGGGGGATGTTAAACACGAACTATCAGAGCAAACGCACCCCATGTGGATTCTAATCCCAGCAGTGCACCCAAGGCGGCCAAACATACTCAAAACAAGCAGTTTTTATCCATAAAACCGCGGATTGAACTGCGTTAAGCTACTACAACGAACAGGAAACAACGAGCCTCCAGAATGTTCCTTCAAAATAAAATCCCCTAATAAAAGAAAGAAACTAGTTCATGTCACGTTAATGTAGTAAATATCGGGAGCAGCATTTTAGCGCAAGCGAGGACGAATCCACGCATTCAGCGAACCGCCAAACGAGCCGCAACCGCAAGTCCGACTCGTTTAGTTTCGGCCCCGGAAAAATCGCGGCACTTCCGGTTCGTCTCCGTTCGCTTAGGTTGACTATCCGCAGCTCACCGACACCTCCTTCTCACAGACAATGAATGAAGGGGGGAAACGGACGAGCTTCAGACCCGCTCAGGTGACCCAGCAGCCCCCCGAAGGGTTCGGAAAATAAAGAAGAAAAGGACGACACCATTTCCCATCAGCCCCTGGTCGCGCCGTTCACTGACCGTAACACGCATTTTATCACTCCATCCCGGGAGAACACACACAGACTGATAATTACACCCACGCAGCCGTTAACAGCGGGATTTAGACGTTAACTGGCTACGTCACGGCAGGTTAAAGCCCCGCCGGACGCACGTTCGAGCTCACGTTACCTGCAGGATGCTGAAGTTCACTTCTCTGCGGTGCGGCCGCGACGCCTCCGCTGCGTCAAGTTCGCTCGGCGTTCGCGAAAGCAGAACCGGAAATGCAAGCGCGGGGCCTTCAAAGTAAAGGCGGAGCTCCTCTTGTTCGTAAAATACCACAAAACATAACAAATTCGTGTCCTAGTACAATTAATACTACTATTACTACTAATATTTATGATTATATGTATATATAATAAATATTTATTTTTTTCAGACGTGTTTGTTGTCATTTCAGTTAAATATTCCAACAAATTCAGTCGAACATTTGCACTTCTTGGTTGGACAAAATTCAAACCAAAACAGCCTGTTAGCGGAAAGTCCCATTCAAGGTATTGAGGCTAGTTTATACAATATTACAAGACAAAAAAATTAGCTTTTTACAACAGAAATTAGCAATATTACGCTCAGAAATATTAAGGTCCAGTTTTTAAGATTTATGTATTTCAATTGCAAATAAATGTCCATCAATCTGGATAATACAGATTTATTATTAACAGGCTAATACATGAATTTAGGTAAATGTTTGTCTGTCAAATGAAACATTAAAATGAGATTAATGTAAAAATACAGATAAACCTAAAGCTTTTTAAATACACCTTGACAGATGTATCTGTTGATCTTTAATACATCTAATTTATTTCAACAACTGAAGAAGCAGCGTTGAATAACTCTGAATAACTCTCGTTGAATAAAGGTTTAATATTCAAAAAAATATGGTCTAAAAGTATTTCACAAATATTTATGAAATTCATGATTTTACAGGAAAATCTGTGATTTTAGAATGTAATGCTGGAAATGTATTTCAAAATACTGAGATTTAGTGAAAGTAAAAAAAAGTTGCAAAATGACATTAAAAACTGTTTTTTAATTCATGGGTTAATTAATGATTCATTCATGACTTTAAGGTGAGATGTTGTGAATAAAAAACAGATGCTTCCACTGATATGAAACTCTTAAAAATGAGATTTAAGGATAAAAATTTTGCTTTTTTCAGTGAAAAGTTTCAAAATTCATGATTTTACAGCAAAAATCAGTGACTTTTGGTAGAAAGTAGGAATTTTATGCCAAATGTTTTTAATTTTGTGACAAAATTTTTGCAATAAAAAAAGTTGTAAAATTAAGTTAAAAAGGTGTGATTTTCCAACAAAACATCTTGATTATGGGACATAAGGTCCCAGTTTTGCAACATAATTTTATGTAAAAAATTCACAATTTTGTGAAATTTGAGTTTTTAATGACAAAAATATTGCTTTTTGTGACAAAGGTTTGTAATATTTCAAATTTTGTAATTTATGAGAAAAGGGATTTTGGTGCAGTTATATGAAATTCAAAAGTTTTACGACATCCATTTTTAATTTTATGTCCATAAGTTGCCAAAGTGTTTTTTTTTTTTTTTTAAGTTTTGGGAAATTTGCGATTTTATGGTAAAATGTCACAATTACACAATAAAAAACTCTCAGTCCTACAATAAACATTGAAAAAACAAATTGTTGCTTTTTTTTTACAATAAGAATAAAAATCAGGAGTATGTCTACGATTGTATGGTTGAAGAAATCAATTAATTAAAAAAAAATGTAACTGAAGCAAGAAGTACTATAGCTATATCATATGAGAAATACATCACATTATACTATTACACAATATGATACGTTATATTATTCTGCATTATAGTATATTACACTATATATATCACATTATACAATAATTACATTACATGGTACTGTACGATACTATTTTTTATTTATATTACACTATTATATATATATTTTACATTATATTGACATTACTAATAATGTACTATTACTTTGAAAATCATCCTCCTCGCTCCTCGCAGTCATTTCCGGTTCGTGTGTGTCATTGACGTGAACTTCACAAGCCACTACATCCCGCAACATCTGGAGCGCGTGCGACAAACATGTGTCCTCGTCGGTCCCGCCGGCGGAGCGTCGCGTCCGTCCCGCCAGGAGACACCGACCTTCACGTGCACCTGACACGTAGAACCGAGCCGTTCATGAACGGCCGGTGGTCCCGTTACATAACGGCGTTTCCTCCTGCGGACCGGAGAGCGGCTTCATGTGTGGAAGCAACAACGTCATTTATCTGATCATTTTAATATCGGAGCAGAAAAGCCCCCCGCCCCCTACTTTTTTTTAAATTTTATTTTAGGTTCCATCCTTTTATTTCCAGAACTGGGAACATTTATAAATGAACAGTTTCTAATGAGAACCAGTGGGACCAGTTATTAAAACCACCACAGGCTCCTGGAGGAGGATGTTGCTTTGGTTGCTGCTGCTTTGTTTTGTTTGTTCCAGGCAGGTTACCTGGAACCCTGATGGAGGACAGGTGTGGTCTCTGACAGAGGTCAGGTGTGGTCCCTGATGGAAGTCAGGTGAGGTCCCTGATGGCAGGTCAGGTGAGGTCAGGTGTGGTCCCTGATGGAAGTCAGGTGAGGTCCCTGATGGCAGGTCAGGTGAGGTCAGGTGTGGTCCCTGATAGGAGGTCAGGTGAGGTCCCTGACGGCAGGTCAGGTGAGGTCAGGTGTGGTCCCTGATGGCAGGTAAGGTGAGGTCCCTGATGGAGGTCAGGTGTGGTCTCTGATGGCAGGTCAGGTGTGGTCCCTGATGGCAGGTAAGGTGAGGTCCCTGATGGACGGTCAGGTGTGGTCAGGTGTGGTCCCTGATGGAATCAGGTGAGGTCCCTGACGGCAGGTCAGGTGAGGTCAGGGGTGGTCCCTGATGGGAGGTCAGGTGAGGTCCCTGACGGCAGGTCAGGTGAGGTCAGGTGTGGTCTCCGATGGCAGGTCAGGTGAAGTCAGGTGTGGTCTCTGATGGCAGGTCAGGTGTGGTCTCTGATGGCAGGTCAGGTGAGGTCAGGTGTGGTCTCTGATGGCAGGTCAGGTGTGGTCTCTGATGGCAGGTCAGGTGAGGTCAGGTGTGGTCCCCGATGGCAGGTCAGGTGAAGTCAGGTGTGGTCTCTGATGGCAGGTCAGGTGTGGGTCTGATGGAGGTCAGGTGTGGTCCCCGATGGCAGGTCAGGTGAAGTCAGGTGTGGTCTGATGGCAGGTCAGGTCAGGTGAGGTCAGGTGTGGTCCCTGATGGCAGGTCAAGTGCGGTCAGGTGTGGTCCCTGATGGCAGGTCAGGTGAGGTCCCTGATGGCAGATCAGGTGAGGTCCCTGATGGCAGGTCAGGTGTGGTCTCTGATGGCAGGTCAGGTGAGGTCAGGTGAGGTCCCTGATGGCAGGTCAGGTGTGGTCCCTGATGGCAGGTCAGGTGAGGTCCCTGATGGCAGGTCAGGTGTTGTCCCTGATGGCAGGTCAGGGGAGGTCCCTAATGGCAGGTCAGGTGTGGTCTCTGATGGCAGGTCAGGTGAGGTCAGGTGTGGTCTCTGATGGCAGGTCAGGTGAGGTCAGGTGTGGTCCCTGATGGGCAGGTCAGGTGTGGTCTCTGATGGCAGGTCAGGTGAGGTCAGGTGTGGTCCTGATGGCAGGTCAGGTGTGGTCTCTGATGGCAGGTCAGGTGAGGTCAGGTGTGGTCCCTGATGGCAGGTCAGGTGAGGTCAGGTGTGGTCCCTGATGGCAGGTCAGGTGAGGTCCCTGATGGCAGGTCAGGTGAGGTCCCTGATGGCAGGTCAGGTGAGGTCTCTGATGGGTCAGTGAGGTCAGGTGTGTGTGGTCCCTGATGGCAGGTCAAGTGAGGTCAGGTGTGGTCCCTGATGGCAGGTCAGGTGTGGTCTCTGATGGCAGGTCAGGTGAGGTCAGGTGTGGTCCCTGATGGCAGGTCAGGTGAGGTCAGGTGTGGTCCCTGATGGCAGGTCAGGTGAGGTCCCTGATGGCAGGTCAGGTGAAGGTCCCTGATGGCAGGTCAGGTGAGGTCCCTCTGATGGCAGGTCAGGTGAGGTCCCTGATGGCAGGTCAGGTGAGGTCCCTGATGGCAGGTCAGGTGAGGTCCCAGGTGATGGCAGGTGATGGCAGGTCAGTCAGGTGAGGTCTCTGATGGCAGGTCAGGTGAGGTCAGGTGAGGTCCCTGATGGCAGGTCAGGTGAGGTCTCTGATGGCAGGTCAGGTGAGGTCAGGTGTGGTCCCTGATGGCAGGTCAGGTGAGGTCCCTGATGGCAGGTCAGGTGGGGTCTCTGATGGCAGGTCAGGTGAGGTCAGGTGAGGTCCCTGATGGCAGGTCAGGTGAGGTCTCTGATGGCAGGTCAGGTGAGGTCAGGTGAGGTCCCTGATGGCAGGTCAGGTGAGGTCATGAGGTCAGGTGAGGTCAGGTGAGGTCCCTGTGGCAGGTCAGGTGTGGTCCCTGAGGCAGGTCAGGTGATGGTCCCTGATGGCAGGTCAGGTGTTGTCCCTGATGGCAGGTCAGGTGAGGTCCCTGATGGCAGGTCAGGTGGTGGGTCTCTGATGGCAGGTCAGGTGAGGTCAGGTTGGTCCCTGATGGCAGGTCAGGTGAGGTCAGGTGGGTCAGGTGGTCCCTGATGGAGGTCAGGTGTGGTCTCTGATGGCAGATTAGGTGAGGTCAGGTGTGGTCCCTGATGGCAGGTCAGGTGTGGTCTCTGATGGCAGGTCAGGTGAGGTCAGGTGTGGTCCCTGATGGCAGGTCAGGTGAGGTCAGGTGTGGTCCCTGATGGCAGGTCAGGTGCGGTCTCTGATGGCAGGTCAGGTGAGGTCAGGTGTGGTCCCTGATGGTAGGTCAGGTGTGGTCTCTGATGGCAGGTCAGGTGAGGTCAGGTGTGGTCCCTGATGGCAGGTCAGGTGAGGTCAGGTGAGGTCCCTGATGGCAGGTCAGGTGAGGTCAGGTGTGGTCCCTGGTGGCAGGTCAGGTGAGGTCCCTGATGGCAGGTCAGGTGAGGTCCCTGTGATGGTCAGGTGGCAGGTCAGGTGAGGTCCCTGATGGCAGGTCAGGTGAGGTCCCTGATGGCAGGTCAGGGAGGTCCTGATGGCAGGTCAGGTGAGGTCAGGTCCCTGATGGCAGGTCAGGTGAGGTCAGGTGAGGTCCCTGATGGCAGGTCAGGTGAGGTCAGGTGTGGTCCCTGATGGCAGGTCAGGTGTGGTCTCTGATGGCAGGTCAGGTGAGGTCCCTGATGGCAGGTCAGGTGAGGTCCTGATGGCAGGTCAGGTGAGGTCAGGTGAGGTCCTGATGGCAGGTCAGGTGAGGTCTCTGATGGCAGGTCAGGTGAGGTCAGGTGAGGTCCCTGATGGCAGGTCAGGTGAGGTCTCTGATGGCAGGTCAGGTGAGGTCAGGTGAGGTCCCTGATGGCAGGTCAGGTGTGGTCCCTGATGGCAGGTCAGGTGAGGTCCCTGATGGCAGGTCAGGTGTTGTCCCTGATGGCAGGTCAGGTGAGGTCCCTGATGGCAGGTCAGGTGTGGTCTCTGATGGCAGGTCAGGTGAGGTCAGGTGTGGTCCCTGAATGCAGGTCAGGTGTGGTCTCTGATGGCAGGTCAGGTGAGGTCCCTGATGGCAGGTCAGGTGTGGTCTCTGATGGCAGGTCAGGTGAGGTCAGGTGTTGTCCCTGATGGCAGGTCAGGTGAGGTCCCTGATCCTGATGGCAGGTCAGGTGTGGTCTCTGATGGCAGGTCAGGTGAGGTCAGGTATGGTCTCTGATGGCAGGTCAGGTGAGGTCAGGTGTGGTCCCTGATGGCAGGTCAAGTGAGGTCAGGTGTGGTCCCTGATGGCAGGTCAGGTGTGGTCTCTGATGGCAGGTCAGGTGAGGTCAGGTGTGGTCCCTGATGGCAGGTCAGGTGTGGTCTCTGATGGCAGGTCAGGTGAGGTCAGGTGTGGTCCCTGATGACAGGTCAGGTGAGGTCAGGTGTGGTCTCTGATGGCAGGTCAGGTGAGGTCAGGTGTGGTCCCTGATGGCAGGTCAAGTGAGGTCAGGTGTGGTCCCTGATGGCAGGTCAGGTGTGGTCTCTGATGGCAGGTCAGGTGAGGTCAGGTGTGGTCCCTGATGGCAGGTCAGGTGAGGTCAGGTGAGGTCCCTGATGGCAGGTCAGGTGTTGTCCCTGATGGCAGGTCAGGTGAGGTCAGGTGGTCCTGATGGCAGGTCAGTGAGGTCAGGTGTGGTCCCTGATGGCAGGTCAGTGAGGTCAGGTGTGGTCCCTGATGGCAGGTCAGGGTGGGTCTCTGATGGCAGGTCAGGTGAGGTCAGGTGTGGTCCCTGATGGCAGGTCAAGTGAGGTCAGGTGTGGTCCCTGATGGCAGGTCAGGTGTGGTCTCTGATGGCAGGTCAGGTGAGGTCAGGTGTGGTCCCTGATGGCAGGTCAGGTGAGGTCAGGTGAGGTCCCTGATGGCAGGTCAGGTGTTGTCCCTGATGGCAGGTAAGGTGTGGTCCCTGATGGCAGGTCAGGTGAGGTCAGGTGAGGTCCCTGATGGCAGGTCAGGTGAGGTCAGGTGAGGTCCCTGATGGCAGGTCAGGTGAGGTCCCTGATGGCAGGTCAGGTGTGGTCTCTGATGGCAGGTCAGGTGAGGTCAGGTGTGGTCCCTGATGGCAGGTCAAGTGAGGTCAGGTGTGGTCCCTGATGGCAGGTCAGGTGAGGTCAGGTGTGGTCCCTGATGGCAGGTCAGGTGAGGTCAGGTGAGGTCCCTGATGGCAGGTCAGGTGAGGTGTGGTCCCTGATGGCAGGTCAGGTGTGGTCTCTGATGGCAGGTGAGGTCAGGTGAGGTCAGGTGTGGTCTCTGATGGCAGGTCAGGTGAGGTCAGGGTGAGGTCCCTGATGGCAGGTCAGGTGAGGTCCTGATGGCAGGTCAGGTGAGGTCCCTGGGATGGAGGTCAGGTGAGGTCAGGTGTGGTCCTGATGGCAGGTCAGGTGAGGTCAGGTGTGGTCCCTGATGGCAGGTCAGGTGTGGTCTCTGATGGCAGGTCAGGTGAGGTCAGGTGTGGTCCCTGATGGCAGGTCAGGTGAAGTCAGGTGTGGTCTCTGATGGCAGGTCAGGTGAAGTCAGGTGTGGTCTCTGATGGCAGGTCAGGTGAGGTCCCTGATGGCAGGTCAGGTCAGGTGAGGTCCCTGATGGCAGGTCAGGTGAGGTCCTGATGGCAGGTCAGGTGAGGTCCATGATGGTCAGGTGGTCAGGTGAGGCTCTGATGGCAGGTCAGGTGAGGTCAGGTGTGGTCCCTGATGGCAGGTCAGGTGAGGTCCCTGATGGCAGGTCAGGTGGGGTCTCTGATGGCAGGTCAGGTGAGGTCAGGTGAGGTCCCTGATGGCAGGTCAGGTGAGGTCTCTGATGGCAGGTCAGGTGAGGTCAGGTCAGGTGAGGTCCCTGATGGCAGGTCAGGTGAGGTCTCTGATGGCAGGTCAGGTGAGGTCAGGTGAGGTCCCAGTGATGGCAGGTCAGGTGTGGTCCCTGATGGCAGGTCAGGTGAGGTCCCTGATGGCAGGTCAGGTGTTGTCCCTGATGGCAGGTCAGGTGAGGTCCCTGATGGCAGGTCAGGTGTGGTCTCTGATGGCAGGTCAGGTGAGGTCAGGTGTGGTCCCTGATGGCAGGTCAAGTGAGGTCAGGTGTGGTCCCTGATGGCAGGTCAGGTGTGGTCTCTGATGGCAGATTAGGTGAGGTCAGGTGTGGTCCCTGATGGCAGGTCAGGTGTGGTCTCTGATGGCAGGTCAGGTGAGGTCAGGTGTGGTCCCTGATGGCAGGTCAGGTGAGGTCAGGTGTGGTCCCTGATGGCAGGTCAGGTGTGGTCTCTGATGGCAGGTCAGGTGAGGTCAGGTGTGGTCCCTGATGGTAGGTCAGGTGTGGTCTCTGATGGCAGGTCAGGTGAGGTCAGGTGTGGTCCCTGATGGCAGGTCAGGTGAGGTCAGGTGAGGTCCCTGATGGGTCAGGTGGTCAGGTGTGGTCCTGATGGCAGGTGGTGAGGGCAGGTCAGGGTGAGGTCCCTGATGGCAGGTCAGGTGAGGTCAGGTGAGGTCCCTGATGGCAGGTCAGGTGAGGTCCCTGATGGCAGGTCAGGTGAGGTCCCTGATGGCAGGTCAGGTGAGGTCTCTGATGGCAGGTCAGGTGAGGTCAGGTGAGGTCCCTGATGGCAGGTCAGGTGAGGTCAGGTGTGGTCCCTGATGGCAGGTCAGGTGTGGTCTCTGATGGCAGGTCAGGTGAGGTCCCTGATGGCAGGTCAGGTGAGGTCTCTGATGGCAGGTCTGGTGAGGTCAGGTGAGGTCCCTGATGGCAGGTCAGGTGTGGTCTCTGATGGCAGGTCAGGTGAGGTCAGGTGAGGTCCCTGATGGCAGGTCAGGTGAGGTCCCTGATGGCAGGTCAGGTGAGGTCCCTGATGGCAGGTCAGGTGAGGTCAGGTGTGGTCCCTGATGGCAGGTCAAGTGAGGTCAGGTGTGGTCCCTGATGGCAGGTCAGGTGTGGTCTCTGATGGCAGGTCAGGTGAGGTCAGGTGTGGTCCCCGATGGCAGGTCAGGTGAAGTCAGGTGTGGTCTCTGATGGCAGGTCAGGTGAGGTCCCTGATGGCAGGTCAGGTGAGGTCCCTGATGGCAGGTCAGGTGAGGTCAGGTGTGGTCCCTGATGGCAGGTCAAGTGAGGTCAGGTGTGGTCCCTGATGGGCAGGTCAGGTGAGGTCAGGTGTGGTCCCTGATGGCAGGTCAGGTGAGGTCAGGTGTGGTCTCTGATGGCAGGTCAGGTGAGGTCAGGTGAGGTCCCTGATGGCAGGTCAGGTGAGGTCCCTGATGGCAGGTCAGGTGAGGTCCCTGATGGCAGGTCAGGTGTGGTCTCTGATGGCAGGTCAGGTGAGGTCAGGTGTGGTCCCTGATGGCAGGTCAGTGAGGTCAAGTGAGGTCAGGTGTGGTCCCTGATGGCAGGTCAGGTGTGGTCTCTGATGGCAGGTCAGGTGAGGTCAGGTGTGGTCCCTGATGGCAGGTCAGGTGAGGTCAGGTGTGGTCTCTGATGGCAGGTCAGGTGAGGTCCCTGATGGCAGGTCAGGTGTGGTCCCTGATGGCAGGTCAGGTGAGGTCCCTGATGGCAGGTCAGGTGTGGTCTCTGATGGCAGGTCAGGTGAGGTCAGGTGTGGTCCCTGATGGCAGGTCAAGTGAGGTCAGGTGTGGTCCCTGATGGCAGGTCAGGTGTGGTCTCTGATGGCAGGTCAGGTGAGGTCAGGTGTGGTCCCCGATGGCAGGTCAGGTGAAGTCAGGTGTGGTCTCTGATGGCAGGTCAGGTGTGGTCTCTGATGGCAGGTCAGGTGAGGTCAGGTGTGGTCCCTGATGGCAGGTCAAGTGCGGTCAGGTGTGGTCCCTGATGGCAGGTCAGGTGAGGTCCCTGATGGCAGGTCAGGTGTGGTCTCTGATGGCAGGTCAGGTGAGGTCAGGTGTGGTCTCTGATGGCAGGTCAGGTGAGGTCAGGTGTGGTCCCTGATGGCAGGTCAGGTGAGGTCCCTGATGGCAGGTCAGGTGAGGTCTCTGATGGCAGGTCAGGTGAGGTCAGGTGTGGTCCCTGATGGCAGGTCAGGTGTGGTCTCTGATGGCAGGTCAGGTGAGGTCAGGTGAGGTCCCTGATGGCCGGTCAGGTGAGGTCTCTGACGGCAGAGGTCTGAGGTCAATGGCAGGAACTGGCGCCGCCCAGTCCAATCTAATCCAAAACAGGCCCAAATGGGAGGACCAAGCGATTTTAGAAACCATTTGGAGCGTACCTGGAGCTCACCTCACCTTCATCCTGATCACATCTGTTCATCAGAATCACTTTATTGATCCCTGAAGAGAAATTTCTTTTTGTTCCAGTTGCTCCTTCACAACTGTTTAAGAGAATACCACGATTACTAAATGAATATATATAAATAAATGTGTCATATATAAGTGCTGACAGGTAGAAGTGTGGCTCCTCCTACTGGCTGCAGGGCCTCATTGCACCTGCACCACCACATGTAACCAGAAACGTCTGATGGTCGTCCAGGAGCTCTCCTCTCTGCTCAGTGACGCATTTGGACTCCGACCGTGCAGCGGTTCCCAGATTGAGCTGATGTCACAGGTGAACTTTCTCAGCAGACGACACGGATGTGACCTCACAGCCAGAATGTCGGGGTGCAGAGACATTCCTTAAAAAATGACACAACACCTGACGCATCGTCACCATTTTTGTCTGCAGCTACTAAACCGCTGGAGTTAACGGGTCAGGTCGGGTCCAGGGAAAAGAAGTTAACGTCACAGGGTTCACAGACTTTTCCCTGCTCCGTCACTGAGTGAAAACACCAGGCGACTGTCTACCAGGGCTGGGCACCCATTAAACTTTTAAATCACGATTAATCGCATTATTTCCCTGATTAATCACGATTAATAGCATTGTACACGGAAAATCAAATAATGAATTCAAAAGTAGTGTAAAGGTCACTTTTATTTAAATGTTCTGCTGCCATATGAACTAAAGTGTCATAACATTTGTTGTTCAAACACTTTTAACATCAGCACTTGTCAGTAACACATATTTAGTGTAAATCTCATCTTAAAAAATGTCAAATAAAATAAAGCTGCCACTGCCAGGACATTAATGTCATCCTGTTTTTATAAAAAGTAAAAAAAAAAAAAAAGTCCACAAACAAATTCCAACAAAATGATTGTGTCTCAGCAGGATCAGAACATTAAAACAGGTAATTTCTGAGGTAACAGCAGAAACTTTTAACGGGGAGTTCAACTTGTCAGTTGTTACAAATAACCTTGTTTCTGTTGAATCCTCCGTCTGGGAGAACTTTAAAATGAAAATGTCCATGTTAAAGTTCACTAACTTTACCAATCCGTGTATCATTTATTCTTTCCATTTTCAATTATCAATCAAAAATTTAAAAAAATTAAAAAGTGACATTTTATTATGTTTTTCATTTTTTAATCTAACACAAAAAACAAAGAAAAAAATGCGTTTTTTTAAATTTAAATTTTAGACTTGGATTAAAAATACAAAATTAAAAAATGGGCCACAGAACTGAATTATTTTTATAATGGAGGACTGGACTTTCTGTTGTCATTCCACATCTGAGCCACTAGATGGAGCTGCACTGCAGTAACCAGCTAGAGAACAGCAGGACAGTGAACACATGGAGCTGATCTGATGGAACATGGAGGAATGACCACAAACGTTTGGTTGCAGTGCAGAATTATTTTTCCCAGACAGAATTGTTAATATTTCTACCTGAGTTGCTACCTGAACTGTAAAGTTACTGATTTTTACCGTTCTCCATGTCTGTTTTAGCTTTTCCATGTTTACCTGCTGATTCTCTTCCGGTTCTGCAGCAGCCAGTAACAGACTTTTCAAAACAAAAGCATGTGAGCAACATGCGTTAACACTCGATAAAATAAATGTGGGTGTTGATAAATTAACGCGTTAACTTGCCCAGCCCTAGTTTTCACTAAATGACGATAGGGAGCTTGAAAATGATCAAGTCTAAGTCTGCAGTTTGAAAAAGATGGAGTTTATTGAAGGCTTGAGACTCTGATGAGGAACCACCGGTAACAGGAAGACAAACACAGGCAGTGGGTTATATGTACATGTATATGCAGATGTGGGGAAGTGTTTCTGTCGTCTATTATCCTGCTGGGATTCTGATTTCATTTTCACAGAGGATCTCTCTTTGGATACGTGCCGTGAGAACCCGAACGCTCTGGAAATCCACGTCGCCGTTGACTGCATGACTGATCTTCAGAGAGGTTTCTGAAGAGGAATGTTCTAGACACTGAGATGTTTCGGTCGATTTATATGCCGCTGCATGCATGAAGCTCTTTCAAAGACGACCGCCCGCCTATCTGGGATCGCTCCTCGTCAGCACGACCTGACCCAAACGGACGTCTTGGCGTTCTGTTCGGGTCAAGTCCACGTCCCTTCATGTGTCGTCTGACTGGAACGAATCTAGAGGAGTTCTCCACTGGAATATGGTTTATGAGGGCGGAGCATCAGAAGTTGTTTCCTCGGATCGCTAGCTCGGTGGGTTTTTGTCGTAGACGAGAATCTTGACCAACACGATAGGAGGCGTTTGTCTGTAGCGGCTGGCCGCAAGTTTTCCAATTCACACCACAATCCCCCCTTTTTACGACGCGTTCGCTTGGACGGCGGGTGTTGGAACCGCGACGCGTCGGTGCAAACGGCCTCTACGGGATTAAAGCCGGTCTTTAATGGTTCGTTTGGCGTGCTATGTGTGCGTTATCCCGTTGGTCGGTGGTCTTCGGCTTCATTAGTCATCGCAGAAAGTGAACAGCGAGGAGGAAGGAAGTTACATTGTTCGTTGGCGTGAAGTGTAGTAAAAAAGGCACTTAAGATAAAACCGGAGACTTGAACAAAAATAGACATCTGGAAAAAGCAGATCCAACAACAACATCAACAACAACAGCATCCTGGGATTTAAAGAGGAACGATAACAGCTTAAACATTTAAGGACCATCTGGTCTTGTTCCATCAAGGAAGGTAGAGCTTTAAATCATTTCAGTAACAACAGAACGACCCGAGGTGGGAATCTGGAATGTGATCGAGGTCAAATGACCCCATTTATGCAAAGATACAAACTTCAATTTGCGCCACAAAAATAGACATTTATATGTTAAAGCGTTTCAGCGTTTTAAAATAGAGCTGGAAGAATATGAACCATTAGGGCAGAGAGATTTTTAGGCTGAAACTTGACAGGCGTCACCGTCTCAGCTGAAGTCTCTGTCCGGCAGCACCAGCGGCGCCACCAGGGTCCACAGGTAGAGGGCCAGGCCGATCCAGCTGGAGCTGATCTTCACCCAGACGGCCGGCATGGTCGTCTGCATGGCTTCATAGTCGGTGTTGGGCCTGGCGGGTCAGAGGAGCGGTCGGCGTTAGAGGAGAGGTGGTGGCGCGCCCAGAGGGGATGGACGGTGGCGGACAGACGCTTACCTGTACCAGTTGGTGAGGGTCATCATGATGTAGAGGGAGGCCAGGAAGAGGCTGAAGTGGAAGAAGGAGTAGCTGTAGGTCACTCCCTCCTCCTCGTTGTCCACGGCGCGTCGGACCCCGTCGTCCCCGGTCCCCGTGTCGTAGTCGGTGGTCAGGTCACGGCCCTCCTCGGTCTGCATGAGCTTGTTCACCTGAGCGTTGTTGGAGGAGCGGATGCTGAGGAGGAGGGGGGGAAACGGGTCATGCAGACATGCAGAAGTAGGGGTTAGGGTTAGGGTTAGGGTAGGTTAACCCTAACATTTATGGGTAATCTGCAAAGAAATGTGCAACTAAAACGCAGAAGAGCGATTCGTTTCAAATAGGGTTGGGCACCGAAAAACGACTCCAAGTAGGAATTGGTTCCTAACGTCCGGTTCTGGAATCGTTTGAAGATTTTTGAATTTCGATTCCTTTTTTCATAGTTTGTTGATGTTACTCCGCCCGGCGTTCTCAACTCCACGCTAGTGGTGACGTCACGTCTGTCACCGACGGGACTTCACTCGCCACAACATGGATCCCAAGAGACGCCGCTCTCGAGTTTGGCTGACGGCTAGCTGGCGCAGTGCAACACCTGCGGGAGGCGTGTTACTGCCGAAGGAGGGCGCACGACTAATATGGCAAAACACCATCACCTGCATGACATCAGAAAAATAAACGAGTGTACCGTATTTAACTCACTGCGTTGCTCCCGTCGCTTCTTCGACTTCAAGAGTCCGTCTTCATCCAGAAACTCTTGCCTTCTCATATACAGTGGTACCTCTACTTACGAACATTTCTACATACGAAGTTTTCAGGTTACGAAACGCCTCAATGGGAAAATATTGCCTCTTGTTACGAAAGAAATTTCAGGATACGAAAGGCAAAAATCCAGTAGCGCTGCTACTCTCAGCTCCCAGAGTTTACTGAACAAAAACATACTTGTAGCTGCTATGCCACTGGCTATCGGCTAGCATCTTCCTGGCATCCCATTGGCTAGGAGGACCCCTTGTCTGTATGAGCGTAACCCAGCAACCAGGTAAACAAACAATTTTTACCTCCGCCAAGGAGGTTATGTTTTTGTCGGCGTTTATTTGTCTGTTTCTGAAAGAGCAGATATGGTCATCTTCCTAAACAAAAACTGTTGATTTCGTTTTTTCTTGGGCAAAATGTATTTTGGAGGCCAACTGCCAACTGTAAGTTGTTAAACATTTAGGCTGTAAGTGAATTATGTGTGTTCATATGTGCATGCAAGCATGTGTAAGAATAAAAATGGCCTGTCGTCTGTGTAAATGTGTTACAGATTTTTTTTAATGAAAAAATTCTACTGTTAGATAAGTAGCGATCTGTTGACCTACACATCAAAGAATCGGAATCGAGAATCGCTTTGAACAGGAATTGAAACAGAGAATCAGAATCGTTAAAATCCAAACGATGCCCAACCCTAGTCTCAAAGAGAAGCAGGACTTTGAATTCAGGAATCGGGATGCAACCAATCTGACTCCTGCGGTCTCTGGCGTGAACTCTTTTGTAACACGTCGACTGAAGCTACAGCGTTGAAATACCTGGCGTAAAGAGTGCACACGAGGAAGATGATCAGTCCCACGACGCCCTGCGCGTCCCACCACTGCACGTTTCCCTGGGGGGCAGGAGTCGCTGGCGCCGGAGGTGGAGTGGGACTGTTGGGCTGGACCAAACTCAGCAGACTGGGGTTGCACTGCCGGTCTGAGGACAGAAAATCATTTCAAACTGTACGCACAGCGGTCAGAATTCAAGTCAGCAGTCTTTTAATGCTACGCCAAGGCCAGGAGGGTGGATGGACTTACTGGGGTTGTTGGTCATGGCCGACCAGGTGACATACATGGTGTACAGGGAGATGAGGGAGGCCTGCAGCAGGCCCGAGCTGGGCTGGACCTCCTGTGGTGAAACGGACCGAGTTAGAGCTGCTGCACGAGCGTCCTCCGGCGTTTTAGCCGACGTCGCGGCACGACCGACACCCACTTTACCTGAACCTTCGGCAGGATGGCCACGACGGACACGATGACGCAGAAGATGAGGTTGAGGCTGATGAAGATCTTGTGCTCGGTGCAGTCATCGGGCTGGGTGTAAAACACGTAGAGGAGCACGACGGCGGTGAACGCCAGGGCGTAGAAGACGACGGTGCAGGAGAGCAGAGCTGCGACGAAACACGCGGACACAAAATCATGGACCAAGACATCTCCCCATTAACCCGAGAGCAGCACATTTATCCCAGTTAGAGACCACCACCCACACCCTTAGAGCTGAACGATTTTATCGATTCTGCGATATATATCGATATTTCTTTCCCCAGTGAGTATCGATTTTTTTTCACACCCTAGCCGCAGGTTTCGATATTCTAAGCTTCCTTAAAAACCCCCGTGTCCCTAGGGGTGTGAAAAAAAATAAATTTGGTAATATATCACCATTTTCGGCTGCCCAATATAATATTGATTTTTTAAAGAAAATAATTAAATGTGCAAAAACACTAATAATAAACAATAAATAGGTTGTTTTGAAGCAAATAGTTTTGACTCAATTTGTCCTCTGAATGATCAATATCATCTGATGAACATAAACAGCAACTTGATTTTTCATCTCCACTTTTAATTTTGATATTAATGGGGTAGAATATCACAATATATCGTGATATTGTGATAATATCGTAATGGGGCCCAAGTATCATAATACATATCGTATTGCGAGGTCCTTGCCAATACTCACCCCCCCCCCCCCCCCCCCCCCCCCCCCCCCCCCCCACCTTTAAAAGCTTGCAAGCAACAATTTGCACTGTTTAAATAAATGAAACTATTTTTCTCAACACATCTTTTATTCATTTTGTCCAGCATTTGCAAGCTGCCTGTCAGCCATATAATGTGTAATTGATGCTTTCAGTTCAATTAATTCAAACAGTCATTGGAACACTCACAAGATGTCACCAAAATCACTTTGGCCCTTTAAAATCTTTCAGAAAATGATGTAAATGTATTGTAAGATGAATATCGATATATATCGTGAGCCGATTATCGTGTATCATATCGTGAGATTAGTGTATCGCTACAGCTGTACACACCATACAGCCTTTTCTCTGGTTTTAAATTTTACTGGAAAACTGGAGAAACAAAAATTTAAAAATTAATATAAGGGGAAAAAAAAAAATCGCTTCAAGTTTTACTGGATTGATTGATGGCATGTCTCTTCTCTACCTGCGAACCAACACTTGGCGTTTCCGTTTTCCGCCTTCTCCAGCCAGGACTGGTTCCAGGAGTGGGCCAGGTCCACCAGGAGGATGAGCTGGATGATGATGAAGATGAAGGAGCCGCCCGCACCGAAGTACCACACTGAGGACACGCAGGAGACAAGCTTTCACAGAAGCGAGCCATGAATCAGAGCGGCGTGAACGACACAACATGTGGCGTGATCGGCTCCAGCTGTTACATGAGCCGAGCTGAAACAAATCCATGAATAATGACTTTCACAGCTGAGACTCCCTCCACATTGCTGCTGGATCACATGCTGGCTGCCAGTTAAATAACAACCTAAAAGGGCCAACCACCTCGTCACTTTTAAACCCGAGCTTCCTTAACTCTGGATGAAGCGTAACTGTAGATCTGGAAAGAATTTAAAACTGTCTAAATGTTTGCACTCGTATAAACCAAAATATATGTTCCTCTAGATCAGGGGTGTCAGACTCATTTTCACTGAGGGCCACATCAGCATCATGGTTGTCCTCCAAGGGCCAGATTGACAGCATGAATGTTACAAAATGCAATGAAAATCAAAATATATTAAACTACACGTTATTATATTGTTAAATAACAGATTCTGTATTTCCATCTTTTCTGTCAAAATGCCGACATAGATTCAACTCTTTCACGACTGACACGCCTCAAAACACAAAAAACATACTATTTTTTCAGCTTGAGATACAAACTTGTATTCGCTTTTCTGTTGTTGATGAAACTGCTTCCTTGTGCATCAATTTTTCTTTTCTTTGACATGTTGGGGTTAGTTTGAAGAGGTTTTTCTCAAATCCATCAGCTCTGAAAATCGTCTTGAGTTCTTGCTCATGGTGATATGCTGTTATCATTGTGGGTAATGATGAAATGCATTATGGGAAATGTAGTTTATTGTCAATATGCACGTTAAAGCGGCGTAAGCTTATTTTAAGTCGTAAAATATCGGTTTAAAATTTAAGCCAATAGTGCACAAGCACTCGAGGGCCACATAAAATGATGTGGCGGGCCACATTTGGCCCACGGGCCTTGTGTTTGACACATGTGCTCTAGAAGGTAACTAAGCTCTCACTAACACACACACACCAATGAATAATCAAGAAATGATGATTTGAACCAGTAAACCTGAGCATTTCACAAACAGAAACGTCTCAGGAAACCACTCATACCTGTATTAAAGGTGCCGTCGGGAATGAAGAAGGCTCCCACGGTGATGCCAAGCAGCACCAGAAACTTGAAGAACCAGAAACTGAAAAGACGAGAATAAAGCTGCAATTGGTGTGAACACAAGGTTTCATGTGTAATGTCCATATATGGCCACCAGAGGACACTGTGCCTTCATCTCAGAGAAGGACTAACCCGTTTTGGACGGCGGCTCGGGGGTCCTTGCTGCTGCGCACTCGGATCATGATGATGGAGAAGAGGAAGAAGAAGCAGGCCATGGCGAAGCACATGCGGTACACGGACTTGTAGCCCACGATGACGTCACAGTCCACCTTGTTTTCCACGCCAGGTATGCTTGAGCCACCCACGCAGAAACCTGGAATCTGGCACGGTTGAAAGCACATATCTTTTAAAAACACGCAGTCCTCTTGGACTTATTTCAGTTAAACGATGACCTCATCTTCTTCACAATCACACGGGGGGGGGGGGGGGGGGGGGGGGGGGGGGGGGGGGGCTGGGAGAACTGAATGACACCTTTTTAAGATGCTCCTCCATGCCGGGGAGGATCATAACGATGGACACCAGCGTCCCCAGCATCAGCAGGAAGGAAAAGGCCAGCCGGGTGATGGTGGAGTTGTAGGTCGAAGGGCAGCATGACGACAGGAGGCAGGACGCCGAGCCGCACAGACAGGACGCCTGGAGGAAGGACGAGGGAGGGAATCACGAGAACATTCAAGAAGCTTCATGCTTTACGGAGCTGGGGACAAGCGCCCCGGGGCGCCGGATAATCAGGGTCATGCATGCATGACTTATACAGACGGTTGCTGGGAGGACCAGCTAAACAAACTCAGCATCTGCCACCGGGACGACCACGTTGGTCTTTCTGTCTTCGAGCACACAGAGCAGAGACAAGTGGATTATTTATAGCGGCTGTGATCGGGCCCGTGATTAGAGCCGAGCACCACGAACCGGATCACAGAGGGCTCCTGCATGACTCAGATGCCCACCAGACACTGCAGCCGCGATCAGCCATCCTCGACTGAACAGCACACAAGCCCTGGGTGTTCACGCTGCAGACGCAACCAGAAGAAACCAGTTTCTATGCTTCAGCTGGGTCTATTATGTACAGCAGGGAAGAAAAAAAAAAAAAACAAAACAGATGCACGATAACTGTTTTTTAAAACCGATAACTTTCAGCTCCTAAAGGCCGATACCGATAACCGATAACACACACATACCTAAGATCAATACATCAATAATATGAACAAAACCAAAAACAGTTTTGACTCTTTAAATGAACAGATATTTATTTTTTCCAATGAAAAACTGTTGGCAAGCCTCTCAAACATTTTCATAAAGCTATCAAACAAACCTATTTGATATCTCACATTAATTTAAATAAGGTTCATTAGTGACTGATATAAAAATAAAGGCTCCTTGAACTGATGGAAATACATGCATCAGAATTACTAACTGAAAATATGCCTTCCTCAATTACAATAAAAAATAATGCACAGTTCATAATGTACTGACACAAGTTAGACTTGTCTGTGTAAATAAACTGAAAAAGTGCACTCCATAGCAACAAAAAAATTACATTTAAGGGATTTTGGCTTGTGGTTCCATTCAAATGAATGCCTTTAATAAAAGTAAATGAGGTTCAGTAGTTTTTTTTTTTTAACCTCATGGAAGCTTTAGATGAGAGAGATGATGGTGAGGAGAGGAGATGAGAGGGGAGGGGAGAGACTTGGTGCTGGCTGTCTCACGTTAGCTCATGTTAGCTCACGTTAGCTCGCGTTAGCGTGATTTCAAAACTCCATGGAAGCGATTGTTATGTTGTAGGTGGCTGATCAGGTTTTACGTATTAAAGCTTGTGCTTCCCTCCTCGTAGAATTCACTCGGAGGATTCGTCACAAATAACCACCAAACTATCTTCTTCTGAAACTTTAACCAAGTTCCACGCCGCCATGTTTGTTGTGATCAGCGCTGTGCTGCAGGCTGCATTCAAGGTGTAACGTAAATTCCCACGTTCCCTCGTTTGCTAGTCGTTCTTTCAGCCTTTTCTATTTTTTTCTTTTTTATGTGTAACATGAGGGGAAATACTGAGAATATCAATTCAAGTCAGTAACTACCAAAATTATGACCGAGTTAACGAGTTGTTTTCTGGCATGAGGGGGTATTCTTGATTTTCCTGATTGAGTAATCGTTTTTCTGATTATGCTGACGTTACTTGAACATAACATTCACTGCCGGTCATTCAAGGCTCAGAGGGAGCGAGGCACTGCTGTGTTGACAGAAATATAAATGTTATCGGGGCTATTCGTCGTGATATCGGACTTATCGGGATGACGTCATGATTTCCTGTTATCGGCCCGATAGTTGTCGTGCACCCCTAAAAAAATCCAAGTACTGTAAGATTGAAGAGACTCAGCTGCTACTCATTAATCCTGATGAAATCACAATCAACAGGTTTACAGACTTCTAACAAAGCAGGGTTTTAGGTCTATGGTACAGATGCAGGGCTGGGCTCATCTGCACTAATGCATACTTGCATTTATTACACCAGTTCCTGGTATACCTGCGCTGTTAAAACCTTTGACTGCCTAATCAATCACACACCTCTAAATATGACAGCTGGACAGCCTGAAACTCTATGTTTTATTACAACAGTTTAAGTCCATTTTGAACCTCTGAAAGTCAGGAGCAACACATCCAGAACCTTTAAGCACCAACTAATATCAACTCTGAGTGCTTGTGCACTTGTGAGGTAAAATCATTTCATGTCCCCTGCTACTACAAAAATAAAATAAAATCCTCGAGGCAACTTGGACATTTGGCGAGTAAAACAGTCTTTCACGTCACTGCCTGAGACAAATGCGCAGGTTTATACAGTTGTAGAAACTCAATTTTATGCTTTTGTTCCCAGTGTGTCAAACGTGAGAGTTGCTTTCAGTGATAAAGATGTGGCACTCGTCCGGGTGTAAAGACACAAAACTGGTTCAAACTAGAGCTGGGGGAGCTCCGAGTAGAGTTTCACAGCGACCTAGAATAGGTCCATCAAACCAAGGCCGGTACGCATCGGTACTACCCCTCAAAGGTACTTTTATCTGATGAGGGAAAAACAACCAATCACATTTCCACAGTTAAATGTATAGACCATGGCTAGGGGTGAGTATTAGCAAGGACCTCACAATACGATATGTATCATGATACTTGGGTCACAATACGATATTATCACGATACCGTGATATATTGTGATATTCTACCCAGTTAATATCAAAATTAAAAGTAGAGATGAAAAATCAAGTTGCTGTATATGTTCATCAGATGATATTGATCATTCAGAGGACAATTTGAGTCAAAACTATTTGCTTCAAAACAACCTATTTATTGTTCATTACAGTGATCCCTCGCCAATTCACGCTTTAAATTCTGCAATTTTAGTTATTCGCGGATTTTTCAGAAATATATCATATTAAAAAAAATCAAGAAAAAATCTCAGAAATATCACAGGATGTTGTGCACATTCTCTCACAGTGAAGAAATGTTGTGAGCCAGCCTGGGCCCTTTAAGAAGGTAGCCTTATGGGTAATGGTGTGGCCTTATGGGTAATGTAGTGTGTGTGTTGTGGGACGGCAGAATGAAAAGTGTAGTGAGCATCAACAGCAGCCCAGCGTGTATAGATTTACATTCTCTGTTAACCGACAGGAGCCCAACAATACAACCTGTGTGATGTTACAAGTTCCTGCAGTGCCAGAATAAAGTTCCCGTTCCATGCAGAGAAAACCGGACTTTTTGTTTTGTTGTTGTTAGCGTGTTAGCCGCTAATTACGAGCCAAAAATAGCACAATAGCAGCGGTTTGTTTACTACGGTTCAGAGACCAGAGGCTGTGAAGGTGACAGAAAGACCACAGTTGAGCCTTTGTCTTGTTTCACTGCAGTGCCTATTTTAAACACATTTTTTTAATTTAAACACATTATTTAGGCTCCCGTTCGCAGATTTTGAGTTTTGCGGGGGGGTGGGGGGGGTGTCCCCATTAACCACGAAAAATAAGGGATCACTGTATTAGTGTTTTTGCATATTTAAATTTTAAACAATTTAAAAGTGAAAATTAAACAATTTTCTTAAAAAAAAAAAATTTGATATTAGCAGAAAAATCAATATTATATTGGGCGACTGAAAATCGTGATATATTGCCAAATCGATTTTTTTCACACCCCTAACTACCCCTCATACATACTTTTATCGTGATAATATTGTGTCGTGACAAAGTATCATGATACATATCGTATTGCGAGGTCCTTGCCAAAACTCACCCCTACCTGTGACAGGTACGATGAGGCTCCAGCCCTCTGCTGAACCAGCAGAACACGAGGACAACCCTGAGCACGTCGGCGATCCCATTTCTCTTCTCATCGAGGACAGCTGCAGAATTTCCACAACGACACCAGCGTTTCTGCATCCTGATTCCAGATCAAGTGTTTTAACGGCCCTTTAATTCGAGCCAAGTGTGGAAACATCTAAAACCATGCAGAGGAGTGGGTCCAGACGACCTGGAAGGAGAAACTGAAGACTGAACCTCGTCACCTACACCAAGACAATGATGGTTCTTGTATTTGGAAAACTGAAGGACATGTGAAGCTTTGGTTAATTCTATTGTTGTGTTACGTACATCTAAACCGTTCACCTCTGCCACTGAACGGCAGCAGATACAGGTAAATCAAAGATGCCTCACCAGCAGAAATACTCCAGAGATCAATTTAAATTAGATCTGCTTTTGTTCTGTCTGTTTCTAGAGGCCTTGCTGGTCTCTGAGGAATATTCAGCGTCCTTGAAACGTTTTAAACTGCCTTGAGACCTCAAAATAACATACAAACAGATTGCTCTTACTCCCTCGGTTTTTTTAACTGGAAGCTGAGATAAGAAGCAGTTTTACCTTTCAGGTGTGACGATGCAAAGCGAGTTTTCATATGTAACATGTAAATAAATGTCAAATCACGATGTAAACATACTGCCTGGTTGGACTTTCAAATTAAAGTCCCTGTACTTCACATCTTTGCGTGTTAAATATTCTACAGTTTATGTAAAACGTGAAAGTGGGCGGATCCAGACCAGAACCCGGAAATGCACCTTTTCTGAGCCGAGAGGACTGCGATGATTTAGTTTGAAATTTGTATAAAAGTGAAGCAACAAATCACGAATTGATCCCTTAACTACGACAAATAACGGATAAGACACTAACTTGAATATTAAAGCGGCCAATATTGGTCCATGTCAAATGTTTACGTTTCCTTTCACAACTTTCAGCAAAACAGTGAATATATACCGAAACAAGTAACAAGTGATAAACTTTTAAAAAATATTTTATAAAGCTCAACATATTACTTCATGAATATATTGGCAGCACTAAAAATATAGTAATTTGTACGTCGTATTTTTAGTTTAGTGCGCAGTTCCATCGGGGAAAAAAAAAACCAAAGTCAAACACTTCAGACGTTACGCAGTTCAGTAACTTTAAAAAAGAGAAACGAGCCTCTTAATTTTCGACACAAACCCCCTGAGAGCTGAATGTATACTCACACAACTAGCGAGGGAACCCACAGCCAAACACGCGCCCATGGTGGTTTAATGCTAAAAATCCGTCGAAAATCCTCAAATCTCTTAAGTGAAACTTCAGGAAGAAACTGACACAAAATGGCGACGTCAAGTTACTTAAAAAGAGCAGACGGATGTCCCTTCACCTCCTTCAAAGTAAAAGCTTTGTCACGGAAATGCGTTTTAAACCAGAATGTGGATTCCAGATTGATGCCAAAGAGGAAATAAATTGTATTTTTTCCAGTTTTTTAGTTCCTCGACTGACCACCAGGTGCCTAACTGACCCTCATGCAAAAATGGCCAGCTTTTCCCACCAGGGTTGAATATATTTACAACCTGGTTCAGAAATTGATTTGTTTTTTTTGTTTTTTTTTAACCACATCAGATATATTTAAAGCTGGCCAATCAGATGGCCATATATCATTTGAGATTTTTGATAAACAGCCAGTCATTAGCTCTACCGTCGGCTATGACAGCTAGCCATTGCTGTCATCGTTTTGGCTACTTGCTGGTCAGTCTTGGCAGAGCGTCATGTTTTCATGACAACCGGCCTGAAGGAAGAGCTGACAGGGTGTGCCAGATGTGGTGCAGATGGTGTGAAATCATGGACCCCCGATCCACCACCTGTTCAGGCCTAATTTTGCCCGTGTGTAGCGGCTCTCTGCTTCACCTCCACCTTTCTGTCTGACATTTAGTTTTTTTGGTCATTTACAGTACTGCTTTCTGGCAGCTTCCACCGCACGCTCCTACACCATTTTTTTCTTTTACTATTCATGGCAGAAGGCAAAGTGCCAAATAAAATATTTTTTCTTGCCTCCACTTCAGGAAGGAGTGTCTCGAGTTCACACACGGTGACGTTTCTCTCTTTCTGCCTGCTTTTGCCATTTTTCTTTGTCTAGAGGAAGGTTCTATCCAGGCCTGTTTATGACTCATTATTAGGGGTGTGAAAAAAAAATCGATTCGGCAATATATCGCGATTTTCGGCCGCCCAATAAAATATCTATATTTCAGCTCCTAATATCGATTTTTTAGGAACATTTTATTCTATTTATTTTATTTTATATATTTATTAAATATGCAAAAACACTAATAATAAACAATAAATAGTTTGTTTTGAAGCAAATAGTTTTGACTCAATTTGTCCTCTGAATGATCAATATCATCTGATGAACATATACAGCAACTTGATTTTTCATCTCTACATTTAATTTTAATATTAACTTGATAGAATATCGCATTATATTGTGATATCGTGGTAATATTGTATCGTGACCCAAGTATCTTGATGCATATCGTATTGCATATTATTGTTGGAGTAGAGCTACATGTTGCTCAGTCTGTTAATAATATTTGGATCCTGTTGTATAAATTGTTTACATAATTAGAGATAAATACTGCTGTGTGGCTGAGCGCAGGGACCCGTAGGAGGTTCATCAAACTCTGATATAAACTCACAGTCGACTAGCGTTGAGATGAGACACTCAGAGTTTCCAGTTTCAAGTCGGGGTTTTAGCGTTAGTTCAATCAACTCTGAGTATGTTGACTCTGAGTTAAGCCCATGCAGCATGACTATAAAAAAACATCACGAGTGGTGCTTTGGTTCGCCACGGCAACGCTAACTAAATGCATGAGAAGCTCAGAGTTTTTCAAGGATTTTGTTATATAACTTGAGCACATCTTAAAGTAACATGAGCCGGCGAGGGAGGAACTGCAGGGCAGGTAGATACTAGGGGTGGCAAGGACCTCGCAATACGATATGTATCATGATACTTGGGTCACGATACAATATTATCAAAATATTACGATATATTGCGATATTCTACCTAGTTAAAATCAAAATTAAATGTAGAGATGAAAAATCAAGTTGCTGTTTATGTTCATCAGATGATATTGATCATTCAGAGGACAAATTGAGTCAAAACTATTTGCTTCAAACCAACCTATTTATTGTTTATTATTAGTGTTTTTGCACATTTAAGTAACCATTACAACATACTGACAGCATTGTAAAAAAAATGATATTTGGAGCTGAAAAATCAATATTGTATTGGGCGACCGAAAATCGCGATATACTGCCAAATCGATTTTTTTCACATCCCTAGTAGATACATGATTTAAATATTTAATGGCTGTTACAGGATGGCGTGACCAGGTAGGAGGTAATGTAGGTGTATCACACCTCACACTCATGCAGTTCCAGTCCTTCATTAGAGACCTCGAGCTGCGGTGGGAATATGGGCACCATCGAAACATTCAATGACATCAGAAAATCCTGCAGGAGAAACGCCTTCCGTCACATAGGTGGGTTCATTAATGATCAAATCATTAATGATATGGATCTGTACGCCATGAAGGCGACCCACAGCTACATCTGTCTTTGACGGCTCCTGAAAACCCACTTTCTGAAAAAGGCCCCTGTTCAGTTTTTCTCTCCATTTACAGTTTCATCTCTTTACGAAGCTGAACCTGGGGACTTCTGCAGAACATTACCAGGATTAGAAATTATTGATATTGATCATTCAGAGGACAGATTGAGTCAAAACTATTTGCTTCAAAACAACCTATTTATTGTTTATTATTAGTTTCACACCCCTAGTGTCACAGACGGCTACATGAATTAGGGTCATTTAGTTCCCCCAACCAGCTCCGTAAAAAAAAAAAGGAAAGAGTAAAGTCCTCATGACTGTAAAGGTCAGGCAGTAAGTAGGAGGTTTGGGGGAGACAGATGTCCTCCATCTGTCTCTTGGGGGAGACAGATGTCCTCCATCTGTCTGTGTCTGACTTTGAGCAGGTCAGACACAAGGAGTCAACTCCTCCAGTGGTCCTCCTCTACACAACATGTCCTGTGGAGGAACCCAGAGGTTTTAAATCCAAATCTCTCTTAATTGTAGTGTTTTAGTTTTGTTTTTTTATTAGGTAACTAATGGTATTATAAACACACAAACTGGCTGTTTGAGGAAAAGAATGGTTTATTTTATATCTTGTTATTTTTACTATTGCCGCTATCATTTCTTTTTTTAAGTAGAATATAAAAGATTAAAAAGAGATTGTGTAACATCTGGAACGTGATATATGAAAATGTTGCTCAATAAACATAAACATCCAAGTGTCAGCCCAGGTCCTGCTCAGGTCCAGACATCTATCCTGCAGACAGAACCCTAACCCTAACCCTACCCAACCCTAAACTAACCCAACCCTAACCCTAACCCAACCCTTTGATTGATCTGCTTTGGAGAGTTAAGACCCTTTAAAATGATCCACGGTGACGATTTAATCTGTTGTAATCTGAGCAAACAACTGGTAGGAAAACAACAGTATCTGAGACTGGTGACGTTACTGCTGCTGATGTAAGTTCCTCCATCCACTCCTCCATCCATCCACCCATCCATCCATCAATCCATCAATCCATCCATCCATTTACCCATCCATCCCTCCATCCATCCATCAATCCATGCATCCATCCACCCACCCATCCATCCATCCATCCATCCATCCACGGTGATGATTTAATCTGTTGTAATCTGAGCAAA
>JAGFBZ010002611.1:225000-355889 GCA_018398805.1 Hirundichthys speculiger | reverse complement strand
CGCTCACCCTTTCTCCACCAGGCCCCCGACCGCTCACTCCTCCCCCCCCCCCCATGTCTCTTTTTCATTCTGTCGTTTTAGCCCTCTCTCTCTATCTGTCCATTCTTCAAAGGGAGCTTCGTTCTTTTTATTTTAATTTCACAGACGAACCCCGAGGGGAGGAATGAGAAGATGGCAGTGCGAGAGGGAGGGAGGAATGAGAAACTCAGCTTTATTTTAGTGATGGCTCTGTGGTATTGGGGCAAAGCCTTTGATGGCTGGTTACTGGCCAGCCATTGGCAGCGCCTAATAAACAAATGGATAACCCCTTATGGAATGGTGTTACACGCTGATGTCTGCGCAGACGTGCGATAATAGCTTGGAGTTTGGACTTATTTTCTTTCAGCCGGGCTTGGATGACACCGTGCAAAAACCAGATGACCCAAGATCTGAAAACAAAGTGGGACTGGAAAAAGGTTGGCGAGAGGAGGGGCACAGCAAAAAGAATCAAAAACATAAAGGCCCAAAAAAGACAATTCTGCTTCAATTGTAGATCAGGGCAATGCAAGTTTATTTGTATAGCAAATTTCGGGCCCGATCTTCCGTCAAACCTCCTAAAGCCGCTATTAAGGGATAGCGGGTAGCGGGAGGGGCATTCCCCGCAAAGAACGCAATCTTCCAATCTTCCACCTCCATAAACCCGCGATCTTACCTGCGCTAACCGCTATATTATGCATAGGAGTGGTTAGGGCGTTCCACCCGTTAAACCAATCAGTGTGTCAGTAGCCATTGCCTTTAAGAGCAGGTTGCACTACTCGCTACCCGCTACCCACGATCGCAAGATACCGAGTTTGCGGAAAGCGCAACTCGCATGTCGGCGCGTGAAAGAGCGTGTCCAAATGGCATAAATGTGCGTCCTGGTTACATGTGGACATGCACAAACGGTTATTCTCTTGAGGTCAGAGGATGTCCGGTCAGCAGTTGTAGTACCCGCTACCCTAAATCACCGATCGCAAGATGCAGAGTTTGCGGAAAGCACAAAAGACACGCCCATTTGCCACACCTACAATGTGAATAAGGGAGTCGGCAAAACGGATAGCAGCTTTAGGGAAGCGGAAGACTGCATTAGCAGTTAGCGGAGGTTCCTAAACCCGCAATTTGCAGGTAGCGGCTAGCCGGAGGTGTACAATCGGGGCCTTCATGTACAAAACAATTCAAAGTGCTTTACATAAAACATTAAAAGCATCGCAGAAAAAGAAAGCATTAAAAAGTAAAAGAATAAAAGCATAAAAACAAAGAAAACAGTCAAAAAGAGTTTTGAAAAGTCTGCGCAGATTTGAGCTCCTGAATAAAATCTTATTCAAAGGCAGCTGAGAACAGATGAGTCTTCAACCTGGATTTAAATAAACTGAGTGTTTCAGCTGATCTGAGGCTTTCTGGGAGTTTGTTCCAGACACGTGGAGCATAGAAACTGAACGCAGCTTATCCATGTCTGGTTCTGACTCTGGGGACTGATAATAAACCGGATCCAGATGCCCTGAGGGATCTGGTGGGTTCATACTGGGTCAGGAGGTCACTGATGTATTCTGGTCCCAAACCATTCAGAGCTTTATAGACCAGCAGCAGAACTTTAAAGTCTATCCTTTGACGGACAGGCAGCCAGCGTAAGGACCTCAGAACTGGACTGATGTGGTCCAGATCTGGTATGCTTTGAAGTATTCAGATTTAACTGTCAGATCTCTTCGGGAGGTGTGTTAGAGGAGTCATCTCTGTGGTTCGGGTTGTGTCCGTGTTTGTGGACGGGTCTGGGGCTTTATTCCTGGGCTGCTGCTGTGGTTTCTACCTTTTGCTTGGCAGAGGATGGCCATGGTTCTCCTCAGTCGCACACCTGCAGATCATCTGAGAACGCTCAGTATCTGCCACACCTCCAGACTGTTTCCACTCCTCGGTGGTATTGCTTGCCAAACTCTCGTCTTAATCTGTTGTTGGTGCTGGTTTCTGTCGAGGACTCCCGGACCAATTTTCTTTTACGCTGATCTCCGGTGCTTTCTAGCAACCAGCTCCAGTACCTCAGCCTCGCCACCAAATGTTAATTCACCAGCAAAGGAAGCCACACCTCGGTTTGCCGGTTTGCCACCACACCACAAGCCATGTGGCTCTCCTCTCGAACACCTTAAAGCAGTGTTCTTTAACCCTGATCCTCTGCATGCCTTAGACGTTTCTCTGCTCAGTTACTCCTGACTGGATGGCTATCAGCTCGTCTTCCAGGTCTAAACAAGGCTGTCAGTGACTCACTAATTAGAGCCAGGTGTGATTGAGAGCAGGGAAACATCTAAAGCATGCGGGGCAGGGGTCCCTGAAGACCAGGGTTGAAGAACGCACAGGCCTCAAACCACGAAGTCTCTCAGGAAATCATTGCTATTTACTTGAACTTGTGTTCTCACTTTTATCTCTGTTCTCTGGTCTCAGTATGCGGTACACCTTGATGAACACTAAAATCCTTACTAAGGATGCCACAAACATAGTAGCTCTTTGGAAGGACTGTAGCCTTCAGTCTGGAGCTGATGGTCCCCGACCTTCACTGTCCCAACCCTCCAGTTGGCAGGTCAGCAGCAGCGGCCAAATCAGCTCCCATCACCTCCAGGCCTCTGGCCCTCTTCCTCCCTTTAACGCCGAAACCAACAAGATGGGTTTTCCCTGCTGCTTCCCCAATCCTGCGCACCGCCGTCTTCTGCTTGTTATCTGATATTCCCAGTGCAGTGAGCGCTTCCCACACAGAGACTGGGAGCTCCCTGCACCCCACTTCTACAGTTAAAAGCCACATTTGCCCTCCATGCTCTCTGCACTGCTGGATGAGGTCGTGGTATTTCAGGGCCTTCCTCGTCACAGCCTTCTTTCCTGCACATCCAGCTCTGACCAGATGACTGTCGGGCTTAAGTGATGTCTGGATGATTGAGGGGAAAGCCCTTTTCCCAGGTCTGCTCTCATCTGCCGCCCTTGTGCTTCCTGGAGGATGTTGGCCCTGGTTCTCCTTGCAGTAGGGGGGGGCTGTTCCCCTGCAGGGATGAACTGCTGTCACTGCCTTGTCCTGGCCAGTTCCAAGATGTGCTGTGTGGGAGCTGCATGACACCCTGCCAGGATGTGGGCAAGCGAGCCATTTTTTCCCCACACAGTGTGCAATCAGGTCTTCCCTCAGGCCCCAACCTCGTCATGATTGCTAGAGATGGAAGTGACCTCAAGAGCTGACCTCAAGAGGAAGCGTCTATGTAAAGGCTCCAGCCTCCAGCGCATCAACTCTACATTTTAGGGATACAGTCCGTAGATGTGAAAGTGTTCTAGAGAGCTGAACCTACACTACACTACATGGGGACCCCCTTGCATCTAAACAAGTACTAGTGTGTCCTTACTGAAGATTCAACTCATTATGGTCCCGTCCCCTCCAGTACTGGTATGGAAATGGCCTCAAGAGTGGCTGATGTAAGTCGCTGGGTCCACAGCCTGAAAATAGTGACAATATCCAACTTCAGTTATGACCAGTTCTTAAACCACAAAAGAGCGAAATGCGGTTCACCTGGTTTGCTTCTCCCCGTTTGTCTTCCCTGTCCTGTGTCAGGCTGCGCCTCGTCCCTCCTCTGGTGCCAGTGGTCCAGGTGGATGACAGACCAGGCGCCTCGTAAATGTGATTGAGCGTCCGCGGCTGTTGCGGTGGCGGTAGGTGGAACGAGGGAGAAAAAGTGGCTCCGTTGTTTATTTTAGGACACTTCTCCAGGTTTTTTTTTTTTCCTTCTTTGCCGTGTTTCACAGTCTTGTGTGGTAACTTTATCTGAAACACAAACACATTTGAGGGGTTCCTCTGGGTAACTCAAACTGCTTCGCCCCGCGTCCTCCTGCATTTGCATCGGCTTCGGGGTTTGCAGATTTCTCCTCTAATTAAACTGAACCTCGTCCGTGAACTTTCTCTCCAACTGGATCAGCGTCTCTCGTTACCGTGCGTCCATGTGACCACGAAGGAGTAGTAAATGCGCGGTCCCACGAGGACCGGCCGGCCCGGCGTATGATGCATGTGTTTGTGAGCGTGTCAGCATGCAGGTGTGCGCGCCGTATGAAGGATGAGCTCTGACGACAGGCCATCCACCTTGCCCTTTGGCTATTTCTGTACCGCGCCATCCGCGGCGCCGGTTGCGTAATGATCTGGGAGATAGAGATCACTCCTGTTTGTTGTCTCTGTCAGCCATAACTGGGCCTTTGGTGCCAGAAGGTCAAGTGTACAGAATAAGAACAGGCTTACACAACGGCGAGAACACAGACACACCTTTGATGTGAACGGAGATGTGTGTGCTTCCCTCAGTTCGAGGGCGGTGATTGATTTCAGACAGCAGAGATCTCGCTCTGCAGAAGAGCAGGCACGATGAACTTGGATGTGGTGTTTTCGTAAAAATAAAGTTCCCAGGTTTTAATTTCCCTCAGCAGAAATACTGCACAGATGACAGTCGGTAAAACAATGAAAGGAATAAACAGAACAAGGAGCTGTTTTCTTAACTTGATGAGCACTGCTGGTACTGAGGACAGATGACACCTGCGAGTCATTTTTAATTAACCGTGATGCAATATGGACATGCAGCAAACCAAACGGATGGGGGGAGAACTGAGCTTTCAGCCTGTGGAGATCGCTTCCACCTGAACAGGTTAGGGTTAGGGTTAGGGTTAGGCTAACCCTAACCCTAACCCTAACCCCAAGAAACTGGAACTGCTACAAATGCTGCAAAAACCAGCCAGTTTCTGGGTAAAAGCATTAACTGTGTTCGTCAGAGGCTCCACGAGGAGGGATTCGGCGGCGGTTAGGGGTCCGGTTGGTCAACCTAGAAGGCTCCTGAAATGATCAGAGGCCAGCGCTGATCAGTCACCACCACCACGCATCTCACTCACTGATTTTTTTTCATAATCCTCATTTTAAAATGATAAATATATCTGTCTGTGCTCTCAGACAGCATGCAGACATGCAGTCACCACGACGAAGGATTTAACTAAAATGAAGCCAAAAGAAAAACAATGTGGGCAAAACCCGAGATCCAGAAGCTTCTAAATCTACCCTTTTCAGGAAGAACTTTAAAGTCGAAGTAAAGTCTTTTCCTGTGTGACTTCTTCAGTCTGTTTCGTGGCTGTGGAGGAATTCTGGTCCATCTTTCTGGATTGTTCAGACTGAAGTGATCCAGAGAGCTTTGAGGACCTGCTATGGCCCTTCAGCTGGACTCTGATCAGGAGTTTCCTCAGCTCTGATTCTTCTCAGTCACTCTGATGAAGATCATTGTCCCGTTGCGTGACCCAACTTCAATTGGGCTCAGACCCAGGCATTCAGAGGAGGTCCTGCCGCTCCTCCGCTGACGTCCACCACAGTGGCTGTGAGGTGTTTCTGCTGGACGTCCAGCTGAACCAGCTCCACTCTGGTCTCATCTGTGGCTCCAGGTTCATCTTAGACAGAAGAGGCTTTTCTCCTGGAAACCCAACTCCGGCCAGTCAGCTGTCCTGAATAGAGGTCTTCGGAACAACCTGAAAACCCGAGGTTCCGACCCGACCCGAATCGGGTCTCGGGTCCATTCAAAAGACGTGACTCAGGTTCAGGTCTGAATCAGTACAGTTAGTCTCGGGTCTGGTCGGTGCTCTCTGACAGGCTGGGTCCGCGTTTACTAGAGAGAGGTAAAGATATTGGTGGTGGCAGCCAATGTCAGGACTCGGGGCAATTAAATGATTATTAATTAACGTGGCGCATTTGTCATGAAACAACCGTGTTGCCGTAGCGTGTTATTAGCGGTATGACCAGCAGCTGTAAAGCACAACGGATCACCAACATGACAACGCTGCATGAGAGAATATGCTCACGACACATCCTGACTGGTGTAGGCTATTAGCGTTAGCAGTCGCTACAGATAGCGTATGTATTCACAAAGAAAATAACGATGTGGATTTATTGTTGTTTACATCACGTAGCCTATGTAGCAACTGAACCGGGAAGAAGAAGACAACTTTAGGTAAGAAAATCAAGTTTTATTCAACGCTAGACAACTTTTAACATGAGCAACTATGGGCTGGATTGTCTCAGTTCTATTCGGGTAACTTGGTTCGGTTCGTGGTCAGAAACTAAAGACTCGGGTCGGGTCGGTTCCGGGTTGAATTTTCATGGGTCCATTCCGGTTCGGGTCCATGAAAGTGGACCCATGAAGACCCCTAGTCCTGAACGATTTTCACCTGGAAATAATCTTCCGGAACATTCTCCCCCCAGACTGTGAGGAAGTGGCTTTATAACCACTTTCACGACTGATGTGCTCCTCTAAGATGACTGCTGATGTCTTTCCTTAACGCACAGCTGAATGCTCCAGACCACCAGGTGGATGATTGGCAGCTCCTGGCTCCTCCCTGTCAATTAGTCAGCACCTGCTTTTCTTCCTGTTCGGCTCCGTTTTGGTGAAATAAATCACGGTTTGGTAAAAGAAGAGACCTGCTGGAGCTCATCTGAGGATGCATTTCCCTAAAAGCAAGAACCGCTATGATAATATGATATTTATGTGGTTTTTTTTAATGCAAAAATAAACACACCATGTAGGTTTAAACGCCCCAATCACTCGTCCTGTTTATGAATGTGCTTCAAGGAGAAGATGCCGTCCTGCAATTAAAAAAAAAAAACATATATTAGATCTCATTAGTGCTGGGCGGTATACCGGTTCATACCGAATACCAGTGTTTATTTTTCTTATAATATGAATTTTTCATATACCGTAATACCGGTGAGTACGTACTGTAGTGTAAACAATGTTGGGAACGCCGCACGGTGGAACCTAAGTGTCGCAGAACACTGTTTGACTGGGGACTGTTTTGCAGTTGCACTGGAGGCACAACACGCTACTAGCTTATGGTTAAACGGTGATGCTGCAAACAGCGAAAGTCCTGAAGTGGAAGCTCCAGAACGGCAACATGAGACTGAGGAACTTCTTCCTGAACGAGGAGCCGTGTCTGTCGAGTGGAAGTTCTTTGGATTTAAAAAAGACGACGTCCAACAAACTACAATAATCTGCAAATGTTGATGAGCTAAAGTTGTAGCCGCGGGAGGCTACACCAGCATTCTGCTACACCATATTGTTTACATTGTGTAGGTAACGTTGATTTTTTACAAAATATGTTTTTCAAGTTGTTTGCAAAATTTGAAAAATAAAAGAGTTCTGTATTTTAACTGCAATTATCATTTATTCTGATTCCTTCACTTAATTAGAATCACGAGTGCCACCTCTTTGTAAATAGTATCATTTTGTGAGGCCATGCAAACCTGTATTAATACTAGTGTAGATATGAATGTTTTTCTACAATATTCACTCCTCCTGACAGTAAAATAGGTCATTCTAAGCGAATTTACTGCAGCAATTCCTCTAAATGATTAGAAAATGTGGTTAACACCCAGTTTTGCCTTCAAAAATACAGTGATATACCGTGAAACCGATATAATTTAAAAAAATACAGTGATATAAATTTTTGGTCATACCGCCCAGCACTTATAAATCTGAACGGTTTTCAGTTTCTGCAGCGACAGGTTTTCGTTTTTCCTGCTGCGAAGTGGAGCTAAATATTTATCAGCGCGCCTTAAAGGCGCTTTCTCTTCCTCTCCGTTTGTTTGCTTTTGGCGTAATTCAGTCCTGGTGCTCGGCGTATCGCTCTTCACACCTGTTAGGAAGTTTGATAAAGGTACCGTTTGGCACTCAAAGTAGGAAGGAAAAAAAAAAAAAAGAAAGAAAAACCCACAAACCTGTGTGGGATTTTGGGAAGAATGCAGCAGGGATCCAGCAGAGACACGAATAAACATCAAACAAACGGAGAGATTTACCTGCGATCATTAACTTTCTCCGAGCGCGCACCTTCAGACGAGGACCGGCAGTGATGGAGGAAGATGCAGAGAGAGGAACGAGAGCGAGAGGAAGCAGAGCTGAGGGCAGAGCGTCCGCCAGGAATACAAGCAGCGCGTTGCCAAATACAAAAACAGGCCTCTCTCTCGTCTTCCTTTATCCTTCTGTTTTATTCTCTTTGTTAGAGGAACTCGGCGTACAGGACTTCAGAGGCGGCTGCAATGAGTACATCAAAGCACGCCGGCAGATTGTGGCCCAACGGACACACTCGAAGTGGGCATTAATTTCTTTGTTGGAAATGTAAAAAAGCTGAGCAAAAAAAAAAAAAAAGAAAGAAACGGGGAAATGAAAGTAACTTTTTTTCTCTTTTTTCTCTCCGTCGTGTTGCGTTCGCCTCTTCGCCGTTGTTTCGCCGGTTTGCCTCGGCATCTTTCTCCTCGGAGTTCCCACATGTTTGAGGTGGTGAGGGTCAGAGCGGCGTCTTGTTTTTGTCAGATGCTCGTTTGGGGAGGCTTCCGTCCTCCCTTCTGTCTCCCTTTTCTTTCTCTCTCTCTCGCTCGCCCCCTCTCGCAGACTCTTCTGACAACCTCTCTTTGAGTTCAGCCCACATGGCTCTGGGCGAAAATCAATGCCCATATGTGTCTTCAGCTGCTCTACGC
Source organism: Hirundichthys speculiger (assembly GCA_018398805.1). Lineage (NCBI taxonomy): Eukaryota > Metazoa > Chordata > Actinopteri > Beloniformes > Exocoetidae > Hirundichthys > Hirundichthys speculiger. The sequence continues at coordinate 347,365 of JAGFBZ010002611.1, read as the reverse complement.
TGGACTGATGATGGTCGGAGGAGGGAAAGAAAGACGGATGAGCGAAAAAAAAAAAGAATCCAAAAGAGCGAGAGAGTCCGGCTGATTAGAGGCAAAATATTCATAAAGAGTGAAATAATGGGTGAATAATTGTGTGAGAAATGCTCTTTTGGCTCACTTGTTTTCATTCCCGTCTGCCTCAGGTGTCTCGGGTTCGGTTGGTGATGGATGGGGAGAGGGCGGACTAATTGAGGAAAGGAATTAAAGATTATTACCACGGGATCCGTTCAGACCAGCATTCAGTGACCATTAGCCCGCTTAGCGCGCTGCTAAGTTCACCGACCCCGAGTGGTGGAGCTCAGACTCGTTATTGATTGCATCACAGCGCCTCATTGTTTCGGTGTCACGGCGAGGGCTGCGCTCTCGTTTAATTGTTTCTCGTTGAATTGTAAAGTAGTGAGTGGGTGGCGATCGGACGAGGCTTCTAAACCGTCCGCGCTTTAACGAGATACTTTAAGGAGTAGGGATGGGAATTGATAAGATTTTTCCGATTCCGATTCCATTATCGATACTGTTTAACGATTCGATTCTTTATCGATTCTAATTTGGAGAAAAAGGAGAACAAACTGTTTTATTAGCATCAATTTTCTTTTACTTAGAAGTCACGACCTTACAAACTCAACAGCAAGGTCAAAAGAGGCCCAAAGATAACGTGTTAACTGTTGTAATATGTAACTGTGCAAATACACAAGAATGTGTAACATTTTACTAACAGAATTTTCCTAATAAAAATTAAAAAATCTCCCTTTTAAAAGGATATATGAGCTCACTAAGCACTCAAAAATAATAATAAAGAAAGATAAATACAATCAAATACAACGGAACAGAGCATAGTACAAATCTGTAAATACTATGAAGAATTAACTATTCTTTTGCAGTAAAATAATCATGTCTTCCAGCCTCTGAACCAGCCAGACTCTCTCTCTCGTCACGGTCATCTTCTAAATGTAATGCAGAAGGCATTCGTTTAATAGCATAGCGTTAATGTTATAGCGTGTTTTACAAAGAAGCACATAGGCAGCGGGATAGCTACTTACCAGAGTTGCCAGAGGTGATCTTAGCTTGGCTACTGCTGCTGGGTTGAGATCCATCAGTCCAAAGCGTCAAAAACACGACACTCGTTATCGCATGCGTGCGCAAATGTTTCTGCATGTTAGCCGTGTTCCCTCCCGACGCTGTTATCTCCACTTTACAATGACTGCTAGTTGCCTTGTTGCCATCTTTCTTTGGTGAAGTGAAGCCAAACTTTGGAGCGTTTGAACCTGGTGGGCGCCATTGTTGTTTACAACTCCAATGCGCGTGCTAAAACGGCGTAACTTAATCACGTAAGTGCTTTCTGGAATTGACTGTGCGTAATCGCTGGATAAACTGCCAAACGATTCCATGGAATTAAACACACGGAACCGGTTCTCTACAGGAACCAGTTCTCTACAGGAACCGGGGGGGGGGGGGGCTCTCTAACCGCCGATCATCCAGACCCGAAATCCAACAAGCGAATGGAAACATGACGTTTGGAACGGTGTCTTCTGTAGGAGTCAACGTTTCACAGCAGATCTGATGCTTTTTCTTTTTTTTCCCCTCACTGCACTGACCCTTTTTAGAAATTCTGCAGAGACCGCATAACACTCATTTGGACCGTAGACGTTCCCCGGATCTCCTGTTTCACGTCGACCTCTTGGCCTCTCCCCTCTCCGGTTTTTGATCTCCCCTCCCCGGCTCCTCCGCCCCTGGAGGGTGTCAGCGCCTGCTGAAGGGGCTTCCAGGGGGGCTTCAAGGGGCCTTTCAGTCCTTCATCCAGGTCTTAGTGTTCAAAGACCTCGGCCAGCCATCCAGCTGCACGTAGAAACGCACCCAGGCCGCGCTGATGATATGAGGAAAGAAGAAGGGAGCGCTCGGAGAGACGAGGACTCTGAATTTCACAATAAGATCAAAAAGGGCTCCTGCGAGATCTGGCCTTAGCACCGTCAAAATGAGATTAAAAATGTCAAGTTAGTGCGATCTGCAGTGCGCGAGTGGAATACAGTCGATATCCTCTCCTATAAACAGAAATAAAGAGTCTGGGCCTGCCTCTCTCTCTCTCTCTCTCTCTGTTTGGGGTCCGCGGGTCACGTCAAGAGCCAGATTATAGCTGCTCTGCAGTCTTGTATAAAGCTGCAGCGTTCCCTAATTTAACGCCGCCTTCTGGGGCTCCGACGGCTGCGCGGCGGATGGAGAAAGCAGATGTGCCTCTCTCGCTCACCAGAGGAAATAGTTGCCGGCCAATCAAGTGTAAAAACGCCACAATTTAGTGACGAGTTTCGTGGCAGCAACAAAAAAAAACGACGGGACCCCGAGACCTGTAACGAACATACGCTTGGACTTGCTGACTGCTGCGAGGGTGATTTAGGAGGCAGGGGATGCCAGGATGGAGGGGAGGGGGAGGGAGGGGATTTAAATCTGGATGTGCGGCACTTTTCTGCTGCATGTGTGTGTGCATGTGTGTGTGTGCGCATCCTCCAGCCGTACACTGGGATAACTGCGCGTACACTCTGCTAGCGAGGCCTTATCTAGATGTCCTAGTTATCGATTGGGCTACATGGCAGATAAGAAAAAAGATGAGTACCCCTTCCCACTCATCCCCCCCCCCACCCCCCACCCCAGCGCCTCTTCCATATATCTTACCATCCCAACCGGCAGCCCCCCTCCCACCGCTCCGTGTGATACAGATGAGACGATTTAAAACACTTAACTGGAACCTGCCTGCATCACACCGAAGTCGTTTCCAAAAGAGACCCGACATTTTATATTTGGAACGTGTTTCGGTGGCAGATCTGCACGTGAGCAGTAAGGTCACAACGGTTTACGCTGAAATAACGACCAGTGATCGCATTATTTACAGTGTTGTACCTGAACGCGTTCATTGAACGAAAGTTCACCAACCAGTTCATATTTTGTGCGAACGTGAACTGAGCACGTTCTCTTTCTCCTTCCCCAGCGGGGGGCGTGAACGAGTTCATTCGGGCAGTTGTGAACGACGCTCTTTCAAAGTTCACACACGGTCAAAACCGTTCCAGGTTTCCAGAGCACCTCATTTAAAATCCACCACAAACGAGCCTGATATGTATCTGAGGAAAGCAATCAAACATGGCAACACGGCTGTCGCTTCTGTCACGCTAACAATTGCATCATCCAGGGCCGGCGATATGGGCGGCCGCCTAGGGCACCATCTGCTGGAGGGGCACCGCCACGCCACCAGTCCCACCTTGTCATTTGATGACACCATAGATGGGGGGGGGGGGGGGGGGGGGGTGTAATCTCACAAGGTCACCAAATTGGGAAGAGCCAGCCCTGGCGTCATCAAATGTTTAAAACAATTATGGAGGAACATGAAAGCTACAGTCTGCCAGAGCTGGAGGAGCAGCCTGACTCCTGGGGGGGATCGAAATATTGAAATGGGGGGAAAAAACATTTGCACCTTAAGGACCTATTTTTGTCTTATAATAAAGACCATTTAGCAGCAAGTTTTTCCTCATATTTTTAATCTACTGTAGAGCAGTGGTTCCCAAAGTGTGGGCCGCGGCCCCCTGGTGGGCCGTCATGGGACTGCAGGTGGGCTGTGAGAGGTCATTAAAATTAAACAAATGTGTTTTAAATCCTCGATCTTTTTTAAATATGTTTTGAATTACTGTAAAATATTCATGACATTATTAAAAAAAAAAATTAAGAAGTAATAAAACAAACCAGACCCCTTACATTAATACAGTGCTTCTCAGTTATTTTCTGCTGCGCCCCCCCCAGGAAGAAGAAAACCTTTTGCGCCTCCCCACCTACCGCCGCTACTATAAATAGTATCATTTGTCTATAAAATTGTTATAAGTACACCTCTGCATAACACTTTATCCTTATTAACATTAAGAGAAACAAAAAAGACAGAAATATAGATCAACTTATAACAAAGAATAACTTTATTAACATTGTTTTTTAGTCTTTAAAGATTTAGAGTGCATCAGTCACAGTGAAGCAGCGCTACATCAGCATCGTCATTTTTCCTCGTATTAACTTTCTGGTGACTTTCGTTTGTCTCATTATCTCCGTCTCTCTCCTCCTTTCTTTTTATCCCTGTTAAATATTTTTCTGTAGTGTCTCTTGAGGGTTTGTTCACTTCATATCTCCTGCTCTGTGCTGTGTGCGTGCATGTCCGTGCACAAAACCCCAACACAATATAGCTAATACTCCAACTGTGACAATGAGAGCGCATTCTGTTCTGATATCAGAACGTAGCTTCTAGTCCTGTCTGGTGATCATAGTTGTGATTAAAGGTTAACTAAAATCACAAATAAGTACCCGTCATGGTTCAGTAGCTCGTCGAACAACGTTGTTTGTCCATTTATGGACGCAGTTTCTGCACAGAAACATCTCAGATGATCCCTGCAGTGCCGGCAGAGCATCTACACTGAGGTACAAAATCAGAAAAACAGAAGAGCCGGCGACAGGAGCGCTAAAAACGACAGAAATGCTCAGTCCCCCCTCCAACAGCGGCAGGAACTATTGAATAAATAACCACTCTCCGAAAGTGCCTCGTAATGGAGACGAAGTGTGTGACTTTAATGCATCTGCTCAATCTCAACTGTAACATTCGTTTTCATGTATCTGTCATACGTTCTTGTCCGAGCTTCAGCTTTTACTTCCTCCTCTTTTCTCTCGGTTCCCTCCTTCTGCTCGGAGAATCCTTAGCAGTCTGATGGAAAACCAACTCGACCAGATGGACTGCGTTTGAACAATGGTGGTCCATTAAAAGGAGGAGTTTTTTTCTCAAGATATAGTTGAAGATGGGTTATATTTGTGTAGAAACCTTGCGGTCTGAAGAAGTCATGAGAAAAGCTCACAAGTCTTGAGTCAGACGAGTCAGAGATCTGTCAAGTCATTTTTAATCATGTGAAAAGTTATTCAACGTGGCTTTAATGTGGCCGGACACGGTGCACCATCCTCGGCCTGGATCCCCCTGGAGGTCCCTGGACCCCTGGACCTCCAGGGGACCTCTAAGATACCTTCAGAACTGGACCATGGCCCTTTACCAGGGCTGTATCCAGGCATGGAGCTCCATAGTTGGGATAGATCTGCCTGGTGGTCCCCCTGGAACCTCTGGAGGTTATCTGGATCCAGGCTGGAACCAGCCTCCAGAACCAAAGCCAGACCCTCTGGAAGGCCTCAGAGGCCTCCTATAAAGACCAGGTCCACCTCAATAGAACTATTTCAACCCAAACCTCTGCCGAAGAAAAAGAAAACAAAAAAACGTCACTTTCTACAGCCCAACTCTGAATTTGACTTCCATTGGGAGTTTTGCCATCATGAACCATACTCCAGAGCAAAACTCAACTCCCTTCAAAGAAGAAGAAGAACCATCATAAGCATACGGACATGGTGGAAACCTAAAATATTTTGATTGCTCTGATTTGATAATTCTGAAAGGATGTGGACTTTTTAACTGTTGTTCTTTTCTGTTGGTTGTGAGGATTCAATCACCAAAACTGACCAAGCTGTTCCTGAGATATGGCCTTGCTCAAACATCTGCAGCTCAGCAACTCTTCCTCAGGGGGCGGATAGCGGTCCGCTGAAACCAACAAACTCGATGGAGTTACACCTGAAAGGAAGTAATATGTTTAATAACTAGGGCTGTCAGTCAATTACATTTTTTAATTAATGCAATTAATTGAAAGAGTTTCATAGATATCTCATGATTAATCGTACAAATAATTTTTTTAAATGTTCTGTTTATCCATCCATCCATCTTCTATATCCATTCTGTCCTATACAGGGTCATGGGGATCTGCTTTATTTTTTTTTTAAGCCTTTAGTTTGAAAACCGGAAGTCCACCAATGCTGTCATACTTTTAGGGGGTTTTATTCATCAGTTTCTTAGTGTATTTTATCGGAGCTGCTGCTTGACCGCAGTAATTTGCTGACGGTCCCTAAACTCCTGAGCGAGGTACTCAGAAGGATATTCAGTGCTGTTCCTGAGAGTTTTAGCCACACCCACTGAGCTTGGAGGGTTTATGACACTGGTGAAATGTCTGGCATACTTATATCTACAAAATGATACCAACCTGGATGAAATCGGTGCCGTTTTCATGACGCTAATAAAGTTTAAAGAGAAAAAAAACAAGGGAATGTCGGATGTGAAACTAACTTTACCGCATCCTGTGGTGGTAACTCAGTTCACAGCAACAGTAAATACAAATAACCTTTTTCTTGTCAAAAGACCCATCTGGCAGCACCTTAAAGCTAAACTTGTCGTTCATAAGACCCTTTTCTGTCGCCATGTCTGTCCCACACATTGACTGTAAATACACTTATTGGCCGAGGGTCACATTTACAGAAACAAGGGTCTCGCATTAAAAAAAATTAATAACGTTAGTTAATAGTTAATAATAGTTAATAACGCGTCATTAACACGTTATTAACGCCCTAAATAAAACAAGTTTTATCCATTGATTGCGTAAAAACCACAACGGCATGGATATGTCTAAATGAGCCTGTGGAGAGTCTGTTAAACGTTGCTCTTTAGAAACCTCACAAGAGCTTAATCAACAAAGGTACATCCAATGATGAGGCATATGGAATAGATCGCTAGATTGTTTAGGCTTTGAGATAAAAATTGGAACATTTTGTCAGACGTAAGTACATTTTGTGTATCTTTGCTGTGCGCCATCTTTATTTTCTCTGGCCTGCTAATTCGTATTCTTAGTGTCACACTTGATATATAATCGCACATGTCTTAGCATTATATTGATCTATTCAAATACACACAGCAGCTGCCGAGACACACCCCTTTTTCAGTTTTGGATGTCTCTTTGGAGAAGGAATCTCAAAAACAGTCATTTTTGCGTACGTTGGCGTCACCAAATTACACCGTAACACTTTTCAGATAAAATGTTCGGATCACGTTTTCTCTCCAGCCCAAACATCACATGTCATGTGACAACGGTCAGTCCTGTCATTGGTCAATAGCAAATGTCATAGCAGATATTATGTTTCCAGAACTGACCAGAAGCTAAGATCTGGAAAGCACAGCAACACAACAGCTACCATTGTTGACCCAGAGTTGGGTGTTTTTCTTTTATCTGTTTGTTCCACTCTAGACGAGCTGAACAGTAAATGAAGCGGCTGAAAGTCGTTTGTCGATGACCACCTGCGTTACTTTCTTTTGCCATGTTTACGTTCTCCTTCACCACCGGTGCTGTCTAGTGGACTACGGGAGCCTCTTTAGCTCAAACGGCCTGTTCAACTTGTAGTCGGGTCCATCTGAGGTTTGGAGCCTCCACACCTTAAACGGACCGCACCAGATTTCAATGTTTTGGTGCACAATCAGAGGACAGTTCGACCTAAACGTGGCAGTGTGAAAACGACCTGAATGATGGCTGCCTTTAGGCCCCCGGGGCTTCATCACATTTGGCCCTAGCCTCCCTCTGGCGGGCCGCCGCAGAGGAAACTCGCATTTCCATTGTCGTTTCGATGGGAACGTCGGGAAGGACGCAGACTTGCGGTGCCTGTGGCTTCGTCACAGCCGGGTCTAGGCGGAGGTCCTGGAAAAGTCGGTCTCAAGAGTTGCTCGTCTGAAGGGTTGTGAGCTGTGCTGTGATGGCAAGGCTGATCGGATAGACTGATAATGTACAGTGGTACCTCTACTTACGAACGTTTCTACATATGAAATTTTCAGGTTACGAAACGGCTCAACGGGAAAATATTGCCTCCTGTTACAAAAGAAATTTCAGGATACGAAAGGCAAAAATACAGTAGCGCTGCTACTCGCAGCTCCCAGAGTTTACCGAACATAAACATTCTTGTCGGCTCTGTATCTGGGTTTGAAAGCGGTGCGTCCGAGCTGCTCTGCCATTGGCTATCGCTTAGCATCTTCCTGGCATCCCATTGGCTAGGAGGGCCCCTTGTCTGTATGAGCGTAACCCAGCAACCCAGGTAAACGAACAATTTTTACCTCCGCCATTAGGTTATGTTTTTGCCGGCGTTTATCTGTCTGTTTGTGTTCAAGAAAACTCAGAAAGTTATGGATGGATTTTGATGAAATTTTCAGGAGTTGTCGGGATTGTGAAAAGGAAAAACTGATTTCATTTTGGGTGTGATCCGGAAAAAATCCTGGATTCTGGATCACTTTCAAATAATTCGATAATTGTTGCGCTTGGTGGAAGTCTGGGCTCTCTGAGTGCTTTTCTAGTTCTAACATGTATTCCTTACAGGTTTTTATGTCTTTTTATGTATTATTTATAAATAATAAAAAAAAAAAAAAAATTCAAATTTTCGTGGATTTTTAACGGATTAGGGCATTTACATGGAAAACGCGTCTCTACTTACGAAATTTTCAGGTTACAAAACTACTTCCAGAACCAATTAATTTCGTAAGTAGAAGTACCGCTGTATATTTATCACTTTACATAGTTTCTCCTGATGTGGCTAAAATAAATAAAAAATGTTGTCATGAATGTTAAATCTAACTATGGAGGCCAAAACTGCTTTTTGAACCAACATCACTGCTGTAACGTTGGATATTTAAACTGTCCAGACCCTAGTGGTCAGTCGGGGAACTGCATATAAATTCACTTCCTGGCCCCGCATCATACGACGCCCCCTCAGGTGACACGAGAGCGGCCGTAACTAGGAAAGGGATGCGTTTCTCTTCTTCCGCCTGCCGTCAAACAGTTCACAAGACCCCTGCGCTGGTTACGTTGGTAAAAATAACAAGAATAAAATGAGCATGTCTTTAAGCACAGTGGAGTTTATTTTAATTCTTTTCTGTACGTTTTTTTATTTATTTGTTTGTTTGTTTTTTCCCAGCTGAAGTAAAGCTGTAAGTTACACTCGGGGGCAAAAGGGAGAGGCATGAGTTTACTGGAAGAAGAGACAGAGCATGTGTTGGACTACTGCCAGAGCCGGTTGGAAAAAGACGGAGTATCCAGTCACGGAGAATATAGTTGCTGCAGTTAATTCCAGGAGTTAAATGTGAAGTTCAAAGAGCAAATCACTGAGAGAAAGAACAACAGATTGGCAGCAGTGGGATTTATTTTGAAAAGAAAAACTGCAAAATGTATGATGTATGAGTTAGAGGAGAGTTCAGATCACACTATCTGTTGACTTCTACGGTGTTTGATATCTCTTCTGAGATGAGTCGGCTTCGTTTAAGGAAGACACGAACGCAGCCTGAGGAGCATTCAGATGTTTCCTTTTTTGAAAGTTGGTATGCAAATGCGTGCGCATCACGTGACCTGACAGGTGGCGCTTCACAGATCATCATCAGTACTTAAAGCTGGGCATTGTTTACCAATTCAATTCAATTCAATTCAATTTTATTTGTATAGCGTCTGTTATAATGCCAATAGTCTCTAGGCGCTTTACAGAGACCCAGATCATGACCCCCGAGCAAATATCATTAACTAAATATTAGGGCTGGGCAACGATTAAAAATTGTAATCGCGATTAATCGCATTATTTCCCCGATTAATCACAATTAATCGCATTGTATACGCAAAATCAAATAATGTATTCAAAAGTAGTGTAAAATGCACTTTTATTTAAATGTTCTGCTGCCATATGAACTAAAGTGTCATAACATTTGTTGTTCAAACACTTTAAACATCAGCACTTGTCAGTAACACATATGTAGTGTAAATCTCTTCTTAAAAAGTGTAAAATAAAATAAAGCTTATTGCCACTGCCGGGGCATTAATGTCATGAAAGTTTTGTTGAGGTCCAGAAATTTCTTTTTCAGACAGAATTGTTAATATTGCTACATGAGTTGCTACCGGAACTGTAAAGTTCACTGATTTTTACCGTTCTCCATGTGTGTTTAAGCTTTACTGCATGTTTACCTACAGTTATCTTCCGGTTCTGCAGCAGCCAGTAACAGACTTTTCAAAATAAAAGCATGTGAACAACATGCATTAACGCGCGACAATGGCAGGTAAAAAAAATCTCCCACAGAGGGAGAAAATAACCTTTAAGCCAAACAGTGGCTGGAAAAAACACTTTAAGAGGAAGAAACCTTGAGCAGGACCTGGATCATATGGGGGGACCTTACTGATGAAGACCAGCTGGGTAAAGAAAGAAAAAGAGAGGAAAGACAGGACAGAGAGAGGAGAGCACACAAATGACTGAATGAAGTGACTCCATAAACAGATGCAGGTAACAACAGTGAGGTGAGATGGTCAGAGGACGAGATCACTAGGTTTTCCAGTTTTTAATAAAATAACTTTGTGTCATGGAAAACTGATCACCACACAAAGCGACACACAGCAACCAGCGGTGGAAGAGCTGCCGTGCAGCGCACTTGTACACCACCGGGGGCAGCCAGGGGTGCAGAGTCCAGCCCGAGGACACGTCTGAACGTGCACGCCGTGGCTCACATTCAAGTTGCTCTCCCGCCTGAAACCACCTGACAAAAGTGCTGAGATTATAGTGCGTCATCTTTACAAAGCCCCAGACAACTGGTGGACACAGGAGCGCATTTGGCTTTCAGAAAGCCCGGTACCCTTCCTAGGACCTTTCAGAAATCTGTACAAGCAAATTAGATAGGAAAAGTATGGGTGCCAAATGTAACAACTTATATTCATCTAATATTTAGATTTAACATTTAGATTTATTTAGATTTAGATTTAACATTTAGATTTAGATTTAGATTTAGATTTATTTAGATTTAGATTTAACATTTAGATTTAGATTTAACATTTAGATTTAGATTTAGATTTAACATTTAGATTTAACATTCAACATTTAGATTTAGATTTAACATTTAGATTTAACATTTAACATTTATATTTAAATTTAGCATTTAGATTTAACATTTAACATTTAGATTTAACATTTCATTTTCATTCACACATAACCAAATTTTTAAATAATTTATGTCTCAAATGTGTGTAAAATTAGCTAAATGTGAAGAAAATGAGCTAAATATTGAAAATATATCAGTTTGAAAACTGTAATCAAGTTTTTACATTCGGCACCCCATAGAAAAGTGTTAATGTGAACTGGAAGTGGAAGGAAGTGCTTATTTTTGCTGCTGGAACCAGACATCAACCACATCCTGTCATTCTGGTCCATGCTGGTCCACCCGTCAGCCCTGGAGGGAGACTCAAGTGATGGTCGACGGATAATATTTTCTGTCTTGTGTCTTCTTTTTACATTCTACATTTTCACACGTTCTTATTTTGTCTTCCGCTCCATTTGTTTTGCCCACAGTTTCTGTTTCTAAATATTTCATATTTCACACCTACCAGCTCCTGCTGCGATCAGTTTGTTCCGAAAACACACACACAAAAAAAAAAATCATACCCGACCAGTCCGCTCTGTATTTATTTTCATATTTAAATAAATCAAAAGGTCAGGCAATGAGTCTGATGAATTTATCCATCTCAGACACGTGCTCGTGCCATGCACGTGAATCCGTAATCTTTGTTTTTTCCATTTTTTTCCTCATTTTTCTTGCCAGCCTTTAACAGGAAGACCTGTTTATTTCGTGGCCTCACGCTTGACTTCACCCCGCTCCTCCTCTCCACTAAGCGTTGTCTTGTTGCTTCTGCCCGAGTGGCTCCCTCTGAATACGCCACTTGGTTGAACAATTAATTATTGTAATGATAGACCAGCAGTGAGTGGTGCTCCAGAGAGAGACGGAGACGGAGACGGAGACAAAGAAAGAGACAGACAAAGAACTGGTATCATCCTCCACAGCAGGTGAGCTGCAGCTGGGATAGATAGATAGATAGATAGATAGATAGATAGATAGATAGATAGATAGATAGATAGATAGATAGATAGATTTGTTTTGTTTGACGACTCTGCGGCTTTTATCACTGTCATCCTAAAGTTAGCATCAAAACTCCTCATTTGTTTCCTCACTCGTCCTACTATTGAGCTACTTTGTTCAGAACTGCAGCTTTTAAACATGCAGGGTTTTTGCTTAAAGCTCTAATTGTAAAGGACACATTCAGGTTGTGGATGTATACATGTTCAAAGGTGAAATACAATATATTAAATATGTAAAAAAATAAAACTTCTAGCTAGCTCAATGTCTCGCCCTGCTATTATCTCATAAAGGAAACAGGTGGGTTCAAATATAATGTGCTTTTTGACTCCTAAAAGGAACCTTGTACGTGGTTGAAATCTCCCGGGCGTTAACATGTTATCGACGGATGAGTTGGAGTCTGTTAGTGGGGTTTTATTTTGAAAAAACTACTGGATTCTCGATATTGTTGTCTGTTTCCTGCACGCCAGATCTGCTGGAAGTAAACTTAGATTGTACATGAAGAACGGGACAAACCCCCTTAAACGTCACGCTGACGAGAATTTGGAGTGATCTTGAAGCATCTTTCCCACTTGTTACCGCGTGGCGCCGTAGCTCAGTCACTCCTGTGCTAGCTTAGCTGATAATAATTTTGATTTACTTTCATTCTGAGTAAATCTGTCCAAACATCCTCATTTCAAACGACGTCTAAAAGGAGTGCTGAACGAGCAGAGCTCTGCCGAGACCCCCAGCCCCCCAGTGGTCAGTGGAGGAACTGCGGCTCCTCTTCGCTCGACATTGGATTCAGCCCAGACGTTAGCGAAAACAGCGGGCCAGGACAGCAGGCGGTCACTTCTAGGATGCTCCTGAATTATGAAGCGCTGGTCCCGGTGGGACCGCGGTGACTCACGGCTGCTGGGACGGCTGAGCTGGACTGCAACGCCTCCTCTTCTGGTGGGACCCGGTGGTCAGGGTGAACCTAGCTTCTGGATTTTAGCTTTATTTTTGTTTGATGATTAATGACATAATTTTTCTGCCATTTTCTTCTGTTCATTCAATCACCTAATGCTCAGCAGGAGTAACAAACAAATCACTTTACGATTCAAATTGAGGTTGGGGGCGGGGCTAATATGCATTTCTCTTCTGCTGTTTCCTCCCTCCGCATCCTGGCTTTTGTTGCTACTGCTCTTTCACAGGTGACGGGGCAAAAAGTATCACTGGGAGCAAGAGGGGAAAAAAGAAATACAAGAAATGCAAGACGGGGAAGAAGGAGGGGAAAGAAAACGACTAAAAATAGCGAAAGGAAAAAGAGTGTTGCTTTAACGCACGCTGTCATTGTCAAGGCGGTGCGACCGTGCCAGGCGGGCAGCAGGCAGTAAGTCAGCCAGCCCCTTTGGCTTCCACATGATAGATGCCCAGGGTTGGATTTGCATATGCTATTCAGGGCATCCCTCTCTCTCTCCCTCTTTTTTTATTGTTTTTAATCAGAGGCGAATGTCAACAGAATAAATGAAGTTGCGCAGTGGAGTGAAATTTTTATCACATCAGTGGTGGTTGGACGGGTGTGTGTGTGTGTGTGTGTGTGTGCGGGGGGGAAGGAGGGGTATGATTATGATGATGCCACCACACATACCTCACACCCCCACCCCACCCAGCACATACCCTCCACCTCCATTCATCACAGGCCATATTGAGGGAGTGAGATTCAGTGGCGGTGCCGGTAATCAATGGAAGGGCTCCATATGGCGGGGATCAAAGGTGTCACATAGTGTGTGGTTCTGCTTTATTGCCAGCCAGCACTGTTAATTGGACAACAAGATCAGAGGCAATATTAAAATCCAATTAAATTGATATGAACAGATTGCCAAGTGATGTACACTAATGTATAATTGAGTATCAAGCAAATGCGAGTGGCCCGTCTCGAGCGCCGAGCTGCTGAATAAATGATGGGCGAGCCGTAGAGGACGGAAACAAGTTTGCACATTAGCCACCCTCCACTCCCCTTCCTTTCTCCTTCCCCTTCCCTCCGTCGCTCCCTGGGCCCTGAGATGAAGAGGGACGCGGGATATTTTCTTCCTCCCCCCCCCACAGCCCCCGACCCCCTTTTTTCTTGGAACTAGCATTGCTTCTTAAAGAGACATTTTTTTTTGTCTTGCATAATAAGGGCAGAGAAGTGGAAGACGAGCGCGCATGCTCGACATTTTGAACGGCGTGGCGTCGTCGCACGCAAACGGCTTGAATTTGAGTTGAATAAAGCCAAGATGTGTGTGTGTGTGTGTGTGTGTGTGTGTGTTGGAGCTGAAACAAGTGCATGTCGGGGTTCCTGGGCTGACGGGAAACCACTGATGACCCCCCCCACCTTAAAGAGGGGTGCTCTTTAAGAGGAAAAAGAAATAAGCAGATGGAGAAGATGCTCCGACGCCGGCGGATCTGCGCGGCCCGGTCCAAGGTGACGTCTGCTGATAAGGGAGACTTGGACGGCGGCCCGAAAACAACCAGAATCCATCACCGCTCATTTGATTATTAATTGAATAAATGTTTTTTTCTCAGTGACAATTCCAGTTTCAGATTTAATGATATTTTGTTTTAGGAGCTGATTATTGATTTTCGTCGTCGTGTTTCCGGCATATGCTGCGTCTTTTTTCTTCTACGTGCCCCCATCCCCCTCCCCCCTCCACCGCCTCTTTCTTGCAGTAATCCGGTTTCCTTAATTAAGCGGGCAAGGGGCTCATTAGCTGCCATGGTGATGGGGTGACACGACGTGCCCGTCCCGGCTCCCGCCGGCGATGCCCCGGTCGGGGCGCCCGGGGAGCAGGTGCTGACAAGGTCGCCGTGGCGGCGTGCCATCTGGACCGGTGCTCGGGCCCCGTCGCCGCCCGGCTCCTTTGTAGCCAGAGATGGGCCGGTGCCATCCACCAACAACCCCGACTCAAAGACATCAAAACAGCGCCGCGGCTCTGAGGAGATCTGTGGACTTAACAACCGCTAAAAACAAAGGCACAATAATTGGTTTTGGCGCAATCTGTCCTTGGTGTGCCACTCTGGGGGGTTTTGTGGTTATTGAGTGCGCTCGGAACAGAAGGCACATTGAAGGTTTTCTTCATTTAGACATGATGTTCCTCCCATTTGCATAACATAGCTGGCCAGTGCACGCATTGTGCACAGCCCTTAATGCATAGATTAAGTGGCTATCCAAAAATAATAAACAGCCCTTAAAAGAGACCTCAGAAGGACGATTACACTTTCTGGGACAGCAGGCGAGAACCTTGTACCTCCATGTTGGGATATTTCTATATTTTTTAATAGAAGTTTTTATGAAGGAAATGACGCCTGCATGAAGAAAAGAAAAATTAATTCTAATAATCTGTTAAGCTGTTTTTTTTTTATACATTTAAGGCAGAACAAAGGAAGTTTTTTTCCTGTTAAATCATTTGATTGTATTTCTATACACTCTCAGAAATAGGGGTACAGTACGAGTCCTTTTTTGTCCCCTGAGGTACAATCTACACAAATGTACCCCCTAGGGTTAATTATTGGACCTTAAGGTACCTATATGTACCTTTTTGATGGTCCAAAAGGTACATAAATGTACTCAAGTCGGTAGAAAAGGTACAAAAGGGTACAAAACTGTACCTTCTGAGGGTACTGCCCCAGTGACAAGCCATTGTACCTCTAAAGGTACAATTCTGTACTTTCTTTTCTGAGAGTGTACGAGCACCTTGAGGAAGCAGCGTCAGGTTGCGTTCTGCCGTCCCTGCTGCAACTAAAACATGCAGCTCTGTGAGACTAAGAGCTGCAGACGTGACCGAACAGGAGAAAACGTCGGTTCACGGAGGTGAACGAAGCTCCTCATCAGCAGCAGCTGCTCGTAGAGACTCTGCACATGAGCTTCTGATCCGTTTATCTGGTTAACTTTCTCTTCGTGTCACGTCTTCTGCAGCGTCTGAAAGGGAAAACAGTCCCTCTGGATTTGATTTCAACATGACAGGAAAGAAAAATAATGATAATGAGCTTTCAATGCTGAGATTCGTCTGTTGACTGGAAAATTCAACTGAATTTGAGTTTAAAGTGTGAAATCAAGTTTGAGAGAACTGTGAAAGTAGATAAAAATAACGTCATATATGTTGGTTCCTGGACACCAAAATTATAGAACAATCATAAAATACTAATAATAATGACACCCATTCAGAAGTGGGGCGACTTCTTTGATTTATTTATCAAGGCTCCGGCAGTCGAGAAACACCGACCTGGAAAACTTCCTGACACGGTGTCCAAACTCGTCCTGCAGCCAGACTCTGAATTAACAAACTTCCTCAATCATATTCCTCCTAAAGGTGTCACCCTCCAGCCACGTGCACGTGCACATTATCACGATCACAATCATGACACTTCAGGATACCTCAGTTCTGTTTATGGAGGCTTGCAGTGATATTAATCGTGTCATTTATATTTTCTGTTTGCATCTTAAAGAAATGAAATGAAATGAAAAATACTTTATTAATCCCAGAAGGAAATTCAACCATATAGTAAGGTTTTTTTTTAAACAATAAATAAATGACAGCATTAATAATAGCATGTAGCATAGCGTGACACAGTTTGCGCAAGGTTTTGCACTCAAATGGCCTCCAGTTACCATGGTAAAGTATGCAAATTTCGAGTAAACAACGAACTGTAAAACGAGCACTGGGAGAAAGACTAAGGAGTCTGGGACCGAGACACAGACTTCCGGTTCCGTTTCATCGAATTCCCACGGTATCTCAACACAACTAAAAAGCAATCGCAAAATAGGAGCGGAACCAACTGTTAATAGTAATCTATCGTTTTTAGAAGCTGAGATCTTCGTTTTCTTGAATTATTCTAAAATTGTGCTATTAAGACAAGAAAATACACGGATTATGCTAGCAGTGCTACTTTTGGAAAAAGGGCAAAAATTATGCTCAATTCCTCAGTTTATGTCAAAAATTATGCTAGCACAATTGGCAAGAGCCTAGCTCTGACCTTTCTTGTAGATGTATTCTGTGTTGCATTTCCACTCCAGTCTGTTGTCAAGCTGAACTCCAAGATACTTGTATTCCTCCACCACCTCCACCTCCTTTCCCAGGATGGAAACACTGCTTTGTTTATTCTTGCTCCTCCTGAAGTCGACAATCATCTCCTTAGTTTTGCTGGTATTTAATACGAGATGATTGTTACTACACCATTTCACAAACTGACAGATCAGTTCTTTGTACTCTGCTTCCTGTCTGTTGCTGATACACCCAACAACTGCAGAGTCATCAGAGTATTTCTGCAGATGACAGGACTCAGAGTTGTACTGGAAGTCAAAGGTTTAGAGCGTGAAGAGAAATGGTGAGAGAACAGTTCCTTGTGGTGCTCCAATGCTGCTGACCTCCATCTCAAACACACAACCTTTCAGTCTCACAAACTGTGGTCTGTTTGTGAGGTAGTCATAAATCCAGGAGGTTGTGGAGGAATCCACCTGGAACTGATGGAGCTTCTCACATAACAACACAGGCTGAATTGTATCACTTGAGAAATCAAAGAACATGACCCTCAAAGTGCTGCCTGATTGGTCCAGATGAGAGTGAAGAAGCTGCAGAAAAAACGCCGGCGATCAAAAAACAAGACCAGGAGTTTCCAGGAGTTTTCCACGCTGCTGGACGCTGCAGTTGATCTAAATTTAACTGCGATTACAAAAAACTCTGTGCACTTCCTACACGTGCATGTCAGAAATAGACCCCAAAGGCGAGTTTGGTGTGTTGCACGAATGCATTTATTGAAGTGATGATGTCACACCGGCTGAACCAGTGTTTGCCTGAATCATTGTCACTTTAGTCCAGAACGTAAGTTTTCAATAGTTTTATGTTCGTTGCAAGAAGTGCTTCAAAAGTTGGTGACTGGTTAAATGGATACCAGTCGGATAATTATTGTCACAGGCCCTGGAGAGCCAGAACTGGAGGGGCCACTGTGCTGAACGGTGCTGGTCTGTGCGTTCCAGGTCCAGAGAACCGGCCAAGGACCGTCCAGACTCGGACCACAGAAGCTGCTTCAGCGTCAGTTCAAAGAGCGTCGTAAAAATCAGCGAGCGCTCGCCGCAGCGAGACAAAGCGCCGCTACTTCGGTGCAGAATCTGGTGAGTTGGGGTGGTCCGGAGAGCCAGAGCGTGTGACGCCGGGCCCGCTACGACCGCCTCTCCCTCTGAGCGGCTCGGTTCTCAGACTCATGAAGCATCTTGTCGTACTCTATTTGAGGCGACCACTCCACTGATCACAGGGCCTGCGCACACATAAAGGCTGCATAACGAAGAAGGAAACCCATATTTACGCACCGGTCATCCTCCATTCCCTCTCTCCCCACATTATTTTACAACCCCTGCGGCCTCTCTTCCAGGGGCCCTGGCTGTCATTATGTGGTCAGGCATTTGGGGTTTTGCAAGCGTTCACCCACTGATTTGGTGAGCGGATGCCTTCTTTAAAAAGAGAAAAACAAGAAGAAGAAGAAGTCGCTTGAGTCCGCTGTGCCTAAACATGTCAAGGTTATTAAACGTCAGTGAGAACGGTGCCACATATGGACGCTATACGTGCTCAAAGGGAGCGCAGATGTTTATTTTAGAGATTTCTCTGAGGATGGTTTGCGGTGGGCCACGTGACGCGAGGCCGCGCATGAAAGAAAACGCTGCATTTGAATGCAGGGGTGCCGGCGGCCTCTCTGAATAGATGGGAAAGCGCTCTCGCACGCTGTGAAAGTCTGACACACACACGGCAAGAGCGGAGCGCAAATGTAACAGGAATGGTCACGCTGTGATGGCGAGATGATGCTCCCCCTGAACAAAAACGCTGGGAGGGAGGCGTGGCCTTCGATCTGACTGTCCCGCCCTCTCTGGCTGTTAGAAGCTCAGTTCATCTACGTTTCTCTCCATCTTGTGAAATCAAGAAAAAAGACGGTCCACACTCCAGACGGAAACCGCAAACTTTCTATATGTACATCTTTATAAGTTAGATTTTATTTTAAAAAAAAAGGGAGGAAAGAGAAAAAAAACTGCATCAAGTTGTCTTGCTGGTAATTAAAAGTACTAGGGCTCGGCAATGATTACATTTTTTAATCGCGATTAATCGCATTACTTCCTTGATTAATCACAATTAATCGCGTTGTATACGCAAAATCAAATAATGGATTCAAAAGTAGTGTAAAGGTCACTTTTATTTAAATGTTCTGCTGCCATATGAACTAAAGTGCCATAACATTTGTTGTTCAAACACTTTTAACATCAGCACTTGTCAGTAACACATATTTAGTGTAAATCTCATCTTAAAAAATGTAAAATAAAATAAAGCTTATTGCCACTGCCAGGGCATTAATGTCATCCTGGTTTTATGAAAAATAAAAAAATGTCTACCAACAAAATCCTGAGCCACAATCAGAACATTAAAACAGGTAATTTCTGAGGTAACAGCAGAAACTTTTAACGGGGAGTTCAACTTGTCAGTTGTTACAAATAACCTTGTTTCTGTTGAATCCTCCGTCTGGGAGAACTTTGAAATGAAAATGTCCATGTTAATTTCAGTAATTTTACCAATCCCTGTCATTCATTCTTTCCATTTTTAATTGTCAATCAAAAATCGAAAAAATTAAAAAGCGACATTTTACTTTGTTTTTTCATTTTTTAATCTAACACCAAAAAAATGAAAAAAAAATCTTGTTTTTTTATGTTTCAATTTTAGACTTGGATCAAAAATACGAAATGAAAAAAACGGGCCAAGGGACAGAATTTGTTTTTAATATTTAATTGACCCAGAAATGTCTTTGTGCAGCAGTTCAGGTAGAATGGTGGTGCAGGAATCACATACTATAATATTTGCAATATTGTGAAAATCTGAATTAAAAACTCAGCTCATAAATAGATAAAACCAAAGATCTCTCCAGCTCTGCGTCTTCTCCTCAGATCACGATGAGCACAGGATCTTCTGATGCTCATTTCCAGCATTGCAGGACACCCAGGACGATATTTTAATCTAGAAGTAATATTCTTAAAAATGGGGGTCCGATTTTAACCGAGGACTGGACTTTCTGTTGTCATTACACATCTGTGCCACTAGATGGAGCTGCACTGCAGTAACCAGATAGAGAACACATGGAGCAGATCTGATGTGTCATTGGAGGAATGACGCAAAAGTCTTGAACAAAGGGATTTAAAAGTTTTGTTGCAGTCCAGAATTTTTTTTCCAGACAGAATTGTTAATATTACTACCTGAGTTGCAACCTGAACTGTAAAGTTCACAGATTTTTACCGTTCTCCATGTCTGTTTTAGCTTTTCCGCATGTTTACCAGCCCATTATCTTCCGGTTCCGCAGCAGCCAGTAACAGACTTTTCAAAACAAAAGCATGTGAGCAACATGAGTTAACGAGCGATAAAATGTCGGTGTTAATAAATTAATGCGTTAACGCGATAATAACGCGCAACTTGCCCAGCCCTAAAAAGTACATAAGTACTTAATGTACTTTACCCGCTGGAGTAGATGACAGCATTTATGGCCAAGTTAAAGTGCTGTTTGCCTACACACGGATAAACAGAGCAAAGTCTGAGGGATTTTCTTGAAGTCCCCTAATTTAATCCTCAAGTCCTTAATCTGGTATGAACCCCTAAATCCTTCTGCACACAAAAGCAGATCGACTTAATCTCTGGCACAGAAAGATGGCCACTCGTTCCCTCTCTGTCGGCGCCGCTGCGCTGCTTCCCCAAACATCAGTTTTTCTGTTTCTCACCACCTTCTATTTCTATTTGGCCGTCAGTCACCCCTTCATTTATCGCCCGGTTCCTCTCCCCGGTACGTCGAGAGACGACTGAACGACTGCTTTAAACATCCCGAACGGGAACAAATCAAATAAATCAGAGAAAAACTGAGAAGAGAGGCACTTGACCCGACATCATCAGAGGCGGCGGCGCTCCGCCGCAGGATCGTTACAGGTGTGTAGTTTCTCCTCACGTCGTCTCACCTGCAGCGAGAATTAAAGCCGAGGAAGAGGAGCAGCTCCCACCGTCCTGCCGCGCTAAAATAAACCAGGCTATTCGGAAAGAGAGATCAGGATTGGGGCCAGAGATAAAGACGGTGCCTTGGTGGGTGGGAGGTTGGCTGGAAGACGCAGCGGTGGAGGCAGGACAGGGTGGGGTTGGGGGGGAGGGGTCACAGTAGGGGGCTAATTCTCCCCCATGCCCTGCTGCAGCTGTGCCCATGAAAGTGACTGACAGATCCCCCTGGGTAGGGGGGGGGGGGGGGGGTGTCTCTGCATCCTGCAGAACACCGAGGGGCATCTTTCAACTTCCTGTTTCTGTTCTTTGCTTTTAATATAACAGACGATTTCAAAGTTCGTGTCCCGGGAGTGAAATAAACCTGGTGGCACACTTTCCATGGCTGAAGGGGTTTTAAAGTGCACGATATTTGTGGACCCTGAAAGCTGAAGGCTGGCTGAATTTTGAGCTCTTCTTATCTGTTATTTAAAAATGTATGATTTTTTTAAATTATTTTTTTTAATGCATTGAAAAACAAAGTGGGCAACATGATTTGAGGACATATTTGTGTGGAGTGGGAGACTCCTGAGACACCCTAACCCTAACCCTAACCCCATTTTATCTCCTAACCCCTAACCCTAATCCTTAACCCCTAACCCCTAAGCCTGAACCCTAACCCCATCTTATCTCCTAACCCCTAACCCTAACCCCTAACCCCTAACCCCATTTTATCTCCTAACCCTTAACCCTAACCCTAACCCCTAACCCCTAAGCCTGAACCCTAACCCCATCTTATCTCCTAACCCCTAACCCTAACCCCATTTTATCTCCTAACCCTTAACCCTAACCCTAACCCCTAACCCCTAAGCCTGAACCCTAACCCCATCTTATCTCCTAACCCCTAACCCTAACCCCTAACCCCTAACCCCATTTTATCTCCTAACCCCTAACCCCTAACCCTAAACCCTAACCCCATCTTATCTCCTAACCCCATCTTATCTCCTAACCCCTAACCCTAATCCCTAACCCCTAACCCTAACCCTAACCCCAACCCTTACCCTAACCCTAACCCCTAACCCTAACCCTAATCCCTAACCCTAACCATTTTATTAACCATATTTATTTAGTGCAGTATGATGGGACATGACGTGTGCACGATGGAGGAGAACTCCTCCCTGTGGTTAGCACTGAAGGTGCTGGGATTTAGGCAAACTGCACCAGCGTCACTACCGAAGCGAGCCCAGTGAGGCCAAGCCAGGTGGTATTAAACCTTTATTGAACCAGTGTCTCAGTTACAGTGACAACCTGGCCAAGCAGCATAATATTAAAGGAGGATGACAAGTGGAATACATACATTAACAAAAATGAATAGGTAAGCTGCTAAAAACGAGTGCATTGGTCCCGTAGGAATGGATGGATGGAGTCTTTAAAAGGAGAGAGCTTCTGGGTCCAGATGACTGGATTTATCTGCAGCAGAAAACTGAGAAGAGGAGCAACCAAAGGAGGTGCAGGCGTGAGGAGACTGGTAGATGTACGAGAACGTAGCTGTGGTCCACGTCGCAGGTACTCAGGAGCGACTGTTGGTATGATGGGCTTACCCCAGCTGAACAGTAGCTGGTTGGTTTTTCTGCGAGACTGGAGCGAAGACCAGTTCAAGACCAGTTCTAGACCAGTTCAGCAGACGGTACAGGTGTCAGTGTTGGTCCAGAACTGCAGAATCCTCGAGCCCTCCTTCGAGGTCGGAGGAGGCTTTCACAGTTCAGCATCTCTCTGGTTAATTTTACAGCTGCTCTTATTAACATTCGTCATAAATGCAGTTTTAGATTAGCCTTCAGTGATCGTCTCTCAGTCGCTGTTTAGTGGATATTTAACAATGAATTATCTGAACAAAACTAATGAACTAGAATTACCTTAAAACAAAAGAATAAATAAACCTCCACAATGTGTTATTGACTTTCCCATCCATCAGTCCATCTTCTCTGCCCTCTTATTTCTATCCGGGTCACAGCGGTCAACTGGAGCCCATCTGAGCTCTCTTAGAGGGTTCATACTGGACTCATCATACTGGACTCATCATACTGGACTCACCGCAGGGCCACACTTCCTCACATGCACACTCCTACCGGCAGTTGACCCTTCGGGAAGCACCGCCCCCCTCCTAGTCACTGTTGCTAGGTTGGACAATCTTGCTGCTCCTGCGTTAAGGACTGTGCTAATTCGCTATTTTTCCAATGTGTATCATCAGTGTTAATATGGTTAATGGTAAATGGACTGCACTTATATACCACTTTTCCACACCAAGGTTCCCCTCAAAGCGGTTAACATGGCCTCTCATTCACCCATTCAAACTCACATTCATACACCCGTGGGCGGCTGCTACCATGCAAGGTGCTGCCAGACCCACTGGGGGCAAGTTAGGGTTCAGTGTCTCGCCCAAGGACACTTTGGCATGTGGACAGTTGGAGCCGGGATCGAACCGCCAACCTTCCCGTGACTGGACAACCCGCTCTACCAACTGAGCTACAGCCCCCCACATTATACTACAATAACGCCATGGTGGAATATTGCTACTGGGGACCTGCAACATTGACTCGAGGTGTTAGCATTAGCTCTGGTCCATAGGTCTATCCCACACCAGGGCTATGTTATCATGAGACACTAGTATTAAGAGGATTAATACAGTGATGTTAACATCAGAAGCCTCACCTTATACCTAACAAAATAAATATCCAGGGCCATATATATTTGTAGGCAACAAGGCAGGCTTATAGGTGGCTAGCAAGCTCTGGTCCATAGTGTAGAAGTCATTGACACTATGGACCAGAGCTAATGCTAACAGAGAGATGTTTTCAGTCATCACCCTCCCTGCTGCTATATCATATTATTACTTTTACTAAACGGTGGTTAAATCAATCATCTAATAAACAAAGTAACCTTATCTTGGAGTAAATGAAGTGTATTTTGTAACTTTTAGTCATCAGTTAAAATGACAGACATGTTGCTGGACCATGGGAGGAAGCTGGGGCACCTAGAAGTGACCGACAAACACCCGTCCAGTCTTTTCTGGTCGGATCGCATCAGTTTACATAGCAGACCGAGCTGGCAGGAAGCTGGTGGATTTTCAAAATAAAACACCATGAGTGGGCTCCGACTGGCACATCAACACCACAATAACCCATGGAGACTGTGTCTAAACACTCCAGAGGGTTTTTTATTTTTTAAATCAATAATTCTAGAGAGAACAAGACATGGTGAAGCATACGTGATGCAGCACCCCCTGTTGGAATGACAGGTGTCATAGCACCGATGAGGAAAAATTGGCTTTGCCAACAATTTTAATGTTTGAAGATGTATTTTATAACACTATGAATCGTGGTTAATGGATGCTACAGATTTCTTGATGCTATGATGATCATATATATGCCGATACGACATTTTATAATTGAGACAAGGAGCAGATCAGGACTGAGGGGTGGAGGTGGTTCTGTCTAAAATACAAGGACCTGAACCGAGACTCAAATAAATGAGAGCACTGTGCTCTCTAGCTTTCGTTGGCTACTCTATAATTGCTACAGGATGTCAGGTGTAGTTTCCCAGCATGCTCTAGGTGTCTGTTTGTTATTGTTCTCTAACAGTTTCGTTGTTGGTGCAGACTGTGCAGCACCGTGGCTGAAACTGCACACACAGTTGGCAAAGCGTCTGTGATTTTTATACATCGTAAAAGTGTAAGGTTAAGATCCTTTACGGGCTCCGGGTCAATCCAATAGAGCGCCGGCAGCTGAAAGGGAGCTCCCAGGGTCCTGGTGAGCAATAAAGAGCTCCGGCAGCCTAAAGGATGGATGGTCTTTCCTCGGGGAGCCGCATACCTTCGCCAGGAACAGAACGAGGGTTGCGGGTCTCAGACAGAACGGCGGATTGTTCTGCAAAACGTCTCTGCGGCCTGCACATCATGCCTAAATGTGAAAAACGTATGCGATCCCCCGCTCATAAAACTCTACCTATTGTGCAAGGCCACAGAAAGAGAATTAAAGTGTATTTATCTAGCCTCGCTACGCACACATGCGGTCCTCTCTGTAAACACTGAGCCTCTCGGTGAGACATGCACAGCCTATATATCAGTCCCTGCAACTGCTGACCACTCGGATGAAAGTTGGTCTGGAAAAGGCATCTGCTAATTTGTAAAACACCATCTGCTAATTTGTAAAGTGCCGTGACTTCCAGTGCGGTTGCTGCCAGCCATTGTTCCAGACTGAGCTCGCTTGTTGCAGCATTTACAGGATGTAATTTTCTGTAAAATGCGGCGGGTCTTTACAGCCTTGATGTGAGAGTTTTGACTTGCTGATCTTCTCAGATGAGGCAAAGATAAACGGACGGATTCAAAAACCAGGGAAGCTCAAACTCTGGACGTGCAGCCGACAGATCTGCAGCAACAGGTGATGCTTTCTAGTCAATGTGGACCAAAACCAGTCCAGGCGCCTTGCTCCTGGTTTGCTCATGGTAGCTCATGTTAGCTCATGTTAGCTCAAGTTAGCGTGATTTCAAAACTCCATGGAAGTGATGGTTATGTTTCAGGTGTCTGGTCGGGTTTGACGTATTAAAGCTTGTGCTATTTTCCCTCCTTCGTTTGGAGCATTTGTCACAAATAACCAGCAAACTATCTTCTTCTGAAACTAGAACGAAGTTCCATACGATCGCTGCCATATTGTTTTTTTTTTTTTTCAGAGCACTGTGCTGCAAAGCTGCATTCAAGGTTTCCTCGTTTGCTAGTCATTCTTTGAGCCTTTTCAATTTTTCTTCTGGGAAAATACTGCAAATATCAATTCAAGTCAGCAACTACCAAAATTATGACCGAGTTAACGAGTTGTTTTCTGGCATGAGGGGGTATTCTTGATTTTCTTTACTTAGAATTCATTTTTCTGATTATGCCGACGTCACTTAAACATAGCATTCACTGCCGGTCATTCAAGGTTCAGAGGGAGCGAGGCACTGCCGTGTTGACAAAAATATATATGTTATTGGGGCTGTTCGTCATGATATCGGACTTATCGGAATGACGTCATAATTTCCTGTTATAATTATCGTGCACCCCTAGTTATCGCTCCCCATACAGTAACTCATCCTGAAGCTTTAAATCCACTGCTCCTCCATCGACAGTCACCTCCCAGAAATCCATCAGATTAAAGGACATCCATCAGCACGATTCTTGGAAGGAAACTCCACTTCGGTGCACAGCATGACACAACGGAGGTGCAGTCATTGACTTTGAGCAGCATTTCAAAATGTTGCTCAGGTTTTGTGCCAAAACTGGAAGTGGAGAAACTGATGCCGTTTCTGGGTTCAAACGGAAAAATAAGTTTGCAGCAAAGTACCTGCAGCTGATGAACCAAGGTCATTTAAACTTTTTATGTGCACAAAAAGTGTATAAAGAGGAAGGTCCTTCCTGTTTGCTACTACATTATCACAGGTCTGTGAACGTCAACGATTGATTTCACAGAAAGTGCTGTGAGTAGATGCAGCACTTCTGACGCTTGCCTGTTTCGTCATAATTATTAAAAGCAGAGGCAAAGACTTACGTTGCAGCAGACAGGAAGGATGTTCCTGTGCACACAAATAAAGTTAGATGACCTCGGTGCATCTGATCCACACCATCACTGAAGTGGAATTATGTTTTCGATAGGGCTGGGCAACGATTAACATTTTTAATCGCGATTAATTGCATTACTTCCCTGATTAATCACGATTAATCGCATTGTATACGCAAAATCAAATAATGAATTCAAAAGTAGTGTAAAATTCACTTTTATTTAAATGTTCTGCTGCCATATGAATTAAGTGCCATAACATTTGTTGTTCAAACACTTTTAACATCAGCACTTGTCAGTAACACATATTTAGAGTAAATCTCATCTTATCATCTTTAAAAGGTGTAAAATAAAATGAAGCTTATTGCCACTGCCAGGGTATTAATGTCATCCTGTATTTATAAAAAAAAATAAAAGTCTCCAAAGAAAATCTAACAAAATGATTGTGGCTCAGCACAATCAGAACATTAAAACAGGTAATTTCTGAGGTAACAGCAGAAACTTTTAATGGGGAGTTCAACTTGTCAGTTGTTACAAATAACCTTGTTTCTGTTGAATCCTCCGTCTGGGAGAACTTTAAAATGAAAATGTCCATGTTAAAGTTCAGTAACTTTATCAATCTGTGTATCATTCATTCTTTCCATTTTCAATTGTCAATCAAAAATTAAAAAAAATAAAAAGTGACATTTTATTACATTTTTCGAAAAAATGCCTGTTTTTTTTATATTTATATATATTTCAATTTTAGACTTGGATCAAAAATACGAAATTAAAAAACGGGCCACAGAACTGAATTTGTTTTATAATCGAGGAATAGACTTTCTGTTGTCATTACACATCTGTGCCACTAGATGGAGCTGCACTGCAGTAACCAGCTAGAGAACAGCAGGACAGTGAACACATGGAGCAGATCTGATGGAACATGGAGGAATGACGCGAAGGTTTTGTTGTTGTCCAGAATTTTTTTTTTCAGACAGAATTGTTAATATTTCTACCTGAGTTGCTACCTGAACTGTAAAGTTCACAGATTTTTACCGTTCTCCATGTCTGTTTTAACTTTTCCTTGTTTACCTGCCAATTCTCTTCTGGTTCCGCAGCAACCAGTAACAGACTTTTCAAAACAAAAGCATGAGAGCAACATGCGTTAACGCGCGATAAAATAAATGTCGGTGTTAATAAATTAATGCGTTAACCCGATAATAACGCGTTAACTTGCACAGCCCTAGTTTTCGAGTCTTGAAAAAGTCATTTATTCAGACGTAGCTTCTTGCCTTGTGGGCCAACAGCACTGAAAACGTCTCTTCTGTTCTGACTCAAAACTGCTTCGATTCACATCGTTTTGGTCCCAACCAGTAGTTTAAGTTTAAACTCATCTAATAATGTTCCACTCCAGGATCTGCCTTCTACAGTCATTATTCTGTTTCCTGGGAGAGAAAATAAAATCAGAAATATTCAGCTTGCGAGTGAATGTCGTGTCGTTTCGAAGGCATCATCAGCAACACATCGTTGGCTAAGAGCCTGAAAACATTGTAATTTCGAAAGCGCGGATGGAATGAAATGCTGAGTGTTAATTTAAAAGGAGAGTGGCGTTTACCTTGATCAGAGCCCCGCCCCCTGCAGGGTAACCCAGGGCCGCGGCAGGGGCCTGTGTGGGCATTTAAAGCAGCCAGACATGAAACACCGCTGTTAGAGCAGGTGTCCCTCCTGTGGTGGGACCCTGAGCGCAGTAACCTCATATCAAAGCCTGGCGTGTAGCAGAGCGGCCGGGGAGAAGTACATTAATTATTGAGGAGCGTACGCTAACAAGCTGTGAGCGGCCTATTGTAGGGAAAGACTCGGCCGCATGTTGCGTTATCTATTGTTAAGTTCTCTTTCTTCTTCTCGTGATCTTTCCGCCTATGAGAGAGTTGGAAGTGGAGGAGAGTGTTGTCTTTGGCCTCTTTTAGTAGTGAAATACAAACACAATATCCAATTCAGTCACAGAGACACAGTCGGACGGTTTACAGGCAGGTTATTGGCTCCAGCGGCGGAGTAACACGTCGGCCTCGGGGGGATTTTGACAGAGGTACCCGTGAGTCCAGGGAGGTCGTTTGCTACCGCTACTTCCCTTTAACGTCCCTGAAAGCTCCTGGCTGCCGTCCACGTCCCTCACCGAGAATCTGGAGCAGAGACCGCACGTGGATAATCAAACAACTGTATTGGTTTTTCCCTCCAGGGTGTTTCTGGCAGCCGCCGTGATGTTTGGAGCGGACCGGAGGATCTGTTTATCAAACCGCCAAACACGCGGTTAGCGGACAACCTGGTTTACCTCGTGTGCCGAGATGTGAAATGTGACGGAGGCAGCGAGCGGTCCGGATCTGGATCTGAGTTTCAGTCCGTTGCAGGTTCTGTCCTTTAATCCACTACTAGTATCAGTAACCGGTCTGCAAATGCAGTAGGCAGTCCAAAAAAGACAACTGGACACTGGTTGCTATTTCTAAAAGTCTGAAGCAGATGAGCAGAGACTGGGCAGTGGTGGGCAAGTTCACTTTCTACACGAACTAGTTAAGTTCATAGTTCACAGAAATTAAAATGAACTAGTTCAGTTCATCATTTCAAAAAATGAACTAAATAGTTCATCTTTAGTCCTTTTTTTTTTATTCTTTTTGAATGTTGCTGCGAGCAATTATTTGTCAAAGTGATTACCACTGCCCATATACTACACCACCACAAACAGCAATTATTTTATCTATTTTAACTGTCAAAAAGTATTGGTCCAATTCTGAATCCTTAACCAACCAGGGATCACATTAGCATTGAAGGGACAGCCTGTAAAACTGTAATTTCCGTTTCAGCTTCTCTCTACAGCAGCTATTCCCAAACTTTAGAATACCAAGGCCCAATTTGAAATGTTAAAAATCTCCACAGCCCACCGAAACATACAGAACAAGAAACCATGATCCGATATTAATGTAAGGGGTCAACAAATAAGGAGACACTTGTCATATTAAGTTAAGATGACAGTAGAATAACACTTAACTGCTTTGTTTTATTACTTCTTAATGTTTTTTTTTAATCATGTCATGAATATTTTACAGTAATTAAAAACATGTTTAAAAAAGATCGGGGATTTAAAACATATTTGTTTAATTTTAATGACCTCTCACGGCCCACCTGCAGTACCACGACGGCCCACCAGGGGGCCGCGGCCCACACTTTGAGAATCACTGCTCTACAGTAGATTAAAAATATGAGGAAAAACTTGCTGCTAAATGGTCTTTATTATAAGACAAAAACAGGTCCTTAAGGTGCAAATGTTTTTTCCCTCCATTTCAATATTTCAATCCCCCCCGGGAGTCGGGGTCTCCTCCAGCTCTGGGTAACTGTAGCTCTCATCTTCCTGCTTGTTTTAAACTTTTGATAACGCAATAGTTAGCGTGACAGCAGCGACAGCCGTGTTGCCATGTTTGATTGATTTCCTCAGATACATATCAGGCTCGTTTGTGGTGGATTTTACATGGGGTTCACTGGAAACCTGGAACGGTTTTGACCGTGCGTGAACTTTGAAAGAGCGTCGTTCACAACTGCCCAAATGAACTCGTTCACGCCCCCCGCTGGTGAAGGAGAAAGAGAGCGCACTCAGTTCACGTTCCAAAAAAATATGAACTAGTTCGTGAACTTTCGTTCAATGAATGCGTTCAGGTACAACACTGCAGACGACCAATAGAAAACGCTTCTATTGGTTGTTGATCATTATTACAAAGCAAAACAGTTTGAACTGGATAAAACTAAAGACCTGCAACAACATCAAAGAGGTTGATTTTGTCATAAAGGCCCAAATGCAAAAAAAATAAAATAAATGATATCAACCTGTAAGTGAACCTCTATCATCCTGAGACTTCTTTCCCCGTGTCCTCCAACAGGCTCAAGTAACATTGCCGTGCAAGTCAGAGTCCCCTCCTGGTGTTTTATTTTGAAAACCATTCAGATCTTCTTCGTAATTCTTGTGTTTGACTTCCTGCCAGCTCACTGCGCTGTGTGCAAAGTGATGCAACCGAGCACCAGAATAAACTTGGCACATATTTTTATCAGAGCAGAGCAGAGCAAAAGGTTAAATCCGGGACAGTTCTGAAATGAGCTGCTGCACTTTTGTTGACGCTAACTGACGACTGAACGACTGTGAAACATGACTGCTGCTGACGTGTTATTTAGCTGGTGAAGTTGCCGTGTTTGAAATCACACGGAAAACAGGACACTGTTGATTGGGCTTTTGGAAGTATTCGTCCGCTTATTTCTAGCTGCATTTGAGGGAAAGATAAGGAAGAGATAATCACTCTGAAGCTGCTGGCAGGTGCTAACTGAAAAAAAGAGTCTTATTGTTTTTGGCAATAATTGTTTAATATGTTTATGTGAACAGCAGGTAGGTTTCATGAAATGGGGACTGCTGTAAAATCTTGAAGGCTGGAATTGAACCTTTCAAACGTTGTGGCTCCATTTCCAGTGGCGGACCTGGTAGGATCCACTGACTTAGCAAACTACCTCTCCATACCACCTGGTGGCGGTAGTGTCAATGTCAAGTGTCAAAACTATGAAAGCTTTTTCGTTAATCTTAAGAAATTAGAAACGTTTGAGATAGGGATGTACATGGTTAACCGTTTAACCGTTAACCGATAACAGTAGCTCTAACCGATTAATACTAACGGTCAATTTTGTTTTTAAGCTACGTAATTCAATCAACTCATGGGGGCGTGTTGACAGGTGCAACAGGCCTCTGATTGGTCAATTCTACATCCGCGTGGAAAAGAGCACGTCATCAAAAAAATGAGGAAGTACCCACATCTGTACGATTCTGGTTCTCCACACTACAAAGACAGCACATATTCTAGTAATTCATGGAGGGAGATAGCGATGAATGTGGGTCTGGATACGGCCGAGACGGTGAGGAAGTGGAAAAACACAAGAGATAAGTTTAGTAAGTTTAGCTAGTTTGTAGTAGTCTTGCGTCGTGACGTGGAATAACATAGCAGAGACGCGCTAGTATAAATCAAAAGTGACGGCGGCATCTCTGTGACAAGTTGACGGCGACACATTGCCGCGAGAGTATACACGGGGAAGTGTCCGCATGCGTCCACGACAACGTGCGCAACATCGTGGCAGCCAACCCTCCCGGACTTATCGGTTAACGGTTATTGATCATTAAAGGGCGTCGGTTAACGGTCATAAAAAAAATCAAAAATGTGCATCCCTAGTTTAAGAGAATTAAGGAGACGAGTAAAGTACAGGCATTTTCCAAAGGGCTCTCAGACTCTTGCGACCACATGTCGTGCTTGTTGGTGCACGTCTGTGTTTGAGACTGGAGTCCAGCATGTGGGAAGCGTACAAACTAGGACTGGGCAAGTTAATGCATTATTATCGCATTAACGCATTAATTTATTGTTTTGAAAAGTCTGTTTCTGGCCGCTGCAGAACCGGGAAAACAGTAAACATAAGAAAAGCTAAAACAGACATGGAGAACAGTAAAAATCTGTGAACGTCACAGTTCGGGTAGCAACTCAGGTAGCAATATTAACAATTCTGCCTAAAATAAAATTCTGGACTGCAACAAAACTTTCTCGTCATTCCTCCATGTTCCATCAGATCTGCTCCATGTGTTCACTGTCCTGCTGTTCTCTAGCTGGTTACTGCAGTGCGGCTCCATCTAGTGGCACAGATGTGTAATGACAACAGAAAGTCCAGTCCTCCATTATAAAACAAATTCAGTTCTGTTGCCTGTTTTTTTCATTCGTATTTTTGATCCAAGTCTAAAATTGAAATATAAAAAAAGAGGCATTTTTTCATTTTTTTTTTGTGTTAGATTAAAAATCGAAAAACATAAAAAAAAATGTCACTTTTTAATTTTTTAAAAATATTTTATTGACAATTGATAATGGAAAGAATGAATGACAAATGTTATGACACTTTAGTTCATATGGCAGCAGAACATTTAAATAAAAGTGACTTTTACACTACCTTTGAATTCATTATTTGATTTTGCGTATACGATGCGATTAATCAGGGAAATTATGCGATTAATCGCGATTAAAAATTTTAATCGTTTCCCAGCCCTAATTTTTAGGTAATCTTCAGAAATTACGAACTTCTGAGAGAATTAAAGAGATGAGTAAAGCAGTATAGACATTTTGCAAAGGGCTCTGAGACTCACATAAGACCACATGTTGTTGCTTGTTGGTGTACGTCCGTGTTTGAGACTGTAGTCCAGTAACGTGGGAAGCGTACAAACACGTTTTACTTGGGTGTAAAGTTCTGGAATTAAGTGTCAGAATCAGACCCTTTCAACCGCTGGTGCGATCTGAATTATTGGAAAAGGCAGCTTCCAAGGAATAAAGCTCACTGAAGATATTTAGTACATATTCAGTCAGTGAAGCAGAGATGAAACTGAGGGGGCTGATGGTCCTCTGCTACTGGTGACTGATGGTCATTAATCTCTAAAATTAATAGAAGTAAGATACTACTTGATTTTGAGTTGATATAAGGATGCAGAATGAGTAAAAAAAAAAAAAAACATTTCAACACAGAGATATACCCAATGGATGGGTATTTAACGATTACTGCTGAAAGTCCTCGCAACACAAACACACACAAACATGTACACACTTTAGTAGCTTGTAAAAGTGAATGAACTCAGCAGGGTTGACCGGCCTTTGATCACAGATCAGTCTGTTTCCTGAAGGCTGTGACCTCTGACCCCTGCTGGAGAAGGGTCGAGTGCCTCCTCGGCTCAGTGCTAATGATCCATTTAACTCCCCTCAGCTGTGTCAGTGTGTGGCCGGCTTTCTGTGTGTGCGTTATATAGGGCGTGCTGTTGTTAAACACTACAACCAACACTTTTACAACATCCAACCTTAGACTTTAACGACGTTGAATGACAGCTGGCCCGGGCCGAGCTCTCGCTTTTTAAATGAATTTTTCAGGGGCAAACCAACGTGAACACGACGGAACGTCCTATCTCGCAGCGTCCACCGGCTCGCGTTCGGAGCGGGAAACAAAAGGGGAGGAAACCACAAGTCCTCCACCACTTCCAGCTTTCGCACAAGCCAGTCAAGAGAGCGCCCCGCCGCCGCTTCCCTTTTTATTTATATTTAAAAGCATTTAAAAATGGATTTCATTAGTCAGAGAGAACGAGCCAAAGCCAAAGGGTGGCACATTCAGCCAGTGCTGAGCATTTGATCTGACTTTTGTTGAAAGGCGCATTTCCCACGTGTGGCAAATCCCCAACTACGAGTCGGCCTAAAAAAACAGCAGCAAAACAACAAAACAACATAAAACAACCAGCGAGTCGGAGTGGAGATTTCTCAGCTGGGGCCGGGGCCAGAGTCTCCTTTCAAGTACGGTTTCTACAATTATCTTCAAAGCCGAGCTGAGCGGGAACCTTTGTTTTCTCCCCAATCCGCATGGCTTGAACCTGACCCTGTTTCTGCAAGCCTCGTGGAGGATAACATGTTCCTACAGTTTGATAGCAAGAGTACATTTTCTTATGACTTATTCATCTTTTTTCTTTCTCCCTCTCTCCAGCTCCTTAATTTATAATTCATTTGATCTAAAATTTCATTAATTTTCTAAAATGTTCCAATTGGGGCTTTGCGGGGCCCGGGCGAAAGGGGGTGTTTCTTTGTCCAACCCTCTTTTGTAGTCGGCTATTATTCTTTTATGTAGCAGCCTTGTAGAGGTTATCGTCTTCTGAGGGCAAACAGCGCTCGCTGGAAAAGTTTTAATCAGCTTTAATGAGGGAGGTCAGCGCCGGAACCAGAGAGGGAAAGAGACGGAGACAGAAACGGCGAGAGGCAGCGAGAGGGAAACGCAGTTGGCCTCTGAGACGCGCGGACATTTTAATCTTTTTTTGCAGTTTCCATCTCTCTCATTTGCACTTTTCACTTTTTTTTTCCTTTTTTTTTTTTCTTGCCTGTTTCTCTGATAGCCAGATTTAGCTCAAACCGAACCGGCATCTCAGGCATGGGAACAGATTATAGATAATGAAAGAGAAATTCATTTTGGAAGCTCCCGCTATCTTCAAAGCATCATCCCAATCAGACAAGCGCCAATTAGAAGGTGGAAGTTAATTTTTAAAGCCGTCCGTCAATAGCAATCAAAATATTTCCAGTGTGGCTGTTTGTGAGGATCTTTTAAAAGGCCTTAAATTCCTCCGGAGTGATAAGAGTAGTTTAGTCTTACTACTTGAACAATTCCTGGCTTTTCACCATTCCTTACAATCCTGAGATATCCCTCTTTTACCTTCTACTCCTTAAAGTTACCTTGCCTTTCTCCACTTTGTCTTTATCAAATGTTACCAGCCTTTCTCCTGGCTTTAGCCTTGGACTCTAATCTCCTTCCAGGCGATAGTCTAAGCCATTCCATTATTAGCATTTTACAGCCAAGGCCGGCTTGATCGTCTTGACACGTGCAACACCTCTTCTGAGGCTGAATTGCAGAGATATGATGTGCCTTGTTTAGATGCAAGGCCGCTGTAAAGCACTTACTTTGATGGTTAGTTCGCGTCTCCATCAAAAAGTACATTTCACCCTTTTCTAAAGAGGACTGAAGTTTACTTTTAAAAACAGACGGCTTGCACAGTTGACAGCTCGGTGGCTCGGCGGTCGGCTGCGCCGCCTCCTCCCACAGTCCAAAACCATTCATTTTAGGGAAAATGATGATTCTGAATTGATCCTAGAAGTGAGTGGTTGTTTGTTGGCCCGGTGGTGGACTGAGACTTGTCCCGGGAAGACCTTCTGCCACTTTGCCTGAAGACAGCGAGGATGAGCTTCAGCAGATCCTCGTGACCCTGAACAGGAACGAGCGGGTATAGATGATGAATGGATGGGGTTGTGTTGCTTGGACTTTTTTTTTCTTTTTTTTTCGTGTGATTACCCTTTGCTAATATGCTAAGGGTGGGTGCCGAGAGCAAGCAAGGAAGCGACCTCTCTGCTTTTCTCTTTCAGGGATCTCCACAGCCAATAGTGGTGCTCTGAATATTGATTTGGGATAGGTTTTTATGTCTGATGCCCTTCCTGACACAGTCCTCCCATTTATCCAGCCTTGGGACCGGTTACTATGAATACTCAGACTTGTGACTCCTTATATCCGTCTCTGACCACACAGATAACAGTTTTTTTCCTTCAGACCAGTGTGGTATCATCATATAGACGTCATCCCAGCGTTGACCTCCACCTGTCTATATAGATGTCATCCCAGCATTTACCTCCACCTGTCTATAAAGATGACATCCCATAGCGATTAACCTTCACCTGTCTAATATAGATGTCATCCAGCGTTTACCTCCACCTGTCTATAATAGATTCATCCCAGCGTTTACCTCACCTGTCTATAAAGATGTCATCCCAGGTTGAACCTCCACCTGTCTTATATAAGATGTCATCCCAGCGTTGACCTCCACCTGTCTATATAGACTGTCATCCCAGCGTTGACCTCCACCTGTCTATATAGACGTCATCCCCCAGCGTTGACCTCCACCTTGTTCTATATAGATGTCATCCCAGTTTCATTTACCTCCACCTGTCTATAAAGATGAACATGTCCCAGCGTTAGACCTCCACCTGTCTATATAGATGTCATCCCAGCGTTTACCTCCACCTGTCTATTAGATGTCATCACCCCCAGCTTTACCTCCACCTTTCTAATCTAGATGTCATTCTCCAGCATTTACCCCTCCACCTGTCTATAAGATGACATCCCAGCGTAGACCTTCACCTGTCTATATAGATGTCATCCCAGCGTTTACCTCCACCTGTCTATAAAGATGTCATCCCAGCGTTGACCTCCACCTGTCTATATAGACGTCATCCCAGCGTTGACCTCCACCTGTCTATATAGACGTCATCCCAGCGTTGACCTCCACCTGTCTATATAGATGTCATCCCAGCGTTTACCTCCACCTGTCTATAAGATGTCATCAATCCCAGCGTTGACCTCCACCTGTCTATATAGATGTCATCCCAGCGTTGACCTCCACCTGTCTATATAGACGTCATCCCAGCGTTGACCTCCACCTGTCTATAAGAGATGTCATCCCAGCGTTGACCCTCCACCTGTCTATATAGATGTCATCCCAGCGGTGACCTCCACCTGTCTATATAGACGTCATAACCCCAGCTGTTGACCTCCACACCTGTCTATATAGACGTCATCCCAGCGTTGACCTCCACCTGTCTATATAGATGTCATCCCAGCGTCCTGTCATGAATGACCTCCACCTGTCTATATAGATGTCATCCCAGCGTTGACCTCCACCTGTCTATATCTGATGTCATCCCAGCAGTCATTTACCTCCACCTGTCTATCATAGATGTCATCCCAGCGTTGACCTCCACCTGTCTATATAGATGTCATCCCAGCGTTTGACCTCCACCTGTCTATATAGATGTCATCCCAGCGTTGACCTCCACCTGTCTATATAGAGACGTCATCCCATCCCAGCGTTGACCTCCACCTGTCTATATAGATCCCGCACCTCATCTCCCAGCATGTTGACCTCCACCTGTCTATATAGATGTCATCCCAGCGTTGACCTCCACCTGTCTATATAGATGTCTATAGACGTCATCCCAGCGTTGACCTCCACCTGTCTATATAGACGTCATCCCAGCGTTGACCTCCACCTGTCTATATAGACGTCATCATCCCAGCGTTGACCTCCACCTGTCTATATAGATGTCATCCCAGCGTTGACCTCCACGTCATCCAGCGTTGACCTCCACCTGTCTATATACCTAGACGTCATCCCAGCGTTGACCTCCACCTGTCTATATAGATGTCTCTGGGATATCAACTAACATGCTGACCTGCAGTCTGATCCTCTGACCACCTCAGTGTTGCTGCCTACATCTGTTTATATAATCATCTCTGTAGTTCATGTACTAACAATGAACCAGTCAGAATATCAGTTCATAGCTCTCCAGCTAATGGATAATTACTATTAATATATTTTGTCCTATGTAGTATTGCCAATATATCTGTGTCTTTCCTCTCTCTGTCTTGTCTCCCTCCTCTTTTCTTTCTTTATCTAGCTGGTGTTCAGCAGGAAGTTCCCCCATATGATCCAGATCCTGCTCGAGGTTTCTTTCTCTTAAAGTGGAGTTTTTCCTTGCTACTGTTTGACTGAAAGGTTTTTCTCCTGAGGAGATTTTTTTTTAACCTGTTCTGAATTGTTTCTGTTTCAATGTGGTTTCAGATGTGATATATACTTTAATGAGCTAATGAATTATTGGCCTTATCCAATCTGGAATTTAAATGTTCCATGCATCTAGCTGTGGTTCTTAGCGTTTGCAGGCAATGAGCAGCCTGAGAGACTTCTTTTCTATTTCTTATTGTAATGAGACATGTGTTCATTATACAAATTAAGATTGTGTCTGAATTTACTATGATGTTTGAATTGCTTGAGATGAGCTTCTTCTGTATTGAGACCTTGAGAGATTATGTCTGTTCTCTCAAGTGCTTAAATCTCAATCATTTTCAAGTGAAGGACTAGAAAATTTCTCTGTTTTCAGTGGTCATTTTAAAGCAGCTTGGAACGTTTTCCACGAGAATCCTGCTTTTTCACAGAAGAGGCCGACTGAAGAGGAGCATGTTATCCATGAGGTTCACACCATAGTACTGTTGCGAGCATTACTGTCCACATGTCACACTACGTCTTTCTTGCAAATGTCTTCCAGTTTGCGCGTTTTTTGCGAACCCACGTGTCTCTCCTTTGCACGTAAGCTTTTAATTCTCTGTGTTTGCATGCGTACGTGTACGCCAGTGAGCATGTGCGTAACGACTTTAATGGAGCTTTAATGTGGGGGCGTGAAACGTGTGTGTAACCCGATCGTGATGCGGGCCAGCCTCAGCACGCTCCCGGCGGGGCCGGGCCCAGGGCTCAGAAGGCCGGCGCTTAGCCCCGGCGTCGATAAGAGGCCGCTCTTCAAAGAGCGCTGAGGAAAAAACGGCTCGGCCCTGTCAAAGCCGGACAAATTCCCCGCTAACACCGTGAGCCTCGCTGCTCCAGCAGTTCAAAGAGGGAACGGGAGCGGAGGGAGGAATGCCGAAGGGGGCATGGTAGATATGCAGAACGTGTATTTGTGGAACATCAGCTGGTCATTTAGAGGTGACGCTCAGACAGACGTGCAGCACTGCGGGAATAAACTTGGAGCCCCCCCCCCCCCCCCCCCCCCTTCTCCCACGGTTTCTTTTGAAGTAGAATCATCAAAAACCCATCTGACTGTGGTGAGCCTCGGACAAAGACGTGAACTCTTTCACTGTGCCGTTATTTACAGTGATCCCTTATTTTTCGCGGTTAATCAAAATCCATGAACTGGCCTCAATAATGTGTTTAAAATATGTTTAAAAACCCCAAAAAAGTAGCGAGACACTGCAAGCGAAACAAGACAAAGGCTCAACTGTGGTCTTTCTGTTACCTTCACAGCCTCTGGTCTCTGAACCGTAGTAAACAAACCGCTGGTATTGTGCTATTTTTTGGCTCTAATTAGCGGCTAACACGCTAACAACAACAAAAGAAAAAGTCCGGTTTTCTCTGCATGGAACGGGCACTTTATTCTGGTACTGCAGGAACTTGTAACATCACACAGGTTGTATTGTTGGGCTCCTGTCGGTTAACAGAGAATGTAAATCTATACACGCTGGGCTGCTGTTGATGCTCACTCCATTACCCATAAGGCCACATCATTACCCATAAGGCTACTTTCTTAAAGGGGCCAGGCTGGCTCACAACATTTCTTTACTGTGAGAAAGGGGGGCGACAACATCCTGTGATGTTTACGCGATTTTTAAAATATTTTTAAAATTATATTATATATTTCTGAAAAATCAGCGAATAAATAAAACCGCGAAACTTAAACCGCAAATTGGCGAGGGATCACTGTATTTAACGAAAACGAAGCCAAAAAAAAAAAGGATCTAAGAGGATGAGGTGCTGCAGTTTGCCAGTGTGGGAGATTTCAGCTGTGTGTTAACACAATGCCGCCAGGGAAAGACATCAGCAATGATTATTCACAAGTAGGAAACATTGCGACTCCTGACAAATTTACTTATCTAAGATGAGATGGGGAATACTCGTCCAACCTCTCTGTACGACGGGGTGTTGGAGTGAGAAATGTGAGGCCACCTGACCGACGGCTAAAGCGTGGTTTGAAACTGGGTCACGCAACAGGATGATGATCCAAAGAACTGCAGGAAATCGACATCATGAGTCCAGACTTCAACTGAAATGCTGTTGCGGGAGCTGAAAGATCCAAACCAAAGATCCAAAGGAGCTGAAGCATCGTAGCTGTGATCTCAGGAAGATTTGACCAGGTTTGGGTTTAAACTGATGCGGTCCAGCACCAGAACAAACCCAACACCTACCTCCGGTTGCTTGTAAACTGCTCCGTGGCAGTTCTTGAATGATTCGCAGCAGCTGATGCTGTTTTAACGGCGTGTCCTGGACCTGCGGGACTTGAACATCCCGTCTCGGACCGAGTCAGCCTCGTCCATGTTCCTGCAGGTGTCCCAGTCATCGGGTCGGGGTCATCTGACCTCCAAACCAGGTTTCTTCTTCTTAAAAAGGGAGCCGGTCGTCGCCGCTCACCTGTCTCCGGGAGACAATTTCCTCCAGAACCGCAGCAGAATGGACCAACAAAGCCTCGCCTGGCGGAACAAAGGGACGTGAGATGTGCAGAAACCTTGCGCAGGAAGACGGAGGGGGTTAGAAAAGCGTGGCCTCAGCAAGTCCACTTTTTTTTTTTTTTCATCGTGGGCATTAATTTGTTCTTGAGAACAACAAAAGATTCTCAGACTCTGGTGAGGATTTTATTTTTTTCTTTTATCTGCCTCTCAGACATAAATTATATATTTATATATAGAATATGCAAAAAAAAAGAGCGGAGGAATGCTGGGGAAGGCAAACTGATTAAAAATTAAACAATGCAGAAAATCACTCTGTTACCTAAAGGGATGCTACAGTACATCTCTGTTTTTTTTTTTATCTTTATCTTTACTCCCTCTCTCCCTGGCCGCTTTCATTTGTTGTTTTTTTTTTTTGTTTCTTTTTTTTTTTTCTTTTTTTCTGTGGGGGGGGTGGTGATTTCTTTAAAGCTGTCTGCTCTACAGGCACGCATGCTTCCCCCCCGCAGACAGCAGCAGTGTGTGTTCTGCATACACTTGTCCATGTGTGTGTGTGTGCACGTGCACGTGCAGCGCCGCCCAGGCTGTTTGTCATGGCGGAGGCTGTTTGCCGGGTCGGTCCAGATAAACTAATGTGTCAGTGCAACGGGGCTCCGCCGCTGACCAGAACGCCTGCAATATGCAAAGACTTTGAATTATTTCTCTGCCCCATGGCTCCCCCGCTGAACAGCATGCAAAAAGTAGAGGCTGGGAAAATGAAGTGTGTGTGTGTGTGTTGTGTGTGGGGGGGGGGGGGGGGGTTAACTGGGACTGGGAATACAAGGGGACAGAGGGGAAAAAACAAGTGAGACATTGGAGGGCAGCGAGAAAACAGTGAAAGGAGGAATTGGGAATGGGAGAGCAGTGGGGGGAGGGGGGGTGTGAACTAGCAGAGGATGAGGAGGAGAACGGACAGGCGGAGGAAGATGTAGCAAAGGAGGGATGGGGAATGTGGAGGTGGGGGCTGGTTTGTTTGCAGGCGGAGCATAAAGCAACGGCGAGACCTGCGAGGTCACGTTTGTGACATCA
This sequence comes from Hirundichthys speculiger, assembly GCA_018398805.1. Classification (NCBI taxonomy): domain Eukaryota; kingdom Metazoa; phylum Chordata; class Actinopteri; order Beloniformes; family Exocoetidae; genus Hirundichthys; species Hirundichthys speculiger. The sequence continues at coordinate 306,254 of JAGFBZ010002611.1, read as the reverse complement.
CGGGTGGAAACAATGTGACTTACATCCTTGTTTCAGGATTTCAGGCTGCCCCCCCCCCCCACACACACACACACACACACACACACACACTACTCCCACATTTTATTCTTGTGTAAAAGCAGGCAAATACAACCTCGGCTTATAATGGTTTTCACAGTACCAATATTTATTTAGCAAAAATTAAGCAAAAAAAAAAAAACAAAAAACAAATACAACTAAGCTAGCAATACAGTGATCCCTCGCCAATTTGCGCTTTAAGTTCCGTGGTTTTAGTTATTCGCGGATTTTTCTGAAATATATAATAAAAAAACAAGAAAAAAATCACTGAAACATCACAGGATGTTGTCTGCGTTCTCTCGCAGCGAAGAAATGTTGTGAGCCAGTCTGGCCCTGTTAGAAGGTAGCCTTATGGGTAATGGTGTGGCCTTATGGGTAATGTAGTGTGTGTGTCGTGGGACAGCAGAATGAAAACGAGGTTAGATGAAAAGTGTAGTGAGCATCAACAGCAGCCCAGTGTGTATAGATTTACATTCTCTGTTAACCGACAGGAGCCCAACAATACAACCTGTGTGATGTTACAAGTTCCTGCAGTACCAGAATAAAGTGCTCGTTCCATGCAGAGAAAACCGGACTTTTTGTTTTGTTGTTGTTAGCATGTTAGCCGCTAATTAGAGCCAAAAATAGCACAATACCAGCGGTTTGTTTACTACGGTTCAGAGACCAGAGGCTGTGAAGGTAACAGAAAGACCACAGTTGAGCCTTTGTCTTGTTTCCCTGCAGTGCCTCAATACTTTTTTGGGGATTTTTAAACATATTTTAAACACATTATTTAGGCTCAGGAGGCTCCGGCTCCAGTTTGCGGATTTTGATTTTCGCAGGGGGAGGGGGGCATTAACCGTGAAAAATAAGAGATCACTGTAGTAAGTAGCTCCATGATTCCACCACTGACAGCAGTAAGTCGAGGAAGTCGCTTCCTGTCTGACATCATCAGTCTCTCACATCGATCTGGACCTAGAGGTCTTCACGGGGTCCACTTTCATGGACCCGAACCCGAATGGACCCGTAAAAATTCGACCTGAAACCGACCCGACCCGAGCTATTATCATAAGTCCAGGAGTCCGAACCCAAATTGACCTGCAATATTTGGACCCGGAACCGACCCGACCCGAGTCTTTAGTTACGACCATGAACCGAACCGAGATACCTGAATAGAACTGAGACAATACAGCTCATAGCTGCTAATGTTAAAAGTTGTCGTTGAATAAAACTTGATTTTCTTACCTAAAGTTGTCTTCTTCTACCCGGTTCAGTTGCTACATAGGCTACGTGATGTAAATAACAATAAATCTACGTTGTTATTTTCTTTGTGGATACAGATGCTATTGGTAGCAACTGCTAACGCTAATAGCCTACACCGGTCAGGACATGTCGTGAATATGTTCTCTCATCCAGCGTTGTCATGTTGGTGATCCGTTGTGCTTTACAGCTGCCGGGCAAACCGGTAATAACACGCTACGACAACACTACTGTTTCATGACAAATACGTCACGTTAATTAATAATCATTTAACTGCCCTGAGTCCTGACATTAGCTGCCATCGCCAATATCTTTACCTCTCTCAAGTAAACGCGGACCCAGCCTGTCAAAGAGCACCGACCGGACCCGAGACTAACTGTACCGATTCCGACCCGAACCCGGAGTCACGTCTTCTGAATGGACCCGAGACCCAATTCGGGTCGGGTCGGAACCTCGGGTTGTCGGGTTGTTCCGAAGACCTCTAATGTGGAGGAATTCAGGTCAATCCTTCGCTACGCTTTCCGTCCACGCCGACGGGGAGGAAGTAGGTCTTGTTGCAGTTCCTCAACTGACCACTAGGCTGCAAAACCGAGGGACTTTCCGCATCAAAACGGGAACTAAATAAGCTTCTGTGTCACCTCGAATAAATATCGAGAGTCATGTGATGCAGAGAAGCTCATCCAGCCTTCGTCTCCAGCAGACCTGACTATTGTCAGGTCCAGAAACCAGAAAAACCAGAACCAGGAAAACTGGGCACATGACTGCTGTTACCCACAGAGGCCAGAATAGATTCCTGGTAGAAAACATGCCAAGAGGAGCTCTGAGATCTTCAGGGGGCGGTGGAGGTCAGACCTCCAGGTGGAGCACACACATAGAAAAAAGCCTCAACTCTAGACACGTTTCAAGTCAAACTTGAAACTTTGCTGTTTTCCCGTTTGATTTAAATGAATGCCGCACCCATTACTGCACCATTTTTACATATTTAAGCTTTGTTTTATTCTTTGTTTGCCTTGCTCTACTTTTATAGATTTTATTTGCACTTATGCTGCTTTTATTAGTTATATATATTTCCTTTTCTTTTCATCTTAATGCCTTTGAAAAGCACTTTGAGGTGCCACTGTGTGTATGTGAAAATGCGCTTTACAAATAAGCTTCTGTTTGGATGTAAAATCACTGCTTTAAGCTGCTGTTGTTCATTCAGAAACTTAACCCATTTCATCACCGCATCAAATTCAAATTCCTTTCTGAATTAAACTGGAAAAAGAGGCATACTGATGCAGCAGAGCAGACTGACCCAGCTTGGTTCGATACGGCACCATCGAAGGGTGATGTCACTTCAAGAAATGCATTTAACAGTTTTAAATACCATATGATTATTTCCACGGTATTTACTTAATAAAAGCGGTTCAATAACGTAACTACTTGTCTTCAATGATTTTGGATCAGTGGCTTTTAGGCTCTTGCCGATTGTGCTAGCATAATTTTTGGCATAATCTGAGGAATTGAGCATAATTTTTGCCCTTTTTCCAAAAGTAGCACTGCTAGCATAATCCGTATATTTTCTTGTCTTAATAGCACAATTTTAGAATAATTCAAGAAAACGAAGATCTCAGCTACTAAAAACGATAGATTACTATTAACAGTTGGTTCCATTACTTGCAAGCAAGTGTGATGCTTCAATATAACAAGCGCTACTTAACTGTTAGAGAGCGAATTAGAGAAGTCAAGCCGGACTGCGTGGTTCAGAAACTAGCGAGGGCCAGGGCTTTGTCAGAAACTGCATGGTTTAATTTTCACTGTACTTGTTTTTATTTGTTTTGAAACCCAGCTTGCGCTGCTAGCGCGCACACAGTTTGTTGTTTACTCGAAATTTGCATACTTTACCATGGTAACTGGAGGCCATTTGAGTGCAAAACCTTGCGCAAACTGTGTCACGCTCTGCTACACGCGATGGTTAGCAAGCTATCCGCGGATAGTTATCCACCGCACTATCCAGGCTTTGTGCAACCTATTTTTGTTCGCTGGATAACTATCCGCTGGATAGCAGATTTATCCGCCGTATAGGCCTAACCACCGGATAAAGTTACCCTGGTTTTAAACAACCGGGCCCAGAACGTCAGGCCCAGGTTAATAAAATACATTTTCAAACTTGTCTTGTGAGTTGTGAAGTTTTTGCACAGAATAATCTTTTTAAAAAGTAGCATCATTTTGAAAAGCGAGCATAATTTTAGCATAATTTGGGCAAAAAACGAGCACTGCCACTAGCATAATATGCCACTTTACTAGTACAATCGGCAAATGCCTAGTGGCTTTGCCTCATGTATATTTTTAACTGAGGATACTGTTACTCAAGCCATACCCATCCATACCGTTTTCAGATGATGTATTCCTGTTAGCGTCATCAACGGGGGGGCTTGAAGCACCAGGAACAACAGTCAGCATCTCTCAATCTGAGACCGCCTCATTCTCAGAAGGGTGGAATACCCTCTCTGGTTTGAGAGCGAAGGTTTGCCTCAAGTGGAGGAGTTTAAATACTTTGGGGTTTTGTTCACGAATGATGGAAGAAGATCAGTGTGGCATCTTCAGCGACACAGATTCTGTATCGGTCTATGATAGTAAAGTGAGAGCTGAGCCAAAACACGAGCTTATCTGTTCACTGGTCAACCTGTGTTCCTGCCCTCACCTGTGACCATGAACGCTGGGAAGTGACCCAGTACTCAGAGTAGAGCTCCTGCTCCTCCATATCAAGCGGAGCCGATTGAACCGATTGGGCATCGGGTTAGGGAGGCACCCAGGCACTCCAGCTTACGCATACCTGCCTTTGAATTCTTTATGACTGTTTGTGGAAGGAGTGTATTTGTGGACTGGTCCAGAGTAGTTTATTTTACATGAGAGAAGAGCGCAAACAGTTTTGTTGTCTAACATCCTATTCTCTGTAACAATCTTTTTTGCTTCGCGCGCTGTCACTCATCGGATGTTACACGCTAACCTAACGCGACAGCCACCACCTACAGTAGCTGTAGTAGCTGCTGCTGTGGCAGTTATCGCGAGGCAAGTGACAGATCTCAGATTGGGAATGTTTTTTTTTACACCGCCCGATGCGGCATTATTATTATTCTTTAATAACGCAGGTTAAATACGGGAGAATACGGGAGAATACTAATAAGGGAGGACAGGAAACTTGACAGGTATAAGCTCATGTGAGATCTAGTTTATCTGCTCCGTTGCGATGTCTAAGCTACATGAAGGTAGTGAGGTTAGCACTGGCAGCTGCAGCGCTGCGGAAAAGAACCGGCCGCCATCTAGTGGTTGGTGGTGGAATTACATAGTGATGCAAAGATCGACGCGCTAGTATAAACCGCAAAGACAGTAAAGAGATGCAAAGTTCATGTACATTTTTTTAAACTGTATGTAAATGATTGGCTGCATCTGTATGAATAAAGTAAAAAAATAAAGATATAATATAATACTGCAATGATGCAAATCCCCTCACCTCCTCACTGTATGTATGTATTCATGGATGCTTGTATGTATATATGTATGCGTGCATGTATTTATGCATGGATGCCTGTATATCTGAGCAGTTATTCAAATATGCAGGCATAAGTGCTGAAATAAAATCTGACATTTTCAAGTTTCTCAGAAGGGAAAATGAAATCAGGGTTGCAGGCAGCGGCAGAAGGTGACCAGTTAGAGGAGAAATATCATTTAAAAATGCTTTGTGTGTGACTTGTACGGTGTTCCTTGATTTAAAATCCACGGGGGATTAGTTTTATTAGAGACAAAAATGCAACGTTTTACCAAGCTGGACCGGTTTAACACATGACTTGCAGGAGACTGGTCCTGAAAAGGGATTAGAACCAACTGTCTACAGCCAAAAGTGACAAAATGCAACTGAAGCACACTTGAACGCTTGGCGTGAAAGGCTAAGCGTGTAAATGACGTCGGGTTTCCCCAAGTTGGTCATTTAAGCATTACAGCCACTTTGAGCAACGCACCTGCATTTTCAGGCACTCAAAAGCATCTGGATGGATTGATGTAACCGTGGAAATAACGGGCCCCGCCCATGGACGCCACTCAACGACGTTGTCATTCAAAATGCTTTTGGACCAAAGCGTACAGGGTTAGACTGTGATCAAACACGCTATAACGTGAGTTTATATCTCGAGTTTGTCATGAAAACTGCCTCTAAAGTAGAAACGGATAAAATGTCGTCTCCAACCCTGAAATATCGGTCCTGGGCTTCAAAGAGGAAGAAGAAAAACCACATTAGCCAAAGACAACTGTAAATTTACCCACAGTTACTTTGATCAAAATGAGAAGAAGGCAAATTTGTCTGCACAGGCCTTTTCGCTCAGCTTTAAATCAAAATCCACAGCCCTCCGCACACATGGACAAACAGAAATACAGATACGAGTCATTATTATGATCTTATGTCTTTTCAGGCTTCACAAACCGGGACCTTTTTTTTTTTTTTTTTTCCTCCAGCTGACAACTGCATGAAGGGATTTTTTTTCCTTCTTGATTTCTGGCAAATGATCAGACAAGCAGCACAGCAGTGTATTAAAATGTCAGCTTAAAATGAGAATAAACAACTTAGGGCTGGAAGAAGGTTTGGCGATACGTCTAATGTGAGCCCCGCCCCCGGACAGCTCGGGTATGGCCTTGGGGCAGACGGCTGATTGACAGGTTGGGAGGCTGGAGCGCACAGCCACGGGGGGGTTTCCCTGCCTGAACAGCAGGAGCTTTAGGTCCTCAGCGTGAGAAAACAACGATAAGGCCGAACCCATCGTTCCGACGTGCACGCACGAATAAACCGCCCCGTTTGAGCATGAGCGACCCGGAGGACCACCGAGGTCGACTGGACTGAATCACTTTTGATTGGTGGCAGCTAGAGATGTAACGATATAGAAAATATGATTATAGTGACCAAATTATCACGGTTTACGATATTATCGCGATATTCTTAATTGCTGTACAAATGTCCAAAAAACACATACATTTAAATAATTTCACCAAATCTTGTAATTTTCTTGTCATACTAAAACATCAGAAGCCAAAATTTTATCAAAATGAAACTTTCACATTAAAAGGGCAAACAACTGGCACAGAAAGAGGTTTTGTTTTAAATGAAAAAAATAAATAACAGGAACAAAGCTTATTTGTCTGGTGCAAATTTAAATAAACACTTTAACAACCATAGTAGATTGAAATATGCAAACAATTATCAGGAACAAAAAATATAGCGCAAGTTCAAATGGAATGAACTTTGGACTTTAAGCTGAACCTTAAATACGTATAAATGTGCAAATATAGAAACAGTTGTAAAGGAGCCAAATATGTTCTGAATTGTAGTTCACTCTGTGTGTCTGTGGGTGTCACTGTGTTGTTACCTGAGGGTCAGGTATAAAGGTAGCTGCCTGTTATTGGTTAGCTGTTTGACCAGGAAGGGTAAAAGGTTTGTGACCGCTGTGGCGCTAACTGACAGCGTTATTTATGGTTGTCGGATCAGTTAATGGAATAAAGTAATATTTTAATGGCATCAGAAGAACATCGTTTTGGTCATTTTATGATCAACACGCAACGGTAATGTTTACGAAATGCGAGTTAGCGAAGCGCGTCAACCAGGTTACTCTTGGTCAAACATCTCAGTAGCTTGAAGCATTAGCATTAGCTCCTTCAAGTTGCTTCTACAAATTACAAAAAAATTGTAAACAAGTGCTCTGCAGACAGGATAATTTTCCTCCACCAGTTGTTCTTCTGCATTATTCAAAAAAAAAAAAGAAAAATATGCCCAGACCTCGGATTTCATCCTTTTAGTGGGTTGGTAAATGTCCTGCGTGCTATCACCACTTTCCTCCATGCTAACGTTACAATGCCAATGCTACAAGCTACATATTCACGCGAGACACAGTCGCGAGTCGCTCGCAGACTTGAATGAGGCTGATATTACACATCCTGGTAATCAACCGCGATAATGAGATGAAGTCAAACATAAAAGGTAATTGTTATCGCGTAAAATTTTACCACGCTTTACCGTAATACCGGTAACCTTTCCATCCCTAGCGGCAGCGCATCGTCTTGCTGGAAGCAGCCACTTAGGTGTGGTGAATTACAGCCATGAAGGGTGGTGGCTTTCAGACTGTGATTGACAGCCTTGAAGACGATTCCCACAGCATCACACCACTGCTGTCTGACTGTTTACTACCTGTGATATCAAATCAGCACAGTTTTTTTTTTTTTTTGGGGGGGGGGGGGGGGGGGGGGGGGGGGGAGTTTGTTTTTTTTTGTCCAGTTTTGGTGAGTCTTTTCTCACAGCAGCCTTAAGTTTCTTTTCTGGGCTGACAGGAGCAGACCCTGGTGTGGTCCTCTGCTGTTTTAGCCTCAAGGTTCGACACTCTGACAGGCTTTTCTCCTCAGCGCGGTAAAAAGCAGCCATCTGAGTTACCTTTCTTTCTCTCAGCTCTCTAAGCGCCTCATCTGGTGAATATTCGCCCTCGTTTGCGTCTGCAAAGAGTTTCTTGACAGATCTAGGATGGCTCTCTTGTTGCATCACCGCCGCACCGTTTCATTAACAGTTACGGGGGGATAAATGCAGTTCAAGTAATCAATTACTTTTACTAACAATAAATCAATCGCTGTTAAGAGTTCTCTCTGTTGTCACGAAAACCTTTCATTGCCACAAAACCAGCATAGAAGAGAGAGAGAGAATAAAAATAATGCCTGAGTGATGACGGCTGTCAACATGAGGAGTTATTTTCAGCATTTTGAGTTATTTTCAGCCGAGTTCAAGCATCCAAACTGAGCACAGCTGCACGGCGCTGATAGCGATCCTCACGGAGTCGCTGCTGCAGATCAAAGACGGCTAGCCTCCGGTTCAGCCGGAGCTGTTGATCTGGAGGAAATTATTGAGCCCGTTGTTGCTAACATGAATGAAATGTTGCATCTAAAGGTAAATGTGCGTTGCATGGGTTGCACGTGCATTACCACGGATCAATACGACTGCCGTGTCCATGGATTTGAAAAGGGGAGGCGTCGTCTGGGTTTAAGCCTGACCTGAGGTCATCACCCCGAGTGATTCAGAGCTGCTCGTTTCAGAACCTCCTTCCTGCTCGGCTCGATTCGTCCCACTGCAAGTTCACGCAGAGACTTCCGGTGGTAATCTGCTCATTTATCTTTGTCTCGTCATCTTAAACATATAATTATACATGAGAAGGAGATGATGTCAGTCCGCTACTCCTTCATGCAGCCGTCTCTTATTCAGAGCCACCGTTATGTATTTTACAGAAATGCAGCAATCATCTCAGCTCCTCCAATGTTTCTCCTGTCGTTTTAGCTGTTGTTCTTCTTTTATTTCTTCGTCTCTGCCGACTTCTTCTCTACTTTATTGGTGGTTGACGAGCAGCAAAAGCGGTGCAGTGCTTCCACTAGGTGGTTTGGAATAGCTATTCATATCAACGTGTTGTGTTGTCCATGATGTTCTTCATTTGATGAAGAACATCATCAGCTCCATCAGCTTCCAGATCAGTCTCCAGAAACTTCTTTATCAGTTTCTTTACGCCTCTGATGCTGCTCCTCCAACAGATGACTGCAGACAGGACTGAACTCTCCACAGCAGACTGATAGAAGATCTGAACATCTGGCTGCAAACACTGAAGGACCTCAGCTTCCTCCAGAAGTAAAGTCTGCTCTGTCCCTTCTTATAAACAGCATCCGTGTTGCGTTTCCAGTCCAGTCTGTTGTCCAGGTGGACATCATGGTTTCAGGGTTAGGACCCAAATGCAGGGGATGGAGGAGGCAGGAGTGACCAAAAAAAGTCCTATATTTTGTCCAAATGTGCAAAAACCAAACTAAAGTAAAGCAAAACAGAGCAGCACTGCAAAATATGAACAGGACACAAACGGGAGGAAGGACAGATGGACCAGCAAGAAGGAAGTTCAAGACGAGACAATACGTCCAGACGGGGCTGACGGGACACAAGTGAAAGCGATCAGGGCAGATGGGACGGGGGAAATGGAAGAACTCAATGCACGGAGAGACAGACTTTAAGATTAAAACAGGAAGTAACAAAACAATGAGATGAGAAACTCAAGAAACAAGGAGAACCCAGACAAATCCCAAAAACACCATGACGGAAACGCTGTTTGACTGGTTCCTGTTCCTCCTGAAATACACCGGCATCTCCTTTGTCTTGTTCACACTGAAGATGAGATGAATGTAGTTGAAATCACCAGTAATGGCCAGAAACAAGCTGAGTTGTTGTGTCTGAAGCTTAGCAACGGCAGAGCTGATGATGTCACAGGCAGCATCAGCTCCAACTGACAGCGGGATGTAAACGGTCACTACGGTAACCCTGGTGAGCTCTCTCTGTGAATAAGGATGGGAACTCACTGCTAACAGTTCAATACCTGGGCTGCAGAAATGATGTTTGACGGTAGCGTGTCCTGGATGACGCCATCTGTTGTTGACAAGCTCTGCAATTCCACCACCCTTCATGTCTGTATCATCTCAAATGCGAATAAGGTTGAAGTTGGGGAAATGCTCCTGGAGTCACGTCATCGAACTGCTTTGCTGAAACTTCAGATTTGTCCTCGTCAACGCTCCGACCTCGTCCTTAGATCTCACGTTCCCCCATTACGAAGGCGGGAAGAGCTGGTTTAAAACTCCTCTTCCTCTGTCTCCGCTTTGCTCTTAGTCCAGAGCTGTTCTAGAGGTCTGAGGTCATGAGCTAATGATTAGCAGCACGTGGACACTGTGGACACGTGGAGCTCAGTCAGGTATGGAGGTGTCCTTAGGTAGGGATGGAACGGTTACCGGTATTACGGTAAAGCGCTGTAAAATTTTACGCGATAACAATTACCGTTTATGTTTGACTTCATCTCATTATCGCGGTCGATTACCAGGATATGTAATATCAGCCTCATTCAAGTCTGTAGCGACTCACAACTGTCTTGCGTGAATATGTAGCTTGTAACAGGTGCATTGTAACGTGAGCATGGAGGAAAGTGGTGATAGCACGCAGGACATTTACCAACCCACTAAAATGATGAAATCCGAGGTCTGAGCATATTTTTTATTTTTATTTTTTTTAAGAATTCAGAGGGACAACTGGTGGAGGACAGTTATCCTGTCTGCAGAGCACTTGTTTACATTTTATTGTAATTTGTAGAAGCAACTTGAAGGAGCTAAGGCTAATGCTTCAAGCTACTGAGGTGTTTGACCAAGAGTAACCTGGTCGACGCGCTTCGCTAACTCACATTTCGTAAACGTTACCGTTGCGCGTTGATCTAAAAATGCCCAGAACGATGTTCTACTGATGCAGTTAAAATATTAATTTATTCCATTTACTGATCCAAAAACCATAACGCCGGCAGTTAGTGCCACAGCGGTCAAAATCCTTTTGCCCTTCTGGGTCAAACAGCTAACCAATAACAGGCAGCTACCTTTATACCTTACAGGTAACAACACAGCGACACCCACAGACACACAGAGTGAACTACAATTCAGAACAACATATTTGGCTCCTTTACAACTGTTTCTTTATTTACACATTTTTACGTAATTAAGGTTCGGCTGAAAGTCTTTTTTAAGCTTAAAGTTTATTTCATTTGAACTTGCACTATAATTTTTGTTCCTGATAATTGTTTGCGGATTTTGATCTACTGTGGTTGTTAAGTGTTAATTTAAATTTACACCAGACAAATAAGCTTTGTTCCTGTTATTTATTTTGTTCATTTAAAATCAAACCTCTTTCTGTGCCAGTTGTTTGCCCTTTTTATGTGAAAGTCTCATTTTGATAAAATTTTGGCTTCTGATGTTTTAGTCTGACAAAAAAAATCACAAGATGTTGTGAAATTATTTAAATGTTTGTGTTTTTTGGACATTTGTACAGCAATTAAGAATAACGAGATAATATCGTAAACTGTGATAATTTGGTCACTATAATCCAGATATCATATTTTCTATATCGTTACATCCCTATCCTTAGGTAGGACACTGAACACCCCCCCCACCACCACCCCCCCACCCCCCGTTGCCCCCATCATACTGATCAGGGTACGACTGGACAAATCAAAGCGCTGCTGTGTGTTTAGCGGACATGGCGCTGTACGGTGACTGTGTTTGTCTTTATGAGATGGTATTTATAGAACCTGGATGAGTTTAGAAAGGCCCTATATAAGTGCAGACCATTTACCTTTACCTTTCCACAATCAGATGATGTTTATTATGTTTCACGTGCGCTCGCCTGCATGTCCTCCCCATACATCTCTGCTCAGAAGACCCTCTGCTACCTCATCTCCTGCCTCCTTCCTGCATTCTTCTTTCCCTGCTGTGGTATAAATATACAATTAACTAAAAAAAGGCATCATTTGTTGGGCCCGGTGCGGTCCCCGAGCGTGTTGTTTTGGCCTTGTGTACAACACGGAGAGTATTTGTTGCCGTTAACTAGCACACGTGTTGAAAATAAACACCTTCGCTTGACAATGCTCCATTAATAACGCGCCTTCGCTTTGCTGCTCGCTTGTTTCTGCTGCTGCTGCGTTTTGTTACTTCGCTGTCTTACTTTCCTGCCTTTATAGTGCCCGTGTGTGTGTGCTTGCAGTGTGTGTGTGTGTGCGTGTGCATGTAGGTGAGCTCTGCATCGCACTTGTCTGCTGCGTGAGTTGCTGCAGCCGTTAGCGCAGCAACCCTCGAACTGTGGATGTGTGGGTGTTTGTGCACGTGTGTCTTTACTTACATGTAAGGTCAAACTGCAGGAGGACTGCGTGAAGAAAGAAGTACACTTTAATCGTTTCCATGGGAATTAAAAGATCAAATGCACATGATTTTGTCATCATCAGTCGCTGTGACCAGAGCTATTAAAGCTGATTATTTTGGGCGCTTTGTGGTTCTGAAAAATTCATCCGTCCACTTTCTCTAACCGCTTTTTCTAGTTCGGTTCTACTCAGGAGTAGGGAAGGGAATTGATAAGATTTTTACGATTCCGATTCCATTATCTATACTGTTTAACGATTCGATTCTTTATCGATTCTCATATCGATTCTAATTTGGGGAAAAAGGAGAACTAACAGTTTTATTAGCATCAATATTTTTTACTTAGAAGTCACGACCTTACAAACTCAACAGCGAGGTCAAAAGAGGCCCAAAGATAACGTGTTAACTGGTGTAATATGTAACTGTGCAAATACACAAGAATGTGTAACATTTTACTAACAGATTTTTCCTAATAGAAATGAAAAATAAATACTATCAAATACAACGGAACAGTGCATAGTGCAAATCTGCAAATACTATGAAGAATTAACAATTATTTTGCAGAAAAATAATCATGTCTTCCAGCCTCTGAACCAGCCAGACTCTCTCTCTCTTGTCACGGTCATCTTCTAAATGTAATGCAGAAGGCATTCGTTTAATAGCATAGCGTTAATGTTATAGCGTGTTTTACAAAGAAGCACATAGGCAGCGGGATAGCTACTTACCAGAGTTACCAGAGGTGATCTTAGCTTGGCTACTGCTGCTGGGTTGAGCTCCATCAGTCTGAAGCGTCAAAAACACGACACTCGTTATCGCATGTTGTGTGCGCAAATGTTTCTGCATGTTAGTCGTGTTCCCTCCCGACGCTGTTATCTCCACTTTACAATGACTGCTAGTTGCCTTGTTGCCATCTTTCTTTGGTGAAGTGAAGCCAAACTTTGGAGCGTTTGAACCTGGTTGGCGCCATTGTTGTTTACAACTCCAATGCGCGTGCTAAACCGACGTAACTTAATCACGTAAGTGCTTTCTGGAATTGACTGTGCGTAACTTGCATAAATTACGTGAGATACGTGCTGGTTGGAATCGATAAGAGAATCACTAGATAAACTGCCAAACAATTCCATGGAATTGAAACACACGGAACCGGTTCTCTACAGGAACCGGTTCTCTACAGGAACCGGTTCTCTACAGGCAGGGCCGGCTCTTGGCATAGGCGATATAGGCGGCCGCCTAGGGCGCCATCTGCTGGAGGGGCGCCGCCACGCTGCCAGTCCCCCTTGGCCCCATTGGGTGAAGTTGAGAAGAAGTTTGGCATACTTGTCAACTTCCCTGACCTGCCCAATGAAGAGCTAAGACAACAATGTCAAACACTCAGCAACACCCTAAGCTGTGGTGGACAGTCAGATCTGGACTTGAAGGAACTGGTACAGGAATTGCAGAGTTTTCCAGCCCCCGAAAAAGCCAAAATGACAACCTTTGAACTTCTCAGTTTCTCAGAGGAGAAGAAATTGAAGGAAGTTCACCCCAATATGTGGGTCACCCTGAGGATTGCTGTCACCGTTCCTGTGACAGTTGCTGCTGCAGAGAGGAGCTTCTCCAAATTGAAGCTCATCAAAACATACCTGAGATCCACCATGTCTCAGGAGCTTTTAAATGGACTTGCCCTGATGAGTATAAACCGTGAGATGTCTAGGCAGGTGTCATTTGATGACACCATAGATGCCTTTGCTGCCAGGAAGTCCAGACGTGTAAACTTGTAGTCTTTTGTTTAAAGACAAGTTTAGTTGAAAGTAACTGTTGTTACCGTCGAGTTTGTTGTTGTAGCAGTGGGCTCAGGGGGTGGGGCACCTGGGTGTAATCTCGCCTAGGGCACCAAATTGGGTAGAGCCGGCCCTGTCTACAGGAACCGGTTCTCTACAGGAACTGGTTCTTGATTTCCAACCCTACTCAGGAGTCCCTCCCAGCTTTCATCAGAGAAGCTTCGCACCCTGGACCACGCAGAGAAAAAAAATAAACCCACAATGCATGTTTGTGGACCGCTGAAGGACGCCGAGATAACGGGTTCAAACACAGGGACAGGGAGGACGTGCAAAGATGCGCACAGAAAGACCAGGAACCTTCTGGCTTTGAGGTAGCAGTACAGCCAGTAACAGACTTTTCAAAACAAAAGCATGTGAGCAACATGCGTTAACGCAAGATAAAATAAATGTTAGCATTAATAAATTAATGCGTTAATGCGATAATAACGTGTTAACTTGCCCAGCCCTAATAAAATCCCATCTGAACAAACCAAAGACGGTGATGGGGGGGGGGGGGGGGGGGGGGGGGGGGGGGGGGGGGTTGGCCGCATGTCAAAATATCCCACTTTCAAATGCTGAAGCTCTGACAGAGATCGAGTCTCTCAATAGGACAATGATCCCGAGCGCAGCAGCAAATCTACAACAGAATGGCTGAGAAAGGAAAAAAGAAAGTGTTGCAATGTTCCGGTCGACATCCAGACCGCAGCCTGGTGGAAACGCCGCTGCAGGAACTGGGAGCCGTTCAGACACGAACGCCTGCACACCTCAGCGAACCGGAGCGACACTTCAAAGACGCTTCGCCCAAATTTTCCCACAATGATGTGAAAGACTGATAACAACATGTAAAAAAACAGTTATTCCTGTTAAACTAGGTCCTATAACGAGGTCTGGCTTCGCTTTGGCTCTGGTACGGTTAGAGTGATGGGATCTGGGATAAATGCTCTCATTGTCCTTGTTTGGCTTTAGCACCCTAAAAATCATTAAAACTGATATTTTACAACGATAAAGTTATCTTGTCGCTGCTTTAACCTCCACCACGTATGAGGGGACCCAAAGGGCTAAAAGCTGGGAAACTTCCCTGAGCTACTTTAATGAATAATAGTTAAAGAAGTCATCAGAGTGATGTATTAGCAACTCTAAAACCAACGTATTTGTCTGTCCTGGTAACCGTAGCAGCCAGACAGACGGACCAGAATTCCTCTGGATGCATCTTAACATCAGTACTTGACCTCAGCTGCCCGGGAACGCTGGTTATGGACTTGTCTGTTTCCATTTAGGTAGATTTAGTAGAAACATCAGTTTCCTTGGGTTTACACACTTCAGCCTTCATATTTTGATAAAAAGCTGAGGGAAGAGGACGTGTTCTGTCACTTTTCATAAAAAGCTGCGCGCTGAAACGGGAGGGCATCTGTCCGCCCTGCGCAGGCTACTCCTCAAATATTAATAATAATGATGAGCAGAGGCCTGACCGGGGCCCGGGGCCCCACCAACACCACCCCCTTATTAGAATAACCCCTGCAACTGCGTGTCACACTCTGCTGGAACGAGAGGCAACGTGCACGTGCACGTGTACGCGTCGACAAGCCGACAAAGACGTATTATTCAAAGGACGGATCATGTGAGAGGACACGCGCACGTACGCCCACGCACACACACATGGGACAGACATGCAAATGGACCCACTGGGATTGAGAGAAGGAGTCCCCTCTGGCCAAAGAACCCCCCCCCCCCTCCATCCACCCGCCTGACCCATGTCACACA
Source organism: Hirundichthys speculiger (assembly GCA_018398805.1). Lineage (NCBI taxonomy): Eukaryota > Metazoa > Chordata > Actinopteri > Beloniformes > Exocoetidae > Hirundichthys > Hirundichthys speculiger. The sequence continues at coordinate 290,643 of JAGFBZ010002611.1, read as the reverse complement.
CAATCAGCCTCCCAGTCCAACACACACACACACACACCCTTAAACTCTCACTGTCTGTTCGCAGCTCACCACATCACCCCCCGACACCCCCCCCCCTCTCCCACGCATCCACACTCACACTCGCAGACATGGCGGGTGCCCTGCCTCACCCCTGGACCCCGCTGGTCATTAGTATGGAGGCCTGTCTGTGTTTGTTTGGCTTCTAATGGACCATTTAAATGCAGAATATTCACAGCAGACAGGGCCGTCCTCGGGGACGGCGCACACCGAGGGCTGGATGTGCTCGGGCTCCATTATCCTGGAGGAAGTTATCCTTATTATCATCACACGACGCCACACTGACTGACAATGAGGCGGCGCGCTCTGGCCCGGGGCTGGCGCTCCCCTGCTCCTCGGACGCCGGCGAGGAACGACGGGGTTGCAGGTTTGGCTTCCATCGACCCGCAGCACCGGCGCAACTGCCTGGTTTCTGTCACCGATGAGATGACACACATTAAGAATGTACATCCCGAGCGACGAGGAATTTAGGACGCTGTGTGAAATATAAATAAAAGCAGGATGGAATGATGAGGAAATCTCACACGCTCTCATTTTATTCACAATAGAACGTTTTAACCGAGTGCCAACATCCCTGCTGCCAGGTTGAAGCCTCGGTTGACTGTAGGGACCAAAACAGATCAACTCTCCACTAGAGGTCTTCACGGGTTCATTAGCCCGAACCCGAATGGACCCGTGAAAATTTGACCCGAAACCGACCCGACCCGAGCTATTATCATAAGTCCGGGAGTCCGAACCCAAAAGGACCTGCAATATTTGGACCTGGAACCGACCCGACCCGAGTCTTTAGTGACGACCACGAACCGAACCGAGTTACCTGAATAGAACCGAGACAATCCAGCCCATAGTTGCTCATGTTAACGTTGTCTAGCGTTGAATAAAACTTGTTTTTCTTACCTAAAGTTGTCTTCTTCTACCCGGTTCAGTTGCTACATAGGCTACGTGACGTAAACAACAATAAATCCACGTTGTTATTCTCTTTGTGGATACAGATGCTATTGGTAGCAAATGCTAACGCTAATAGCCTACACCGGTCAGGACGTGTCATGAAGATCTTATCTCATGCAGCGTTGTCATGTTGGTGATCCGTTGTTCTTACAGCTGCCGGGCAAACCGCTAATAACACGCTACGGCAACACAATTGTTTCATGACAAATACACCATGTTAATGAATAATTAATTAAACTGCCAATAATATAAACTGTAATATCTTTACCTCTCTCAAGTAAACGCGGACCCAGCCTGTCAGAGAGCACCGACCGGACCGAGACTAACTTTATCGATTCTGACCCGAATCTGGAGTCACGTCTTTTGAATGGACCCGAGACCTGATTGGGGTCGGGTCAGAACCTCGGGTTTTCGGGTTGTTCTGAAGACCTCTACTCTCCACTGTCTTTCAAGTTAAAATCTCCAACTTTAAAGCAGAAATAAACATATTTGACAGCCTGGTACAAACAGAAAAAAAGACAGTTTCAGCCTCTACAGTCATGGAAAAAATTATTAGACCACCCTTGTTTTCTTCAGTTTCTTGTTCATTTTAATGCCTGGTACAACTAAAGGTACATTTGTTTGGACAAACATAACGATAACCACAAAGATTGCTCATAAGAGTTTTATTTAAGAGCTGATATCTTACCATTTTCCATGGTTTTCTTAATTATAACTTAAATCACTTAAGTTTTTACATCAATAGCTATGGCGTTGTACTGCCAAAAACACTGCTTTTATGCATTCAGTGTTTTCTTTTCTGTCTGTTTTAGTCACATGATGACGTTTAGTGGTACCAGGTATTAAAATGAACAAGAAAGTGAAGAAAAAATGGTGGTCTAATAATTTTTCTATGACTGTATATCCATTACAACTGTATGGGAGGGTGAGTGCTGGCAGAGCTCCCATCGGAGGCGTGCCAGTCCTCGTTTCAGCTCTGGCAGCATCAGCTTCAGACACTTTTCCTAACTGTCTCGACTCTAACTGTGAGTAGGGTTGGGAATCGAGAACCGGTTCCTGTAGAGAACCGGTTACGTGTGTTTCAGTTCCATGGAATCGTTTGGCAGTTTATCCAGCAATTCTCTTATCGATTCCAACCAGCACGAATCTCACGTAATTTACGCAAGTTACGTACAGTCAATTCCAGAAAGCACTTACGTGATTAAGTTACGTCGGTTTAGCACGCGCATTGCAGTTGTAAACAACAATGGCGCCGACCAGGTTCAAACGCTCCAAAGTTTGGCTTCACTTCACCAAAGAAAGATGGTAACAAGGCAACTAGCAGTCATTGTAAAGTGGAGATAACAGCGTCGGGAGGGAACACGGCTAACATGCAGAAACATTTGCGCACACAACATGCGATAACGAGTGTCGTGTTTTTGACGCTTCCGACTGATGGATCTCAACCCAGCAGCAGTAGCCAAGCTAAGATCACCTCTGGCAACTCTGGTTAGTAGCTATCCCGCTGCCTATGTGCTTCTTTGTAAAACACGCTATAACATTAACGCTATGCTATTAAACGAATGCCTTCTGCATTACATTTAGAAGATGACCGTGATGAGAGAGAGAGTCTGGCTGGTTCAGAGGCTGGAAGACATGATTATTTTTCTGCAAAAGAATTGTTAATTCTTCATAGTATTTGCAGATTTGTACTATGCACTGTTCCGTTGTATTTGATTGTATTTATCTTTATTATTGTTTTTGAGTGCTTCGTGAGCTCATATATCCTTTTAAAAGGGAGAATTTTTCATTTCTATTAGGAAAAATTTGTTAGTAAAATGTTACACATTCTTGTGTATTTGCACAGTTACATATTACAACAGTTAACACGTTATCCAGGCTTTGGGCCTCTTTTGACCTCGCTGTTGAGTTTGTAAGGTCGTGACTTCTAAGTTAAAAAAAATTGATGCTAATAAAACTGTTAGTTCTCCTTTTTCCCCAGATTAGAATCGATAAGAGAATCGATAAAGAATCAAATCGTAAAACAGTATCGATAATGGAATCGGAAAAATCTTATCAATTCCCATCCCTGACTGTTCCTGCAGTGAGTCGGGGGTCCAGCCAGCTCCTCGGTCCTGCTCGTCCGTTTTGCAGCATGGTGCCTCAAAATCACTATGCAGAAAACCTGTGTGGCATCACAGAGGATTTGTCCAGTTCTTCTCATAGAGTCTGTGGTTTAAATGGATGAAAAAAATCAACGCGTAACCAAAAAAGTCTGGAATGTGCAAAACTGTGCAAAACTCTTCTATTAGCGGCGGTCCATAAACCAGTTGCTGCACTCTGGGAGAGGAATGTCGTCCCCACTGTCGTCCGCTATCGGGCTGGAGCTGCTCGGCATTCCTCAGTCTTCTTTGTTGTATTTCATGACGCTCCAAATGTTTTCAGCTAATGGAGGGACGGGACCTGTTAGGAATCTTTTTTTGCTGCGTGTTCTTTGCTGGAAAGGAAACACAGATGTTTATTTGCAATAACATGATCACAGGTCCTTTGCAGAGGCAGTCTCAAGCAAAAAGAAGAACGAATTAACGATACCACAACAATTTATACAGAAATGTGCGTCACTAGATGGGGAGGAGCCGCGGTTTAGACTTGGCTCTCCCATTGGCCTGGTCTTATTGTCCAATCCACTGCCGGTGTTTTCCAAAAAAGGAAGGTGATCACCTTTTCCCACAATGCTTTTCTGTTCTACCCGGCTAGGTATTTTGTTCTCTAGCACATGGTCCTACTGGCTACAGCTAGGCTAGTTTGCTACATTTCTGATATAAAGTGAAGACAAAACATACTCTAAGGGCCTGATTTACTAAAGGTTTGCGTGCGTAAAAACGTGTCAAACTTGACACCACCCGCAAACCAATGCGCAAGCTGATTTACTAACAGCGTGCAAAGAGGACTGCGCTCTCAAATCAGGCAAATAGCACACGCTGTTATTTAGCACTTTTGCCCTGATGAATAAACAATATGGGGCGTACCCGCCAGAAAGCGCAAAATACTGGGAGGGGAAAATGCAAATAGGTCCATTTACCACACGCAATGAGATTTACCAACCCTGAAAGTAATTGCGGGGATTGTGATTGCGTCTGTATTTAGTACGTTCGAAAGGAAGGTGCTAGTCTGCCCAGCATTACGCACCGATGGCTGCTGTTATTGTGGCAAGGAGGCACGGACATCGCCAAAATCAAAGAATACGCAGAGAGAGAGTCTTTCGGACTCGTGTAAATTTGTTTGCACATGCAAAAGGAGAAATATTTTATTTGAATGTTAAATCGAGTATTATTCAGCAAAAGGTTGCCACAGGGGCACCAGGGTTTCCGTTGTCTGGTAATTGCCGGACTTTGTCTGGTAAAATATGCGGAAGTCCGGGATTTTATAATCTCTCCGGTCAAAATGTCCGGTGAAAATCTCTTTCCCAAGTACAATTTCAGTTGTAATAAAATGGGTTATTTCCACATCATTTTATGAAAAACGCCTCGGGATTCTCCCAGAGGAGCTGGTGGAAGCGGGCCGGGGGATCTGGACCTCTGAAGCTGCTGCTCTGAAGCTGCCGACCCGACTTCGGATAAGCGGAAGCTAATGATGGATGGATGGATGGATGGATGGATGGATTTTATGAAAAAACATATACTTTTTTTACGAATGAGTAGTGTGTGAGGACGAGAGTCGGCTCCAGCCACAGCTCCACTCATTGATGCCACAGCTGCGCGCAGAGACCATCTCCGTAATGACAGCGCTCCGCGGTTATGGAGGCTTGAACTTCTCAACGGCCACTTAACCACCCGTCTTGTTTGCCGAAGTTTTATTAAAGGCCACTTTTTCTTTAGTTCTTTGCCTTATATCTTGCCACCTTCTTTTAACCTATCTGCCGTTCTTTTGTCTTACCAACTGCATTTATTCTATCGCAGATTTTCTCCCATATTGCGTTTCTTTTGGTAATGTTTAAATTTCTTTGCTTTAGTTCATGAATGTGTTTATTTGCCTCTTCCACTAATATCTCTAACTCCAACTCGTCAAATTTCATTTTGCGCTTGCGTCTATCCTGCTTTCCATCCAGACTCTCCATGACGCAAACCGTAAGACACGCAACACCTCATTTAAATACTCGGTTTGCACCCGATCAATGCGCGAGCATTCTTAGTTGATCACCCGCAAAACACACAACAACAGCACGCGCAAACTTTTTCAGTGCACACGCAATTTAGTACTCTTTATTTAGGATCTTAGTAAATCAGGCCCTAAGAATGGTCAATACTAGAATATTAATAATACTATTGATAACAGTACTATTTCCAATATTTAACTAATGTGTATTTGTGTACAAATGTGACCCTCTAGCTGCACTGATTCTGACCTAACAGACCGCAGGCGAGCCAGTTCAGACTGCAGAACCGTGGATTTTGTAAGGGTCGGGGTGTCTTGCTGAAGAGTGCAAGGCTTTCTTTAGAAAAGAGTTAGAGCAGCGAGAAAATGTCACTGTAAAACATGGACATAGCTTCCCAGATGTGCCCAGATGTGCCCAGATGTGCCATGATGCCGCGGTACTGATGCTGCAGTCTGGAGGACACCATCAGAGATTCAGGCCTTCAAACGCCAACGTTCCCGACGTGTCTGGGAGTGATTTCCATGTCAGACTCATACCTGTTTTTTTATGCAGCGCCACCTGGGGGTCGTTTCCCCAGGCACGAGTGATTGGTGATCTCGTGATCCACAGACGATCAGATATTCAGAGCGTTACGCTGAGAAATGTTCCTCTGAAATTACCGCATTCCTCAAACTTCCTTTTTAGCACCACTTACTTTTCCAGCCTTTTATTACCTGAGTCTGTCATTTTCTGAAACGTCTCACTGCCATCAAAATCGAAATGAACTAATATTTTTCACAAAACTGGTAAGAAATTGCCACAAGTTTGGATTTATTATTTTTTTAATTTATTTTTAATATGAAGAAGAATTCGAGGTCAGTCCAGAAGACGTCTGTCAACGCGTAGATCAGCCCTCAGAAATCGATCTTTTGATAGCTTAAACTATAAGGTTTTGAAAGAAGGGAAAAATAAGTCATAGAAACTGTGAAAAGTAGCCCAAAAAAAAAAAAGAAAAGAAAAATCAGATAACATCAGACTAAGCATGAAAGGAGAGGAAGACAAATTACCCTTCTGAGTTTTGAAAGACTCCACTGATTCATTTTGATTTTAGCCTTCGGAAATCAATGCGACGAAAAAGAAAGCTAAATACAGCTTTTTCTTTCTAAAGATTGCTCAGCGAGCTCCTGTAAGCCTGCAAGGCGCTGAACGTTGGAGTGTGACCCGGCTGTCTAACTGAGCTTTTTAACGCCGTTGTCGCCGGTAATTGTATTAGCGGATGTTTCGATTAGTTATGAGGCGTCGGAGTAAGTGAGTAGGTGTTGCTGTCCAACTTCTGGAGCGGCGGCGTGTTACTGTCGGTTCATCCTCGCGGTTAATCTCCTCAAAATGAAAAGGACTTTGGCATGAGCCTGAGCAGAGAGCTATCCTCCGCTCCTGGCAGTGGATTAGCATAATGTTTTAGCTTTAATGTGTGTGTGTGTGTGTGTGTGTGTGTGTGTGTGTGTGAGGAGGTGTTCACATTGACATACGTGTGTGTCTGTACACATGCGAGGGTGTTCATGTGTGTAAATGGTGTGTCGTGCATGCGTGTGGTGTGTGCGCTCTTCCTGGGGAGCAGCGGCGGTGTTAGTGGGGGAGGGGGGGGGGGGGCTGCTGGCCCAGCGGGAGGCTCCAGATGTGAGGCTACTGAGCTGACAGGCCTGGGCCCCTCTGGGCGCACGCATGCCCAGCCGCAACCTCTCCGGCTCTGCAGCAGCCCCCCCTCTGTGGTCTGGTTATGGTGCGTGGACGGAGAAGGGACAGAGAGGATTCTGGGTGACGAGAAACGAGACGAAAACACAAGCAGGGGTTAAAGAGAAAAAGGAGAGGAGTGAAAAAAAATAACGTTTTGTGGTGACGCGTCCACACAGGAGCCGGAGAACGTTCCGGTTCTTTATTTCACCCAAACCACTCCACGCCGGGACCGCATTTGTATTTGGTAAATACTTGTAAGGAATGAGGAAATGAGCTTATCTACATCACAGCACATGAAGTGATGAACGGTCATAAAAGAAAATCAAAAGGGTCAAACGACACCTGCCGTCATCCCTGAGCAGCTGTTTATGACGCGGCGTGATTGAACAACCGACATTACGTCAGTTATAAAGCAAAAGATAAGAAACGTAAACGTGACAGAGCCGCGGGAAACTCCGGGCTCAGTCTGCTCACAGATTAGAGTAACAGATCAGAGTAACGGATCAGAGTAACGGACCAGAGTAACGGATCAGAGTAATGGACCGGAGTAACGGATCAGAGTAACGGATCAGAGTAATGGACCAGACTAATGGATCAGAGTAACGGACCAGAGTAACGCACCAGAGTAACGGATCAGAGTAACGGACCAGAGTAACGAACCAGAGTAACGGACCAGAGTGACGGATCAGAGTAAAGGACGAGAGTGACAGATCAGAGTAACGGACCAGAGTAATGGATCAGAGTAACGGACCAGAGTAGCGCACCAGAGTGACGGACCAGAGTAACGGGTTAGAGTAATGGATCAGAGTAACGGACCAGAGTAACGCACCAGAGTAACGCACCAGAGTAACGAACCAGAGTAACGGACCAGAGTGACGGACCAGAGTAACGGATCAGAGTAACGCACCAGAGTAACGCACCAGAGTAAAGGACCAGAGTAACAGACCAGAGTAGACCAGAGTAACGGATCAGAGTAACGGACCAGAGTAATGCACCAGAGTGACGGACCAGAGTAACGGGTCAGAGTAACGGATCAGAGTAACGGACCAGAGTAATGGATCAGAGTAACGCACCAGAGTAACGGATCAGAGTAACGCACCAGAGTAACGCACCAGAGTAAAGGACCAGAGTAACGGACCAGAGTAACGCACCAGAGTAACGGACCAGAGTAACGGACCAAAGTAACAGACCAGAATAACGGACCAGTGTAACAGATCAGAGTAATGGACCAGAGTAACGGACCAGAGTAACGCACCAGAGTAACGCACCAGAGTAACGCACCAGAGTAAAGGACAGAGTAACGACCAGAGTAACACCAGAGTAGACCAAAGTAACAGACCAGAATAACGGACCAGTGTAACAGATCAGAGTAATGGACCAGAGTAACGCACCAGAGTAATGGATCAGAGTAACAGATCAGAGTAACGGACCAGAGTAACGGACCAGAGTAACGCACCAGAGTAACGGACCAGAGTAACGGATCAGAGTAACAGACCAGAATAACGGACCAGAGTAACAGATCAGAGTAACGGATCAGAGTAACGGACCAGAATAACGGACCAGAGTAACAGATCAGAGTAACAGACCAGAATAATGGACCAGAGTAACAGAGCAGAGTAACAGACCAGAATAACGGACCAGAGTAACGGATCAGAGTAACAGACCAGAATAACGGACCAGAGTAACAGATCAGAGTAACAGACCAGAATAATGGACCAGAGTAACAGATCAGAGTAACAGACCAGAATAATGGACCAGAGTAACAGATCAGAGTAACGGATCAGAGTAACACACCAGAGTAACGGATCAGAGTAACAGACCAGAATAACGGAATAGCGGTTTCTCCGCTACCGCTGGCCATGCCTGCTTGTTTTTTTTTCCTTCTCCTGCATCTATGACCTGCAGCCAACCGGCTAAAGTGTGATCGGCTGGTCACTGTGAGTGAGCGGAGGTGAGTGCACATTGACGTGCAGTGGCGGCCTGTTGCCTAAAAGGCACGAACGCTCACTTGCAAGTCCAATGCAAAGTTAATGGAACATAAATACCGCAGGACATAAAAGCGTATTGTCCCGTGCAGGTCATACCGAACCGTACCGTATTTTACCGAGTTGCATCCCTAATACATATACAGTCATGGAAAAAATGATTAAACCACCCTTGTTTTCTTCAGTTTCTTGTTCATTTTAATACCTGGTACAACTAAAGGTACATTTGTTTGGACAAACATAACGATAACCACAAAGATTGCTCATAAGAGTTTTATTTAAGAGCTGATATCTTACCATTTTCCATGGTTTTCTTGATTATAACCTAAATCACTTAAGTTTTTACATCAATAGCTATGGCGTTGTACTGCCAAAAACACTGCTTTTATGCATTCAGTGTTTTCTTTTCTGTCTGTTTTAGTCACATGATGACGTTTAGTGGTACCAGGTATTAAAATGAACAAGAAAGTGAAGAAAAAATGGTGGTCTAATAATTTTTTCCATGACTGTATACATATATATATATATATATATATATATATATAGTATATATATATATATCTATATATATATATATATATATATATATATATATATATATATGAACATGAAGTTAAAAGGTGACAGAAACAGAAACAATTATGTTAATCCATATTAAAGTCCAGCACCATCTTTCCTCTCCTCTATCTCTAAGGATAGAAAAAAGAAGTACCCTATTAACAATTTTTTTTTTTTTTTTTTTTTTTTAAAAACAAGCAAAAACATCCCATTGCAAAGCTAAAAAGACTGAAGCTCAGTGGGACGGGCTGAAGCTCATCCAGCTCTGAAACACGTCATGGATGAATTTACGACGGTGCATGTTGTTCTTATTTCACCAAAGATTAATGAAGCTTCTCGCCTCAGAGCTGAACCAGCGTGTCCTCCGTCCCTCCATCCCTCCATCCCTCCATCCCTCCGTCCCTCCAACGTTCTGCTAAAGCAGCAACAAGTCGCACCTCCAAAAGCACCGAGCTGCAGCCCGACTGCACGCCGCTGAACTTTAAATGGATCTGAGATGATGAAACTGAGGCAAAGCCACGCCGTTACTCGATTTTATTCTGAGCGCAGGCCGAACTTCAAAGACAAAGCATTTAGTTGCCTTTTTTTAAACTTTTTTTAACAGTAATAACCCCTCATAATCTTCAGTAGCGAGGCACGCTCACAGACCCATGTGCAAAAGATTGCTCCCAGACACGCACATGTACACAGTTTATAGATCTATATGTCCACACGCAAACACACACACACGCGCTCACACACATGCACACACACATGCGGAAGTCACTGGCGTTGTGCAGAGTGCTGTTGAGCCTGCAGCAGTTCTTCTAGTGAATGTTATCTGCTCTTATCTGTGTGTGTGACTGGCCTGGTAACACTGGGTCGGCTCCATATGCCTTATCACCGGGGCAGGCAGCGCCCCCCCCCCCCCCCCTTCCTCCACCCCCCCACCCTGCTACCGACACACATAATCCACACACACACATACAGAAGCTCACACCACGTGCAGCCAGTCGCTGGTAGGAAACCTGCAACCCATCAAGGAGACGACCATCTCCAGTTCACACGTCCGACGGCTGAGCGCCGGCGATGGCGTCGCCGCGCTCCACCCCTCCACGGAGGAACAAAAAGGGGCCACGCGTGAGCGTTTGCAGCCGATACGAACCCGAACACCGACAGACCAGCGGGTCTCTCAGCTTTAAAGTCCAGCTCGACTCTTTTTTTGTCGTTTTTATGTGAGCAACCCGACTCGCACGGCTACAAACGTGCCTCGTAAAAGACCGCGGAAAAAAGCGCGCGTCCTCGCCACGGTTAAATAATTATCACATCAGCCCCCGTCTGTGACAGCTGGGTCTCTTTTCTTTTCTTTTTACCATCTTCCCGTGCGGTCAGTCGCAGCAGATGTTAGCAGTTTTGGATGATGTGGTTGTTGGTGGATCTTCCGCAGCGAGGCCTTTAAAGACGCATGACTCTTCGGTGTTGTAAATAAACAAAATTCCATTATCGTCTTGGTCGGCGGTGGCGGTTATTTCTACGTGACCGGCAGGGCTTGACACTGACACCGGCCAACCGGCCAAATGCTGGTAAAATTTGTCTGTGGCTAGTAACAATTTCTGTCTCACAAGCAACTTTGGCTGGTAACTTATTCTTTGATATGACACATCACAATAGTTTTACCAATTGTTTGTATTTAAAATGTAAATGCAAGAATTTTGTAAAGAAGAAAAAAACTGACAGCAAAACTGTGGCTAGCATTAAGACTAAATGGCTAATGACTGAGGAAAAACACTAGCCAAAGTGGCTAGTTAGCAAAAAAAGTTAGCGTCCAGCTATGGTGACCGGTACGACTCTTTTCAGTCTTTTCAGTTGTTTTTAGTTTTTTTCCTGGTCGTTGTTTCCACCTCCCTTGTAGACGTTCATGGTCAGAGTCCACCAAGGTTCATGAGACCTGCATGACGCTGTTTTTAGAGCATACAGACCATAATTCAGACTTTTTAGTGGACTCAGTATTATTATTATTTTTTCACCAGGATGCTTTTTCTTTCTGTCCAGCGAGCAGAACAGCACAGCAGCTCCTCTCCCAGCTGTCAGTATGTCACCAGCATATTTTTGGCTGCGACTGCTTCCAGCCATGACTGGCCTTTTTTTTTTTTAGAGCCCCGCCAAAAAAGAAAAAGACGCGGGTGGGCTGACAGAACTATTATTATACTGTTATCTCACTTACCTGTGACCATCAGTGTCGGACTTTTTGTGAGTTTACGACTGTTAGAAGGTGAAAAACACAAAGAGGAGGGAACATCTGAAATAGAAGCAGGTCAGTTAAAGCTCTCTGACACCACGCTTCCTCCTCTTCCCTTTGCGACAAAGTGACGAGCGCTGTCACATGTCATGTGTCGTGATTTATTTTTATTTTATTTTATTCCTGCAAACTCAGCTGGCAAAGCGACTTCCTCAGAACACATTTGTTACGTCATCAAACATGATTATATGGTTATACTTGGTCAGTCGACTTCAGATTATAAACTGGTATATAGTCTGGAGTCTGCACCTTGGACGGGAGCTAAAAACATGACTCAGCGAGGCTCCGTCTTTCTGCTGGGTCACCTTAACCCTTTAGGCGCCGGAGTCTTTTCAAGAAAATATACGATTTTGATATCAAGATTTCAAAAGGCTATAACTTGAAAGCAGTTTGAGATAAAGGTATACTGTCAATGAGAAAATTGTTCAGTATGACTCAAAGTCTGTGATGGGAGTGAAATTATTCATATAATTTGCATATTATGACATCACAAGGTGGCGGCCATATTGGAAAATGTTCAATTTTGATATCAAGGTTATAACTTTAAAGTGGTTTGAGATAAAGGCATTTTGTAAAAGAGAAATATCTTCAGTATGAACCAAAATTTGGAATGGAAGTAGATTTGTCATCTAATTTGATTATTGTGACAGCACCTGCCCAAACCTGCCCAGTAGTCCTCATTTTCAGATTTTTCCTCAAACCTCATGCACAATGAAGCTTTCATTTCAGAGAGAATCACATCATAAAGTCATGAAATCTGGTGTTTGGTTTCAATATTTCCCTTTCAAAGAACTGGTGGCCATATCTGTTTGTTTGATTGGTGAAGAGGCTCCAGAATTCATCATTTGGAAAAGTGATGAAATCAATGGGCGCAGAATTTGCCAGATCGTCTCCACAAAAACCAACAGACTCATCAAAATTTACGCTCCACTTTCGATACTCTTCCTCTTCTCTCAAGAACTCTCAGCCATCATCATCTTCATCATCATCATCACGTCACCGTGATTTCTGTTGCGCCATTAGCGGTGTTTTTTTTCCCGCGGCTTCTTCCACGTTGCCAGGACAACCGCGGTTGTTTTCATCCCCGCTACATTTTTCCATATTTGCGGTGTTATAAAGCCCCCTGACACCTCGACCTGCTTGGCGATCTCAGAATGCTTCCACCGCGGCCAAGCTGAGGTGAAGCATCCGATATATGATGTGTTGATTGTGGACTATGGCCCGTGGACTCGCCGTCACTACTGATGTCAGTTTCTGCTTCACTGACAACTGCATGTCTTCCTCCTCTGAATCAGAGTTAGCCAGAACCTGACAAAGTACTTTGTGGATGGTAAACCGGCCTCTTGACATCATGAGTAAATGAAAAAACACTCTTTCGCTCTGTTTTCTGCTCTCGCTACGGTCAGCACAACTACCACTGCTGCGCCGCGCGTCCCTGCGCCGGAGGGTGTTTTTCAAACTCATTTTACGCTAAAACTTTGAATAGCGCCACCTCCAAAAATGGTTCTCAGATTACAGGCTCACATGTCCGCCATCTCCTGGTAAAAAAAAATAATAACAAGATTCGGCTTCACATTCATAGATACAGTCTGTTTTATTCAGCAATGTTGCTTGTCGCAATATTGCGACTTTGGCGCTTAAAGGGTTAAATCACTCATGTGAGTTGGACTCTCTGGCGTGTCCGTCAGCTCCACAGGGTTGAAGCAAGCGGCAACCATCCCACTGCCGGATCGAAGCCCATCCAGGAAAGTTGTTTTTTTTTAGCAGTTCCTCTACTGACCACTAGGTGCTGGCTCCAAAACTGAGCTCCTATGTTAGAATGGTCGACTTTGCAACAGAATTAAACATATTTATGAAAATCCAGGCAAGTGGTTCTCAACTGGTGGGTCGCGACCCAAAAGTGGGTCGCAGACCTGTTTTCAGTGGGTCGTGGGCCTTTGCTTGGGAAAGGAATGTGTGACATTCATACTCCTTAACAGTAGATGGCGATAATGCCCTGTAATGCGAGTTGACATCCACCAGTTCACACCATAGAAAAAGACCTGCAAAGTTTGTTTCCATATGTTGAGTAGGTGAAACCCAGATACAATGAAGAATATATGAGATATGGATTTTCTTATCTTGAAGACAAAGGTCAGTGAGTGGTTATTCAGCTAAAACTATATATTTTGAGTTCTTTTTGAAAATCCTACTCCTGCACTGTTTTATTTCATGTTTGTGCATAAAAGAAGAACCAATAAACCAAAATGAGGTTTTTCCCTCCAGTGAAAGTAACTCAGCTGAAGGTAATATTTACTTGAAAGTTATTTGCGTTTGTTCTGGAGTGTTGTGGTTGCATAGTGTGCCTTTAAACCATTTCAGCTTTGTAGTATTCAGTACATGTCTGGTCAATCCCCCCCACCCCCCACCCCCGTTTATTCTCTATTCCTTTCACTCACAGCGTGGATGCACACTCTTTGACACAAACGCACACACATGAAGCACATTTGGTTGCCCCTGGTGTGCCTTGGGCCATATGGCAGAGACACAGACATTTACATAATGTCATATTTTATTTAATTAGCCATTCTAAATGCAATCAAAAGCTGATGAGGGCTCCGAGCTGCCTCGCTGATTGGCAACATGATAGCACTCTGACCCCAAACGCAGAGGCGCCGCATCCCAATGATGCAATATTGAAACGCGCTCCGGCGTAAACCCAACTCACGAGCGGCGAGCGCCTGGCTGAGAGAGATGGACGGAGAGACGGAGAGGGAGAGGAGGTGCGCTCGTTTCTTTTCTCTTTTTTTTTCACCACCGAGAGAGGGAAGTAGCCTCATCATTTACCGTATTTTCCGGACTATAAGCCGCTACTTTTGTCCCATGCTTTAAACCATGAGGTTTATACAGAGATGCAGCTTTTCTATGAATTTTTCTTCAGCCCTCAGGGGGCGCTCTAGCAGGAAGTGCAAAAACCAAAAACAAACCGAGTAGTTAAAGGCTATTCTGATTTTGTTCAGTAGCCTATGTTGGCTATGCTACTCTACATTCATTTTGTGAGCATCAATACCTGTTATTATTGGACAAACTGATTAATCCAGGTGTGTCTGACCATTGAAGCTACTCGGACACACCTGGATTTATCAGTTTGTCCAGTCAGTTTGTTGGTTCTGCAGTGGATTTCAGGGTTCTGAGTGGACCCGCCACGGAGGTAAGGTTTTAATCGCAGATGCGGACTAAGGACGCATCGCGGAGCCAGCAGGTCCGCGATCCGGCACTAAATGCAGGTGGACCCCGATATGGGTCCGTTTCACGGGTCCCGTTCCAGATGTCTTTTGCTGTGTGGGGGGGTTTCAGTACACAGGAGGAGGAAAAATAAAGCAACTTGGTTTTAGTGTACAGGAGGAAAATGAATAAAACCATCAATGACTTTTCCGTTTTGTTTGATCAGCACTTTTACTGCCGTGTTACAGGTTCTGTTCAGAAACAATCAGGTATGTGAATAAACACTTATGGTACAAAATCTTTTGATGTAAATATTTTTTTCTCAGTCTGTATACTGGCGGCTTATAGTCCGGTGCGGCTTATATGTGACAAAATATATATTTCGTTTAAATTTTAGTTGGCGCGGCTTATATTCAGGTGCGCTTTATAGTCCGGAAAATACGGTAATAATAGAGAGAAGGTTCTAGTAAAAATGCTTCTGGTAAAAGGAACTGAGAGGAAAAAACAACAAGACCAGAGAGAAAGGAGGGAAGAACCGACGTGAACCAAAGACAGGGTCAGCCAGTGTGTGTAACACGCTTTAGGTTATATTTGGGGTGTTTGGCAGCCGCGATGGTGCAGGTGTGTGTGTGTGTGTGTGTTTGTGTTTCTGAGAATCGGGAACTAGACTGATAGACTAGTCCTCTAGGACCACCCTGCTCAGCCAAGTGTCAAACACACACACGCAGACACACGGACAAACAGGCGCACACACTGAAACTGCCATCCCAGAGGAGCGTAGCGTTAGCGGGTAAAGGGACCCCTGAACAGGAAGGAAGGAAGCAAGCCCCAACGCCACTGTGAGCACACACACACACACACACACAAACACACCAGAACGACTTCACAAGCTTCAGTGCACATGTATAAACTTATCAAAGCTCTCGCACACACAAACACACAGCAGCACCCTCAGAGGTAAGTCAAATAAACAGTTTAAGCACGGTGGTTTGGTGCTGCATGGTTTAACAGGGCCAGAGTGTTTTAAAGAGTCTGCTGAAAGGTGCTCAATATAGAACGGGCTTTCCCCCCCCCCCCTTTTTGGAATAAATCAATCCTTGTAGTCATTAGCTCACAAAGCCACCAGGGTAAAAGCAGAACTAGACCTGGTGCAGTCGTTACTTCTTTGTTCATGCATTACCTTTACATCTGCGTTAAAAACACAATTTACATGTTTATTTCAATAAAATCAGCCACACAGAATGAGGGCAGTAGAGGAGCAATCAAGTGAAGCCTCATAAATCTTAGAGCGGGTCAGAGAGTGTTGTATATCTACTTCCTGATTTTCCAACCAGAAGGAGCTCTGCATATTTTCTTCTAAGGCGAATGACTTTGAGGTCTGAGCTCCTCTTTGGTTTGAATCCTACTGGGTGTTCATGAAGTGTGTCTTGGCCAGGGCAAGCATCCTAATCCCATCACCCAGGGGTCCCCCAGGGCTCGGCGTTGGGATCCCTTCTCTTTCCACTGTACACCACTGCTCTAGGGTTGGGAATCGAGGACCGGTTCCTGTAGAGAACCGGTTCCGTGTGTTTCAATTCCATGGAATTGTTTGGCAGTTTATCTAGCGATTCTCTTATCGATTCCAATTAACATGAATCTCACATAATTTACGCAAGTTACGCACAGTCAGTTCCAGAAAGCACTTACGTGATTAAGTTACATCGGTTTAACACACGCATTGCAGTTGTAAACAACAATGGCGCCCACCAGGTTCAAACGCTCCAAAGTTTGGCTTCACTTCACAAAGAAAGATGACAACAAGGCAACTAGCAGTCATTGTAAAGTGGAGATAACAGCGTCGGGAGGGAACACGACTAACATGCAGAAACATTTGCGCACACAACATGTGATAACGAGGGTCGTGTTTTTGAAGCACTTCAGACTGATGGATCTCAACCCAGCGGCAGTAGCCAAGCTAAGATCACCTCTGGTAACTCTGGTTACTAGCTATCCCGCTGCCTATGTGCTTCTTTGTAAAACCCGCTATAACATTAACGCTATGCTATTAAACAAATGCCTTCTGCATTACATTTAGAAGATGACCGTGATGAGAGAGAGAGTCTGGCTGGTTCAGAGGCTGGAAGACATGATTATTTTTCTACAAAAGAATTGTTAATTCTTCATAGTATTTGCAGATTTGTACTATGCACTGTACCGTTGTATTTGATAGTATTTATTTTTCTTTATTATTATTTTTGAGTGCTTAGTGAGCTCATATATCCTTTTAAATGGGAGATTTTTTTCATTTCTATTAGAAAAATAGTTAGTAAAATGTTAACACATTCTTGTGTATTTGCACAGTTACATATTACAACAGTTAACACGTTATCCAGGCTTTGGGCCTCTTTTGACCTCGCTAATAAAACTGTTAGTTCTCCTTTTTGCCCAAATTAGAATTGATAAGAGAATCGATACAGAATCGAATCATTAAACTGTATCAATAATGGAATCGGAATCGGAAAAATCTCATCAATTCACATCCCTAAACTGCTCTGGGTGAGATCGTCTGCTCTCACGTTTTCTCACATCACTGCTACGATGATGGTAGTCAACTATACCATTCCACCGCAAGACTTCCTCGTCTCTGTGTAGATCGCTGCTTACCTCACCGATATCTGCTCCTGGATGAAGGAGCACCGTGCTCGGCTCAACCTCTGCAAATGCAAACATTCGTAACCCTCACCTGGAATCTGGAAGAATCTCTGAGCCTGCTGTGGGTTGAGAACCTCTGATTTCCTGACTCTTACAGAGGGCACCGCATCAAGAACTGTCACCCAGCAATAACCGACATAACCTCATAGGCCATGGGTTATTCTGGGGAACCTTCTGTCAAGCTCTGCAATGTAGAGCTAAATTCACACGTAGCACTTAAAAGTCCTCTGTGCAAGGAAGCCTCATGGTAACTCTGTCTGCAGGTGGCATCGGCATCTCTGGACTGGACCATTACACAGTGGGAACCTGTGATGTGGTCGGACGAACCAGTGTTCAGAGAAATGGACAGTGTGCTCAGGACTAAGAGCGGCCAAGGAAAGAAGTCCAAATGCCAGGCTCTGTGATGGAAGGGGGTTTTGTCAGCGCCCTCGATGAAGGTCATTTGCGCTCCTGTGATGAAAGAAAAGAACCAGAGTTTACAGAGCAACTTATGTTACCTTCAAGGGTAAGGGGGCAGCCAATCTATTCCAGGGATGTCCAGGCATTTTTCTAAAACAAAACCGTCTATTTTATTCTACTTGGAACCCTCATCGACAAGCGGATCTGTGAGCTGTGTTTGGGAGCACTTTAAACTAGCTATTGAGGGCATAAATCTATCCGGAAACTTCTTTCAGAGCCCTTTGGCTTCACTTTTCAGACCTGGAAACCTAATCTACCCTTGGACAAAGTTTTGGATCCACGACTCAAACTACTTCACGAAGGGAAGGACAAATAATTCCCGTCATATATCAGAATATTACCGCCATCTCTGAGGAGGTGATCCATCATCTGTGAGGAAGAAACACAGTCAAAGAAAATTAATCTCAGTTATTCATAACTGGATATTTTCTAATTGTTTGGTTGAATCTAATTCAATAGCATCAGATTTATTAGTGACAGTAAGAATATTTACAGATATGCAGTGCAAAGAAAAGTCAAGGTATTGGGACCAAACAGCTGTGTAGACGTAAGAAAATAACTTATCAGAGAAGCTAATTAGCAGAATAGTCTCTCTGATAAATGGACCCTGGAGCTAAATGACGGGAAAGAAAATGCATACATTTGCATTTAAGCATCCAGATTGGACTTTGAAATGATGGGAAAAAAAAAAAGCTCACGTATCCTGATGAGTCCAGATTTACCCATCATGCCTCGGGCCAACTCCGCAGGCCTGTGGGGGGAGTATTATGAGCGGGAGCTGCTTTGCTTGGCCACGCCAACACAACGGGGAGCGCAGGGACAGCTAACCGTTATTTTCACACATGGTTTGGCCACAACAGAGTCCAGACCTTTACCCCGTTGAGAATATACGTATCACGACCCGCGGTATTACCAATAAACGTGATGTGTAGCCCCTAAGAACTGTGACTCCAATCAGAGCGTGACAAAAGAGCATTTAAAGGATCATGGAACACATGGGACACATGAAGCAGTTTAAGATCCTCCAGCACCTCCTTGTCTGCAGGCGTTAAGTTATGTAATAACCTTTACACCGAGCTGATTGACGCATCTGGTTGTGCATCTCATCAAAGACGCAGAATGCTGGAGACGGTCGGTGCTTTCCTGAGTTTGTTAAAGACGTCAGACGGCCTTGCGCCGACACGGAGTCGACTTCCTTCGAGCTCATTTTTTAACTCTTTTGTTTGAGGCTTCACTGGACTTGGAGGCCCGACGTGAAGCTAATCCGTGGTTGCAGTCCTCGCTGCCAAAAGACGCCTTGTAAAAAAATACGTTCTGACACTGCGATATAAATTAGCGTTATATTTTGGCTTCGGGTTGACTCCCAAACTTGTTTTAAAACCTTCAACCTCCATCCGATTCAAATGATGGCCGTGGCCACGTCTTAAAAACAGATTTATTGAGGGAGTTTTCTGGGCCCGCTGATGACGGAGGTTTTAGCTTCTAGAGCAGGAGTGTCAGACTCATTTTACTGAGGGCCACATCAGCATCATGGTTTCCCTCGAAGGGCCAGATTGACGGCATGAATGTAACAAAATGCAATGAAAATCAAAATAAATTAAACTACACCTTATTATATTGTTAAATAATGGTTTCTGTATTTATTATGTATTCAAGTTTCAAATATTTAAGTTATTATTATATTAATATTAAATTCAAGGTTTGTTGTAAACATCACTGAGAGTATCCATCACCTTGGTTTCAGAAGCGGAAGCGGTTCTTTGTTTTTCTTGCACGCTAAAATTAGCATACTTAGCTCCGTGGTTGCTGTCAAAATGCCAACGTGGATTAAACTCTTCATGACTGACTGACACCCGCCTCCTCTTAACACAAAAGACACTTTTCTTGGACATGTTGGGGTTAGTTTGTAAAGGTTTTTCTTAAGTTCATCAGCTCTCAAAAATCGTCTTGCTCATAGCTACCGTTATTGTTGTGGGTAACGACGAAATGCATGATGTCAATATGCGCTTTAAAGCGGTGTAAGCTTATTTTAAGTCTTAAAATATTGGTTTAAAATTCAAGCCAATAATGTCCAAGCTCTCGAGGGCCACATAGAATGATGTGACGGGCCACATTTGGCCCGCGGGCCTTGTGTTTGACACATGTTCTAGAGTGTCCAGAGACGTTTCGCTGGTAAAAGGAGCGCCACAGCTCTTGCCACATGCCGACGCCGATGAACGACAGAGCTCGTAACGTAATAAAAGACGCGCAGCAACACCAGCGCACTACTTGTCTGTCGGGTTTAAGTGTTTCACTGACAGACATGTTTCCTTTCACCTTTTTTTTTTTTTTTCTTTCTGCCCCGGTCACACACAGGCGAAGACACACTCAGTCTTTTCAGGTTCTGGAGGTCCCTCCCATTGTTCGGAGAACCAGCAGGGCTCTGGTCATTGTGTTGGAGGAGAGAGCGGTGGTGGTGGTGGGGCGGGAGTCTGTCTGGTTAGGAATTGATTCAGTCTGGGACTGAGACAGGGGTGGAAGGTCGCAGCCTTGACGGTGATCCCCCAGCTGAGGCAGTGAATGTGTGCGTGAACTTGTCTGCAGGTCTTGCTTTTTTTTTTTTTTCTTTAAACTGTCCTGTAATTTAGAATTTTAAGTTGCTGCTTTTTCCCACATAAATGTGCACTAATGGTGTTTTAGACACCTGGATGGTTTTTTTTTGTTTTGTTTTTTTTGTTTTTTTTAAATGTAAGTGTGGTGTTTGTATCTGCGTTGGTGCTTTTCCCATGAGGTGTGTCTCATTAGGTCCAAGAGGAGGTGCAGGAGGAGTCGAAGGGTCACTCCACAGGGAAGGAAGAGATCGATCAGCAAAGATACCCCCAACCGCCACCACCACACCCGTCACCTGCTCCACAGACATGAAAAGATGCTCCCCATCGCGCCGGCGCCTTCACAAACATCTTCTTACATCCCCACGCATACTTTTGACACAATTCTTCTTTCTTTTAATAAAAAAAAAAAAAAACGCCATGTTTTTTTCTCACACGGGCACACGCCGAGTTTCCTTCGCTGCGCCGCCGGTCCGTCCGCATTGACACGTGACAGACAGGCGCATTAACAGGTAAATGAATACAAAAGAGATGTAGGCACACAGTGAAGGACAAACGCTCTGCGAGATGACCTCAACGTACACACAAACACATTCCCATCTAAATTACAGGTGCAAATTGGGTGAAGGTGGGGGGGAGTTGCAGGAGGGGGGGCTGGAGGCGACTGAAATGGAAGAGCCGGACTGATCAATACTGCTGGAGATTTTCCTCCCTCCTCTCCCCACTCAATTGTCATGCTCTCTCCAAGCAATTAAAGGCTCTCTATCTCTCCATCTCTTTCTTTCTTTCCTGCTTGTCTTTGACATTTTCCAGCGGTTTTGTTCCAATCGTGCTCCTCTTCGGTCTCCACGAACTCACATAAACACACATTCCTTTGTGCCGCAAGTGAACGCCGCATTTATCCAGGCGACAAATAAAGTTCTGCTGCATCCTGGCCTGTTTTTTTTGTACCTGTACTAAACAGTTAATCCTGATTTACACTTGTGTTGAGCAACGACACTTGCAGCCTGCGTACGGGATCGACGCTGTTAGCGGTTACGCCGTTTGTGTCGCTCTGCAATTACACCACCAAACACCAGGGGGCAGACATGGTAACAGAGCAAATGTAGCACGTCTCACGTGAGTTAGAGCTGACGATTATTCAATTATCTTAGTTGAAAATGACGAAGATGTAAAAGTGGGAAATAGGAAGAACAACAATGACAACGATGCAGCCGAGTGGACTGATCACATTTGTTGTGGTCCACGTCAGGGTACTGACTCGCTTATAGTGAAGGGTTTTAAACCCTACACACTTTGGTGCTGAAGCATAAAAACGGACTACCTAAATAATTATAAAGAAACGAGAATAGCGACATCGGCGTGAGAGTGTGAGGGCACGACCAGTCTAGGTTGAGCGTAAGACACAAAAACTTAAGCTGCTGGTAAACGTCCACAGACACAGTTTTCTCCCTGCTAATGTGCATTACTACATCTGGAGTAAAGGAAAACATCATCACCAGCAGTAGCACCGCGTTTCCGTTTACAGCGACGGACCAGGCAGGATCCACTGACTCTGCAAGCTTCTACTTCGAACCACTCTGTGGTTTCACTGACAGCCGATCGATAAAAGATGATGAAAATGAATGAGAGGAGGTGACTCGCACTTGAAGAGGACATTGACACGGCCGAACAATGTCACGTCCTAGCTGCAGAATATCCAATCAGCTCCGAGTCAACGCTGCACCCCCGCACCCAGCAGCCTTACGAGGCCGCTCTGAGTTTTCTAGATGATGGTAGGACCGTGTATCAGCCACATGAAGGTTTCCAAGAGTTCTTCCTGCTGTTGCTGATAGTGGAGGTGCACGTCTGTGTGAGTTACCAAGACATATTGCCATTGCTGGGATAAGGTTAACCCGTTGGCATTCCGACGGCCAGTCCGGTAATTTACAAAACTAAACCATAATTTACAAATTTAAGTTATTTACACAGCTCATATGTTACGTGAGGTACTCATGCAACATATCTTTGGAAAGCTAAGATTCTTGTGATACAATAGATACATAACATTTCAGGGTATAATCATAACAGCAGGTACAATCACAATTTGTGTCACACCACAAAACAAACAAAAAAACAGTTACAAAATTGATGCAACTTACCAATGAAAAAATATTCCCACAAAAATGCTCTGGTTACATTCACAAAGGAACAACCACAACCAGGAAAGACCTGCATAATGCAGCCCAGTCAAAACGTGCGTCAATGCGTCATTTATGAAATTATGTTCATATAAAAAATCCTGCAAATAACCGGTAATTGGTTATAATTGTAAATGTGTGTAAATATGTGAATAGTTTGCTATGTTTGCTGTGTTGTAAAAGGCACTTATGACTTTTATCCTAGGTATGTGGCCATGTTGTCCAAGTGTCCTTTTGGAGTCTCCAAATGGACATTTTTGGAAAGGCCTAGACAAACTCTTCCAAAAACATGTGTAAAATACTCATTTTTTGTGATATTGTTATCAAATTTGAACTTTCACTAGGTAAGGCTTCATGCTGTGGTCCCATTGTGTTTTCCAGCTAATAAGTTACAGCTGCACTCATCTGCAGACATCTGTTTACAAAAAAAATTCAAGAGAAAATAAAAATCCTCTATTTCATTGTGTTCAAACTTAGATTACTCAATGCTAGTAGCACTTACAGTGATTCTGACAGTTGGGGGGAAAATATCAGTGTTACCTTTCAAAAGAGACTAAAACCATCCATGTGTTACAAACGGTTCAAGAACAGCTTTCAATTTACTTTGGGTTTGCCTTGGATAGGCGTTTTAGGCAAATTTTACAGGAGTGGCATTTGGTTATGTAATTTTTGAGCAGGATATATTAGAGACAGAGCTGGTTAGGAAGGGGATGAGCATCATACACCTGGCTGTTGTTGGGTGTTGATCACCTGCCCGGTAAGTTACGATTCAAGCGCTTGACTAACCCTAACCCTAACCCTAACCTGCTCCATATGTAACCTTGCTGTGCTGCAGGAGCCGCTGCCCATCGGCTTGTTTTTGAGACATGCGCTCCGACACAGAAACCCATACGCCCTCGCCTACGTGCACACACATGCACGCACAGCGGGCGGCCACAAACACAGTGGTACAGATGCCGGGTCAAGGCTGTACACAGCAGGTCAGCGCTGGCTTTGTGTATCTCAGCATGCCACCAACATAGATTAGCAGCAGCGTGTTGGGGTAACATCCTGTTAAATGGCTGGCTTATGGGTGTTGTAATTAGTCATTGACCTGCGCACGCACTCGGGCGCACGAAGCCAAAGAGCCTTCGAAAACGTGAGCAAACCTGCCGTTTCGGTTGAAAGAACAGACTTTTTTTTTTCGCGCATCCCTACATTTCTCAAGCATAAGGAGTTTATAATGTGCTGTCAATTTTTAAGGAGCGGTTTTAGTAGTAATAACAGCTGGCGATAAAAGCAGATATATGCTTCAAGAGAAGAATCCCTGTCTGTGCCAGCGAACCTTTTTTTTCCTGCATCTTCTTCATGTGTTCTTGTTTAATCCGCTGCGGTGCAATTTGTGAGTTGTTGGCCCCGAACTTAAAGGAATAGTCTGGAGTTAAATGGAGCCTGGTTCTATTAGTAGATGTAATGAGTCTAAGCTCTTGTTAGGGATCAGAATATTGATGAGTATTAGGCTGTAAATGTATATCCCATTTTAACTAAAAACTAGTAACTAGTAGATGATATGGCTCCTGAATATCACTGTAAGAACTGGACAAGAACACAGCAAAATCAGCAGACTCAAATTAACACTCTCAGATTTGATTATAACACTTTTAAAGTGTCTATATGGGTTGACACCACAAAGAGTTAATTGAACTCTTTTTGGGGAGTTAGTACCTTAACACTAACTTAGTGTAATTATTGATTCTTTATAGAGTTAAAATTAAAAACTAACTAGTGTTACTTTATCTCGACACTTTAATGTAGTGATAGACATTAACTCTCTTTCTGGATTGTTGGTTAACTATACAAGTGTTACAGTCATTTTAACACTATAAGGTGTAAAAATTAGCTCTTCTGAATTGCTAAAAAAATACTTAGAAAATAAGGTTTGCTAAAAATAATGCCATCATGTTTAGTTGAAACTCATTTATTTCAAACATGCACCACAAATTAACATTTAAAACACTTTATCGGACACAATTCGTCGTTAGCTAACTTAATGTAAACACTAACATATTGCTAACAGCCCACAACCGATACACTGCTTATTCAGAGTTAGCTTGCTTAGCCGAGTTAACAACACAACAAAAATACGGTCTAAAACTTTTTTACCATAGCAGATAAAATCTTTACCATCAAACTACAAGTTTTAGCGAACCAAATGACGAACTAAAATCATCACTGCTTAGCGCTGCTAATGTGGCGACATAACTTTACCGTGAGTGTCTCACCATTGAAGACAGACTAGGTGTCAGATGGGTAATATAAATATCAAAACCTAACACGAACATAAAGTTAGCTCATTTTACTCATCGAACAATGTCGACATAAAACCACGGTGAAACGCACAGCTGAACGAGAGGCTCCTCAGTCGGTATTTCGCTTCTGTCGCTGTGTAGCACGGTGGGGGCGGGGTCTGATTTACACTTTAAGTGTCACATCCACGTTTGGAGTTAAGAGATAAATAGTTCAGAGTTAATGTTACTACAGTGACACTTACAGATTTGATCTGAAGACACTTTGTTTTGACTCCAGCTATTTGTAAACTTAGAGTTACATATAAGGGATTTAACTCTATACAGAGTGGAATTAAATCTGCTTTCGCTTAGATTTCACCAACACCAGAAATATAACTCTTCTCAATTTGCTGTGAAGAGATCATTTTTTTAATGTCCTGATATTAGAAAACAAATGCATTTATTTGAATTAGTTCATGCAAAAGCTTCTGCAGCAGCCTGGACGTCTCTGTGAGGTCAACGTTGCTGCGTCTCACTAATGAGTAAAGCTTTGCTGGTGTTCTTGTAGCCTTCACCTTTCCTGTGTGGAGAAAGTATTTCTTTCTCTGCTGCCACTGCTGACAACAGGGCTTTTCTTTGTTGAGCATCTTTAACAATCAGCTGCACACCTGAATAACGAGCAATCAGACTCACCTGTGGCTGAATTCATACTCCGGATTTTGCTTCGTCCCGAAGACTTTCCCTGATCTTTATGCATGTTTGCAACACGGTCTTGAATGAATTTGTGAGGAAAGCGTGCAAAGCAGAGTATTTTGTCGTTTAATGTCCCATAGAAAGCTCTTGAGCTCTCAAAGGTCTTCTGACAGATCTGTTGGGGTGTCTTTATTTATGCTGTACCAGGTTGAAATCAGCCCTGAGGCGTAATTTCAGTTTTATCGTTCTCTGAACTCGCTTCAGTGCCACTTCAGTTAGTACAGTGGTACCTCTACTTATGAAATTAATTGGTTCTGGAAGTAGTTTTGTAACCTGAAACTTTCGTAAGTAGAGACGCGTTTTCCATGTAAATGCCCTAATCCGTTCCAAACCCCCCAAAATTCGGACATCATTTTTTAAATAAATTATAAATAATACATGAAATGACATAAAAACCTGTAAAAAAAAAAAAAAAAAAAGAATATACTACATGTACAAAGAAATACATGTTAGAACTAGAAAAGCACTCGGAGAGCGCAGACCTCCACCAAGTGCAACAATTATTGAAAATTTGAAAGTGATCCAGAATCCAGGATTTCTTCCAGATCGGACCCAAAATGAAATCAGTTCTTCCTTTACACATTTCTGACAACTCCTGAAAATGTCATCAAAATCCATCTATAACTTTTTGAGTTATCTTGAACACAGACAGACAGATAAACGGCGGCAAAAACATAACCTCCTTGGTGGAGGTAAAAATTGTTCGTTTACCTGGTTGCTGGGTTACGCTCATACAGACAAGGGGCCCTCCTAGCCAATGGGATGCCAGGAAGATGCTAAGCGATAGCCAATGGCAGAGCAGCTCGGACGCACCGCTTTCAAACCGAGATACAGAGCCGACAAGTATGTTTACGTTCGGTAAACTCTGGGAGCTACGAGTAGCAGCGTGTACTGTATTTTTGCCTTTCGTATCCGGAAATTTCTTTCGAAACAAGAGGCAATATTTTCCCGTTGATGCGTTTCGTAACCTGAAAATTTCATATGTAGAGACGTTCGTAAGTAGAGGTACCACTGCATATTCCAGACCTTACTCTTTTGGATCAGAGAAAGATTGATATCAATTTCCATAAATCTGATTGGCTCTCGGGAAACAGCTGAGTATTTCCTGTGTGAAACCAGGCATGGAGATTTATCGCTACCTATTAGCCTTGTACAGTTTGTTCTCATCATTGTGTGGTTTTATTTTGTGTGCATATTGATGCCACCAGTTCATCGGTCTGCCTCTAATATTTTCACTGTTTTCTGTTGGGCTGTTGATACGCACGGTTCCCAGGTGGTCAGCAGTGTTGCCTCACAGGAAGAAGGTTCCTGGTTCAAATCCCAGCAGGGACGTTTCTGTGCAGAGTTTGCATGTTCTTGCTGTTTTCTGCAGGTGCTTCCTCCCACAGTCCAAAAACATGTCTGTTAGGTCAACTGGTGACTCTAAATGGCTCATAAGAATGATTGTGTGTGTGTGAGTGTGTGTGTGTGGCCCAGGTCTTCCATGTAAAAGAGACCTTTGATCTCAGTGGGACAAACCTGGTTAAATAAAGATCCTGCACGTCAGTATAAACTGGTTAAACAGCAGGACTGGGGAAGTCCACCACGTCTTCCCAGTACACTCTAACAGAGTGATTAGAGGTGGTCCTGGATCGGTGGGTCGAGTCCATCTTCCTCCAGCTGGACGGTTGGTGCAGGACCAGCGGTGAGTCAGTCTCCACTGACCTCCCTGTTGAAATGTCCACATTTGCAGCTAATTAAACAGATTTACAACCTGGTTCAACCTTCGTCACTAGATTTCACATCCATGACAGCTGTGGGAATCAGCTGAAATGATATAAAGCAACAAATGTGTGTATAATTAGGGACGTGGTCTTTTCACAGCCAATGGCTGGCCGTCATCTTGACATCTGAGTTGTGAGTAAAGACCTAACGCATCACAGTCATCTATGGGCCTTGAGTGCATCATTGCAGGACCGTTCCAAGCAGAGGTCTGCTGGGACCTGCTGTCAATCAGCTCATCATAGAGATCAAAGCACCCTAACCCCTAACCCAAACCCTAACCCCTAACCCTAAACCCTAATCCCTAACCCCTAACCCCTAACCCTAATCCCTAACCCTAACCTTAACCCCTAACCCCTTATCCCTAACCCCTAACCCCTAACCCCTAACCCTAACCCTAACCCCTAACCCTAACCCTAACCCTAACCCTAACCCTAACCCCTAACCCCTAACCCTAATCCCTAACCCTAACCTTAACCCCTAACACCTTATCCCTAACCCCTAACCCTAACCCTAACCCCTAACCCTAACCCTAACCCCTTACCCCTAACCCTAACCCTTAATCCTAACCCTAACCCTAACCCCTTACCCTAACCCCAACCCCTAACCCTAACCCCTAACCCCTAACCCTAACCTAAACCCTAACCCCTGACCCTAATCCCTAACCCCTTATCCCTAACCCCTAACCCCTAACCCTTACCCCTAACCCCTAACCCTAACCCTAACCCCTAATCCTAACCCTAACCCTAACCCCTTACCCTTACCCTAACCCCAACCCCTAACCCCTAACCCTAACCCTAACCCCTAACCCTAACCCTAACCCCTAATCCTAACCCTAACCCTAACCCCTTACCCTTACCCTTACCCTAACCCCAACCCCTAACCCCTAACCCTAACCCTAACCCTAACCCCTAACCCTAACCGCAATGTGAGGTCTGTTTTAGAGCTGCGTATTCAAGACTCAAAAACGTCATTGAGAACGACCATCAGAGGACATTTCTGACTGGTAACCAGTGAGTTTACCTGCTGATAGTTGGACGAGATGATTGGATGAGTTCATTGCTGAGTCATACGCCACTTCCGCTTACCTCCAATTACATTCACATTGTGAAAGATGCACAAGAGATAAACGTGCATCGATGCATTTGTTGTAACCCAAGCACCGAGCGATGAATGAATAGATATTCTCCGGCTGTAGACGAATGCTTTTTACTTTTAGATAGCCTATTCACAGTTACACTTCTGTCACGTCAATGTCAATGACATTTTGAAAAAACAATGACCAGAAATCTCATTTTTTGAGCATTGTTTTGTCAGACACGTGCCACTTAAAACACAAGTGGACGGCATAAAAGATAAATATGTGATGCTTGATGTTAATGTTCCGGCGCTAGCGATCCTGACGCGTTTGCAGTTTTTCCAATAACGCTGGTAACAGTGAAAGTGTTACACTGTTGTCGGTTGGTGGTGAATTGTTGTATTTTTCACTTATTTCATCCCAGAAGAGAAGTCTCTGAGCATCATTCGGGCTTTCTTCGGTGTTCAGGGTGGGGGTGCGATGTCACTTAAAGAGAGAGAGAGAGAGAGAATTGCATTGTGGTACTCAGAGGGTGACGCTTCGCCTTCACAGACAAATCGATTAGAGACAGTTCAGCACCGTGGATGCTTTAGGCGTTTCACATTGAGGAAGAAAAGGAGAGACAGAGGAGGGAGGGTGACAGGGAGGTTGATTGCAGAAGTCGGCCCTCCCCCAGCTCATTTTTCAGGCGGGAGGGCCGGGGGCCGGCGGCGTTTAGACTTGCAAAGTAAATGCATAGTTACTGGGCAGTGCTGCAGTGTCTGTTGCTGCGGCTCCTGATCAATACCGCCTCTGATGTGACGTGTCATAGTGACCAGTGATGGACTGGTGACTGGATGCGCGGATGGACGCCGCGGTGACAGCGGCGTCGGGATGAAAAAGACACTCAAGTCTGCCCGCCATAGCTTTACTCTCAGAGCTCCATTTACTAGCTGTTGGGGAGCATTTATACCAGATCAAAGCGCTTCAGCTTCTGATTTACTAGGAAAGACACAGAACAGCTACTGAAATGGTGTTTTCTTCAGATTGTCCTGTCAACTATTATTTGCGAAGTTCATTAGACGATTCATGTCCACACATGGACGGTTTTACCTTAAAATACCTGCACTGTCCTCTTTGGATGTACTTGTAATTATTCTTGAAATTAGCTTTGTTTTCTCTTCTGTGTCATCATCCAGATCCTGGACTGATCTCTCTGTCTGCTGGTCTCTCTTTCCTCTCTTTCTCTTCATCCAGACCCCCAGCTGGTTAAGGCTGATGGTTGCCGTCTTCAAGTCTGGTTCTGCTGGACGTTTTTTCCTGCGTGTCGACGAGGTTTTCCTCTCCACTGTCGCCCTGTGCTTCTTCAGGATTGGGGGACTGCATCGAAGTGACCCTTCAATGCAGTCTGTTGGGCTCCTTTTTTATGTGACATGTAATCATATGAGTTTTGAATGTGGATTCAATTGGAATGAAGTGGATTAGAAATGAACTGCAATGAACAGGACTGAAATGATGTTTGCTCCTATAACGGTTGGCCTCCCTGCAGCTGCAGCTACCAACGACAGCAAAATCAGCAGCAGTTGCTGAACTATCTCCAGGTTTTAATTTGCTACACTGTTAAGGCTCACCCGTCTTTTCATTTTCTGGTACTGATCAAATGGTATGGCCTTGGTGAATCAGGGAAGGATACGTAGATACTAGGGATGCAACGGTACTTGACATACTGCCTGCAGGGGGCGGATCGGTCCTCTTACGGCTGGTGGAGAACCTGCTGCCGCGGACATGGACGGTGTCGCTGGAGGCCGGTTCGGGAAAGCTAAGTAGCCCTGAACTGCTACCCGCGGCAACCATCGCAACTGGATCCGGGCTGCAGCGTCACGGAGCCGGGACGGGAGCCCCCGACGTAGCAGCGGCGGCGGCATGCTGCCCCCGTCCACCAGTCTACACGCCGGATGGGTCAGCTGACCTGGCAGGGGCCGTCTGGTGACCTGGTGGGGCCCAGCACCGCCGGAGGAGATGACAACGGCCTGGTCCAGTCCGCATGATGAACCGGGCTGTGGGACGGTCGGCTCCGTCGCTCGCCGGACTGAAGGAGCTCAGTCTTCCCAGAGGAGACGGTTTGGTTCATCGGTGTTTCCTCCTCTGACCTGGAGATATCTCACTTGTCAACATTATGGAGATATACTGGTTCTAACGGCTGGTAACTGTTTTAACGGCTGTTACCTGGAGTTAGCACTCGGACCACGGGACCTGGCATGAAAAGGAGCGCTGGACACTAGCAGCTCCTCTAGTACACCAGACTGGTGGACTGAAACTTGAATTTCCCCCTTGGGGGATTAATAAAGTATTTTTGAATTTGAAAATACCGAACCGTTTGGTACGACCCGCACGGGACAGTACGGGCTTTTATGTCCCGCGGTATTTATGTTCCAATAACTTTGCATTGGACTTGCACGTGAGCGTGCGTGCCTTTTAGGCAACAGCATGTCAATGTCCTCTCGCCTCCGCTCACTCGCAGTGACCAGCCGATCACACTTTGGCCGGTTGGCTGCAGCTCATAGACACAGAAAAAAAAACAAAAAAAACAAGCAGGCATGGCCAGCAGTCGCAGTGAAATTGTGAAAAACTTTTTTTAATCACCGGTGTGGGAGCATTTTGGTTTTGCTGTTGAATAGACCAGCGTGGGAGTGAAAACGATTTGCTAATCATTGCTTTCTGTTTTACACACTGTTGCGACTTTTTTAGAACTGGGGTTGTGTATCAAACCGTTTCTGCGTCACCTCTTAATCGTTTAGTTGGACAGATGCATTAACTGTCACCTCCAGGGCTGTCACGTCCATAAAATAAGCAAAATAAGATTCTTCTTTGCTCCACTGCAGTTAAATTTACCTACAATATCACACCAGGTCTGGAAAATGTCTGGGGTAAGTTTTTTGGTACGGAGGCGATTTAGTCACAAATCCGTTCACAGGTTGTTGAAGACTTCTTGAACGAGGTCCACAAGTGGAACCATTTCCAAGAAATGAACAATCGCCAGGAAGCATAAAAAGTTCTTGTGCTCGAAAAACAAGCACAAATTTGGAATCCATTCGGGAACCTTCATCTGTGGAAAAATCTGAATAATGAGAGAAAAAAAAATGTCACAGTACCTGAGTATTGATAGCACAGAGGTAGCACAAAAAATACATGAGGTTTTGCAGTAAAATGATGTCATCAATAATGTAGATAAATATTTCATGTTTTGTTTATGTGAATATTAACATACAATACCCCTGCCAGTGTCACAATGCGCATCCTCATAAAGAGCATGCTCTGCAAAAATGTCACAAGAAGATTAAAAATGGCATTAACTTTGTCATCTCTGTTACTTTGTGCGCCATCATAATCCATCCCTAAGACTTCTGCCGCTCTGTGATTGGTTAATTGTGTGTCTCGCAGAAAACTGTCTACACTGACATTTGCAGATTATCCAGAGTAATCAAAACGCTCTTATAAGAAAAAAAATATAAAAATTTGTTGTTGCTGAAAATCTCTAATTGTTATTCAGTATTTGAGTTTTCTTAGAAACGACTGCCTTCCTTAATTATGAAGGAGATGATGAAGAAATTTGAGTGTGATATGTTTCAGCAGTGGCGTCTTGGACAAAGTCAAATGTGTTATTTCTGCGTTCATAATCATCAATGGCTCATTTATTTTAAGTATATTCAGGAACTGATTTTTTTTTTCCTTCCCACGTGCACACATGCGCACATGCACATGCACACACGCCTCCCCTCTGCCCTGTCTGGACTGAAAGGTCAGTGTGTCTGGGAAAGCCGTACTGGGATCCCCTTAAGTCATTAAAGGTCACTTGTATGGAGAGCAGACACTTAGCGACTCGTATAGTCGCTACCTGCGCCGGCATGCGTTCGTCCCAGCATGTTGACGAGATGCACGGCAGATTCAGGAACTGCTCGTGGAGTGAAAATGAACGGCTGTGCCGAACCCACGTGCCAATTAAGAAGCAACACAGTTTCAGAGTAACTTGAAAACATGCTCTTAATTAGCCCGGACTCAGACGGCGACGGCGGCGGTGATAACGACGCCTCACACCGCAGGGTTCAAGCACCAGGGAAGGGCGGTGGTGGAGACGACGCCGGCTCGTTTCAGAGCAGCGGTAATAAAGTGACAGGTGGAAAACTTGGGCCTCTAAAGTGATAAAAACTCAGGTCCAACAACAGTAATGGTGATTGGCCAGCATTTATGCAGCGTTTGACTTGTCCTGTTGACCTCTTGTTGACCTTTTACTCCACAAGTCACCCATTCATGCAGCCCTTTCTTAGTCTTCAGAGATCTGTACAGTTTCCCCTCAAAGGCTTGAATCAACCTCACTGGAGTTCCTTTTCTTGGTTCTTGAAGATGCTTCACCTTCAATCCAGAAGGCATCGTTAGCTCGAGTCATTAGAGTCTTTTGTCCACTGTCAGTTGTTTACCTTTTGGTCACATGAATCACGGTACATGTGGTCGTGAAACTGTCTCAGTAGGAGATTCAAGAAGTCATCTTAGGTGTTTGACAGGTAAAAAACTTAGCCCTCCTTCTCTATTTAAGAAGCCATCTGTGTCTCAAACACTTCCCGCTAGCCGCTACCTACTAGCCGCTACCCGGAAATTGCGGGTATAGGAACCTCCGCTAACCGCTAATGCAATCTTCCGCTCCCTAAAGCCGCTACCAGGCATGGACTGGCCATCGGGCGTACCGGGCAATGCCCGGTGGGCCGACGCACATCTGTGGGCCGGCCCAGGTCTGTCATAAAAAAAAAAAAAAGTATATAGTTTTTATTGACCGCGACGGTAACGGACCGGTACTCGGCTCATAAAAATCTCCGAGGGGGGGGGGGGACGACGACGACACGCTCAACAAACTTAAGAGACACTGACAGCTAATCAGACAAGGGCTCCAGTGCTGCGCTGATGTGAACGCAGTATGTCCCCGGTGTATGGTGGGCCGCCAGGGACCAAAAATGCCCGGGCCATTTTTTGGTCCCAGTCCAGCCCTGGCCGCTACCCATTATGCCAACTCCCTCACTCACTTTGTAGGTGTGGCAATGGGCGTGTCTTTTGCCCTTTCTGCAAACTCAGTATCTTGCGATCGCGGGTTTAGGATAGCTACCTGCTACCTGCAATCCGCATGTCGCCGCGTACAAGAGCGCGTCCAAATGGCATCGTTGTGCCTCCACCTGGTCACATGTAAACGTGCACAAACGGCTCTACCTCTCGAATCAACTCATGTATAAAAAGCGTGATTTGGCCTCAGTTGAACCCCTGAGAAAATGACAGATTGTCTTAAATTGCTTGTTCACCAGTTAAACCATAAATGACCAGAGCGTGTTTACTGGGAGCGCACCGACTATCTGGGACTTTCGGGTAGCTGATAGGAATTGTCTGTGTAAAAATATTTATATGTATATATCAGTGCAGAGGAGGAGGAGGAAGGAAGAGGAGGAAGCTCTACAGCAGAGTCCCAGACAAGCTGCGAACGAGAGCTGCTCTGATCTGGATGAAAAGATGCTCCATAGCGGTTAGTGGGTAGCGCAACCTGCTCTTAAAGGAAATGGCTGCTGACGCACTGATTGGTTTAACAGGTGGAACGCCCTAACCACTCCTATGCATAATGTAGTGGTTAGCGCAGGTGGGATAGCGGGTTTAGCAAGGTGGAAGATTGCTTTCTTTGCGAGGGAACAACCCTCCCACTACCCCTTAATAGCAGCTTTAGGGGGGATATAGCGGAAGATCTGGCCCTCAGTCTCTCTGTGGGTGTCTTCTCCCTTGGGTGAACCAGTTTTAGTCTGAGGGTGGCATTAGCTTTGAGGTGGACATGTGTGTTTTGGAGAAGTTTGTCAGACACAGCTGCCACGTAGGGGAAGACAACATGTTTATGTCTCGTTTTCTTTTCCGCTCTAGAATCTTTTTTTTTTTTTTTTTTTAATTTCTTGGCTGACTTCACAAAGTCCCTGGGTGGAGGGTGAAGCATCTTCACGAACCAGAAGGGAACTCCAGATCCCCTGATTGAAGCAGTTGAGGATGACCACAAACCTCACTGGCCTAAGATTCTGCACCAGCACGTCTATACAGCTAACCCCTAACCCCTGAATCGAACCACAAGGCCAGGAGTTGGACCACCAACCCTCCAGCTGGCAGCTCCTTGCTCTGCCTCCATAGCGTACCACGGTGACAACCATGTCTTACCTACGTAAGCTGCAAGACAAAACACTGGAGTCGGTAAAATTCCTGTTTTCATTTCCATCCCACAAGGGAATGAGGCTCCTTCTTGTTTGATTGCTCGACATCATCGTTCGCTATTCCTAGATGTACCGCGGTACACGCAGTAATGCGGCCGTCGCTGCATTGTGGACAATTAAATTAAGTGTAATCTTTCAGTTTAATGTGAAAAAGCCCCCCGCCCCCCTGTTGAAGCGTGCTTGATTTAGCTGATTGCAGACCAGAGGAAGCTGATGATTATGATAATAGGAGTCAGTGTTAACGACAGGGCAGATCTGAAGTCAGATACGGGACTGTGGTTATCCATAAACTGACCCCAAGTTAGAGGAATATACGGAGACTGGCCTTGACTCCACTCTTTTATGAGGCTCGTGCATTGTTTTGTAAGTGGCTTTGTGTCATTTCCATGGTCTTTTTTCTAAGTTCCCTTAAATGGGAGCAATAACTAGAGTTTCTCAGCATTGCAGAGCAGCTTTGGCTCAATCTTTGTTGCTTTCTTGAGCTTCGAGGGCATTAAAACATCCTCAGTCCTCCTGAGAGTTGACTGCAGCTTTCTCGTGTGGTTGTGATCTTCACTTCAACTGGATCGTTGCTCTTTGTTTTTCGATATCTCTGTCGTAGACTCGCGTAACGCAGTTTGGGTCAAGCTTTCGATCTTGGACAGACGACGTTGCATTTCACTGCAGGATACTTTGATATTCGTACTTGACTTCCCAGGTCTGATGGCTACAAAAGCAGCCCAGATCATCACCCTTCTACCCCCGTTCTTGATAAAGACAAGGTTTTTGCTGAAGTGGGGGCATTTTTCCAGAGGTCCTGTGGATTTATTCTAATACAACTTTGCAAACCCAAACTGGGCTGCTGTGTCTGTTTTAGAGGACAGGATCATTCTTGCCAACCCTTCTAAACGACACTTACCTGTGCGGTCGTTCTATAATGGTACAATCATTCCATTTTTGTGCAGTTAAATTTTGCATTTCTTTTAGCTTTGGGATAAATTCTCTGGGACATCCACTCCTGGGTAGACTGGCAGCTATCTGTCCAATCATTTTCACTGTGAAATGATCAATGAAATGACCTTATAACCCTTCCCAAACTGAAGCAACTGCAGTAGCAGTTGCTTCCCTAAGATAGATTCTGATATCATTCCTGGTAATGCAATATCTACTTTATAGCTTATTAATCATAAATCAAGAACATTTGATTGGCACCTGCATGTTTCCTGCCTACTTCCTACGGACACATCAAGGATGGATGTAGCTTTTCCAGACAGTCACTGGCTGTGGTTTGACTTACATTTTTTTTACATAAATAATACAACAGTGTTACATGTCATGTAATTTTCATCTGAGATTTCATTGACCTAATTCTAAAGTGACCAGATAAATGTATAATATTGTGATGTTTAAAGCAATGGTGGGGTCACTGAGGATCCTTTTATTTAGCCTGTAGGGACTGCGATCAGCTCTCGCCACGGCAGCCACTTCCAGGTCATTTCACTCAGTTGAGAACCAGCTTAAGCATAAAAGACTGTTTGAACCGTTGCCTGGATGCAAAAAAGATTCAGAGGTTGATTTGTGCAGCATCTACAGTAATGTGGACTTGGTACCGGTCTGGGTGGGGAAGAGGGAACCGTTTACTGGTTGATCTTTGTTCCAATCCTCAACAAATGGTTATGAACTGTCAGGAGGGACTGAAAGATTAAGATCGTGGGAAAAGGAGGCTAAAATGAGTTTTCTTGACTACAATAGGAACTTGGAGTAGAGTCGCTGTTCCTCCGGTAACTGGGAGGCTCCTTAACCAGTTCAAGTCAGATTTCCTTCCCAAAACATATGGAACATGTTTACATCCCATCTCTCTTGAATACATCTTGAAATACTCATGACTCACCCAACCAACATCTGTCTGTGGGTGCATCTGAAATACGGGACTGTTGAATGGTTCCACGCTGATTCCATGTGAACTGCTATCTTGAGTTGACCCAGGAAAAGTCGCCCGGCGCATTTATCACCCAGATACCTGAACACAACCGTTAGCAAGCACGTCAACATGAAACCCATGGAAAATCCCAGCCTTCTTATATCTCAGTGGGCTCACATGCAAACAGTGGCCTGTAGACAGTTGTTGTTGGAAATGTCTTAATTAGGGGTAACGAAATGCGTATGTGGTGATGCATTTATGGTCCATGTCTGCCTGTGAAGTGGTAAAGAATCAGATCGTACACGAACTGCATCTGCACGCTCTCGTGCACCAAATAAAATGAGGAGGCGGGCCGAATTTGAGACTTTGGTTTGTGATACAGTAAACCCAGTCAACATTGGGCTAACACCATCTGCCCACCCAGCAATCTTTTAGGGCTGCGCTGACGTACCTGACCCAAGGTGGGCACTTGTTGAGGCCAGAAAATCCTGGTTGTCTGGCCATTTCTGGTGATGGAGACAACGCCAGTGAGGCCGTGCCTCATAAAAGTACATAGATCTTCATGTCCACGAGATCTTCCTGGATTCTGGATCACTTTCAAATTTTAGACAACATCGGAATGAAGTACGATGTTTCGGTCAATGGGGCCGAAAATTTTGTTTCTTAATATCTCTTTTAATTATTGCCCAAAAACTCATGAAATTTGACTCAGGGATTGACAGTGAGAACCTCTATCAAATTTCAAAGGCTGATCCGGATCTGATCCAGAACGCGGATTTTATCGCAATCTGTAAATCGCTATATGAGGGGAACTGTTTCCATTTTTTTTTACTAACTAGAAAATTGTTACTTTTCTAGTTACCTCCGCCAGGGAGGTAATGTTTTCACTGCCATTTATCTGTCTGTCTGTCTGTGTTCAAGATAACTCAAAAAGCTATGGATGGATTTTGATGAAATTTTCAGGAGTTGTCGGAAATGTGAAAAGGAAGAACTGATTTCATTTTGGCTTTGATCCGGAAGAAATCCTGGATTCTGGATCACTTTTAAAATTTCGATAACATTGCGGCCAATGGGGCCAAAAATTTTGTTTCTCAATACAGTGGTACCTCTACTTACAAAATTAATTGGTTCTGGATGTAGTTTCGTAAACTGAAGATTTCGTAAGTAGAGACGTGTTTTCCATATAAATGCTCTAATCCGTTCCAAGCCCAATAAAATTCAAACATAATTTTTTTTATAAATTATAAATAATACATTAAATGAGATGAAAACTTTGTTAGAACTAGAAAAGTACGCGGAAAGCGTAGACCTCCACCAAGCGCAACAATTATCGAAAATTGGAAAGTGATCCAGAATCCAGGATTTCTTGCGGATCACACCCAAAATAAAATCAGTTCTTCCGTTTCACATTTCCCACAACTCCTGCAAATTTCATCAATATCCATCCATAACTTTTTGAGTTATCTTGAACACAGACAGACAGACAGATAAACGCTGGCAAAAACATAACCTCCTTGGCGGAGGTAAAAATTGTTTGTTTACCTGGGTTGCTGGGTTACGCTCATACAGACAAGGGGCCCTCCTAGCCAATGGGAGTTGCGAGTAGCAGCGCTACTGTATTTTTGCCTTTCGTATCCTGAAATTTCTTTCGTAACAAGAGGCAATATTTTCCTGTTGAGGCATTTCGTAACCTGAAAATTTCATATATAGAGACGTTCGTAAGTAGAGGTACCACTGTATCTCCGTTAATTTTTGCCCTAAACTTCATGGAAATTTGACTCAGGGATTGACAATGGAAACCTTTATCAAATTCCAAAGGCTGAAAGGCTTGTTACACTTTTTTTACTTACTAGAAAATTGTTGCTTTGCTAGTTAGTAAAGCGTTTCATTGAGCAACTGTCAGACATTGATAGTTGTGACAGGTGTGTAATCTGTTGGATTTAAACAATGCAAACAGCCACAAAAAGTTTTCAAAAACTGTTTTCCTGACAGAAGACGACCATAGTCAGACAGTTTCTCAGAGTCAGGTAAGTGATCAAAGGTCACCCGACTGTTGACCCAAACAGAAAATTATCAAAGCAGTTTTCAAACTTCTCAAAGGATTCGCTCAAACCCGTATCGGAGTCGGCAGAGTCTGGTCATGAAACAGGTCGAAAGTCTGTCTGCTGTCATTAACATAACCCATTAATACAGTAGAATTGTGTTTTTTTCTGACAGTGAACATCCAACATATTACTTCTTACCTGTTTTTTTATTTTTCACATACATGTGAGTACTCACAAGTCCGTCACACTCCACTGTCTGGGGATTATTTGAATAATTATGAATAATACATGAGTGTCTCCCTTCCCCCCCAGCTCCCACCGCTGCCTCTTATTGGCTTTGGCACACCGCCACTCATTCTCCACTGTCTGCCGGTCCGTACGTCTGTCTATCTAGCTGTGGGACCTCCTCACAAGATGCGCCCCCAAAATCAGACCTCATTTTCCTTCATAAAAGAAAGATCAGTGCAGGCCCATGACCACAGCAATCACATTAGCAAAGCCCTTTCTTATGGAAACGGGCCAAGTTTATGGGGCAGGGGGAAATTTAGGGGGAGTGTTAAATCACCAGAGAAGAAATATATTGTTCGAGCTGTTGGGTTTCAAAAGGCTGCTGCTGATGTTTTTAGTTTGTGGCTGCTGACAGCCAATATATATTTTTTTTTTTTTTGCCATTTTCTGTGTGGTGCTCACTTTTTACTTCAAGAGTATTAACGCCCCTATGGCTTTATGAGCCCTCTCTTAGCATCTCTGTGCCGAGTTGTTGGACAGAACAGTTTGTCCCCTGTCATCTAGGATTAAAACAACTGCATGTTTATCGTCGGAGGCTAACAACTGGTCGTCTGTGTGAGAACGAAAGTTTCGCCAAAATGAAAGTTTTTGATTGGGTGTCTCCTGTCCGTGCTGCAGAGAAGCAGGGCGGCCGAGACGTCGGAGGGGAAATCAATAACTCCTCTGAGAACGCGCCGAACGTAACCTTGTCAGCGTAGGGCAAGGGTACTCTAGGACACCGCGACAGGGAAGTGGAGAGTACATTTTAAGATGTAAATAAAGATACAATTTATTCTTTTGATGTAGACAGTCGGACAAGCGTTGAAGGGGAAATGTCACCCCGAGGAAGACTGCGTTACCCTTAAACCCTGTAGGGTTCCCGTTGCAGAGAAGAATCCATGCTTTCCTGGAATAATGATCCCTTTATCTTTCCACCATCTGCCACAACCTAAATACTCTGAGCTTTAGCTCTTTTCCTGTCACTGGACTGTGAAATATGGAACAGATTTCCTCAGATATCTAATGCGACAAAGGCCTTTGTGTGGTCCGCTGGGTCAGCGAAGCTGCTGAGCGTCGGACTCAGGCCCATGCTGAAATTTACCTGGACGTGGCAGTACATCTCCTGCCCTCGATGTCGCACGCACACGCATTAGCAAACACGCTAATGGTCATCTCTCACAGGCTGCACACTGGTCAAGGATCTCCTGTGACTCACACACACAGTTCATGATCTTAAGACGATGCCTCTTGGGGATTTGGGCCAAAATCTCTTTAAAAGGTAAAAGGTGAGTCGGGATCATCTAACGCACACAGACAGATAACTCCGAGGCTTTAACAAGGCAAACCAGGTCAGCTGTGTGGCCAGAGGACAGGCGAGTATCTGGTGTCTGAAAAACCAGCACACACACACACACATCTTCTGGTTTTCTTTTCTTTTCTTTTTGCCCCCCCCCCCTTTTCTCTCTTTAAACCCTTTAAGGCCTCCTAAGAAGACATCATTATGTTCCAGGATCCATCTTCTCCGTTGACAAGACCATGTAAAATACATGCCGCTTGTCTTGGCTTAATGTATTGCTATGGAAGCAGAGGAGACCAGCCTAATGACCATGTGGCTTCATTATTTCAAATATTAATGCAATTTCCCCCCTTTTGAGTCTCCTGCAAATGATAGATCAACCCAGCGCCGTGGCTGACCCGGTGTAGGAGGAACAATAAGTAGGTCATTTACAACATGTAAACCAACTGTTTGTGGGGTTTGCTTTCGATTCACTTACACTCTAGTATCATATAACCAGCCCTAATTAATGGTGGCATTTACATCAATGCGTGATTTATTATGCATTTAGGTTATCTGTTACGCAGCATTTACACATCCATGTTTCAGGTTTCAACCCAGATCACACATGCATTTGGGCCGAATCACGGCTACATTTGGCATTTTGTTGCACAGTTACGGCACTGGCAAGTGTTATGTTGACCAGGGGCCCAAAAGTCATGAGCTGGGACTAACATGATTTATGGCTTATTTTGTGTGAGCCAGATGTGGTCCAAATGACATAAGCTGGCTTTGACGTGGTGTGAGGTAAGTGTTGTGAGGGCCAGGCATGGCCCATAAGTTTAAGAGAAAATACAGATTCACATGTTATATACCCTTTGGCCTAAATTATAGCTCAATTTTGGCCAAACTCTTTGCTAGATTTGAGCCTAAATGCTAGCTATTATTTAGCCCACATGTTCCTGACATTTAGCTCACACATCTTCCAGCTTTTAGCATAGATTTTAGCTAGCTTTTAGCCTACATGGTAGTTATCTTGCGCTCTAAACATTAACTAGCTTTTAGCCTGCATGTTAGCTTTTAGCCAACATGATTGTTACTGTCTGCTCTAAACATTAACTAGCCTTAGCCTGCATGTTAGCTTTTAGCCTACATGGTAGTTATCTTATATTCTAAACATTAACTAGCCTTTAGCCTGCATGTTAGCTTTTAGCCTACATGGTAGTTATCCTATTATACTCTAAACATTAACTAGTCTTCATCCTGTATGTTAGCTTTTAGCCTACATGGTAGTTATCTTATACTCTAAACATTAACTAGCCTTTAGCCTGCATGTTAGCTTTTAGCCTACATGGTAGTTATCTTATACTCTAAACGTTAACTAGCCTTTAGCCTGCATGTTAGCTTTTAGCCTACATGGTAGTTATCTTATACTCTAAACATTAACTAGCCTTTAGCCTGAATGTTAGCTTGTAGCCTACATGGTAGATGCCTTCTGCTCTAAACATTTACTAGCCTTGAGCCTGAATATTAGCTTTTAGCCTACATGGTAGTTACCTTATACTCTAAACATTAACTAGCCTTTAGCCTGCATGCTAGCCTTTTAGCCAACATGGTAGTTACCTT
Organism: Hirundichthys speculiger; assembly: GCA_018398805.1. Lineage (NCBI taxonomy): Eukaryota > Metazoa > Chordata > Actinopteri > Beloniformes > Exocoetidae > Hirundichthys > Hirundichthys speculiger. Next base: position 248,614 of record JAGFBZ010002611.1, on the reverse strand, counting down.
CTGCTCTAAACATTAACTAGCCTTTAGCCTGCATGTTAGCTTTTAGCCTACATGGTAGTTACCCTTCTGCTCTAAATATTAATTAGCCTTGAGCCTGTATGTTAGCTTTTATCCTACATGGTAGTTATCTTATACTCAAAATTAACTAGGTCTTGAGCCTGCATGTTAGCTTTTAGCCTACATGGTAGTTATCTTATACTCTAAACACCAACTAGCCTTTAGCCTGCATGTTAGCTTTAAGGCCAGATCTTAGCTAGTGTTTAACCTACAAGTCATATTTTAGCATGCATGTTATGTTAAAAGCAAAGTGAAGCCTGTTTTATTTTCTGTTCTCTTATTAGCTGCATTTATATGATGTTACTTTAATGTTATAAATTATCTGAACCCAGGTTCTTCACGTCTTTGTTTATCTGATTTCCTTGCAGCCTGTGCTGATGCGTAGAATACTGTAATGCCCATGAATCTCTTTTCTTTTCCTCTTCCTTTTCTTCTGCTCGCTCTTTTTCCTCCTTTCCCCTAATTTAATTTCATTTAATTTCCTTTTGTCCCTCTCCTTCATTTTTACACTCCCTTCTTCCTGGATTTCCTCCACCCCTGTTTCTCTCTCCATCTGCCTCTAAAATTTCTTCATTTTACTTCCGTATCTCCTGTTTCTTCTCCTCTTCTCCCTTCTTTCTCTAGTTCTTTTCTCTTCCCTCCTTTCCTTCTTCCTACTGTTCTTACACAATGCGACCTTCTGCCATTTTTGTTTTTCTCCTCATTTCCTCCGCTTCGCCTGAGAATCAATTTCTGCCCTGGGCATGGTCCATGCCCCCCTTTGCCCCCCCTCCCCCCCAGACACACACACACACACACACACACACACATTGGTTATTCACTCATACACACATTTTTTCACAAGACAAATAAGAATATGAATCACACACACACACACACACTCGTATCGTCCCATTGGTGTGGTCAGGCGACTGGGGCTGACCTTTTCACCGATTCCCGTTATTAGAGAAACTGACATTCAAACCTCCCTAGCCCTCAGGACGTTGAGACCAAGCCTGACCCCCCTCACCACCCGACAAACACACACGCCCTCCGTAAATCTGCATGAAAATCACAATAAGCCCCTAGTGTTCAATGCAAGGAGGTGCAGCTCCTCACAGTTGGGTTGCTGCTAACAGCAACTTGTTGCAGAGCATTTTTCTCCATCCAGTCACTGGAATATGTCGCCTGGAGGAATACCGTGACAACACACATTAACCAATATCTGCTTTTTGATTTACACCAAACACTGGAACACAAACTGTCTGCTGTAAGAACTTTACACTACGGAGGTGAGAATAATCCCAGTAAGACACAGGGAGCATAAGCGAATCAAACCAGCACCTCAAACCTAAATACTGTACGTCCAAACTGGGCCTTTGTCAAGTCAGCCAAGAAATCTGGAAAAAAAATACCACAACACTAAACAGAGAGGAAAAGAAAAAGAGGCTCAAAAATGTTGTCACCTCATTTGAGGCGGCAGAAACTATTTGGAGAAGGATCTTCTCCAAACACAACATACCAGTCGACTTTAAACCTGACACCAGCTTCAAAAACGGGTTCCCCCTGAGGACAAGACACCCAAACAGACTGGGCTGAGTGGCGATGCATCCAAAGTCCAGTGCAGTAATGACTGCGTGGACCTTTACATCATACAAATTAAGCAGCTCACATCCATCGGGTTGAGATCCATCTGTCCACCTGCTTCTCAGAGACAAAGGACTCTCTTTTGAGGAGAATCGTGTCCACGGAAGGTTTGAAAGAGGTAAATGAAGCCATTTATGTCAAACTTTTTATTTATATTCTTTATTTAAACAGGTAAGAGTCTCATTGAGATTAAAATCTCTTTTTCAAGAAAGACCTGGCCAAACAGGAAACATCGACATTAAATAGAGTTGACAGACCAAAACAATGTGAATCGATGCATATTTTAGTTAGAAAGGAAGACGTGTCTGCAGGATAATGGATTTAACGTTAGCTCAGAGGGGAATAAGTAACATCAGGATGCCATTTTTTCTGGACTATAAATTTTTAGGAGTTTGTCTGGCCCTGCGACTTATATTTCGAGGCAACCTATATGTCAAAAATATCCTCCATGTCTCCGTGACAACAACAGGACATCATCTACACTCACAACAACTGAACACTGATACTGAAAAAAGGACAAGAGCAAACCGTAAAGACTGAGAGAACACAAATGTGAGACCAAAAAGAAAAAGCTCTACTGCAGAATTTAAACTGAAGATGATGGAAAATCTGGAGGCGAGTCCACTGAAAACAGGTAACGGAGCAGCAGAAAGTTTGGAGAGATGAGAAACTAGTCAGAGACTGAAGACAAGCAGAGGAACCTCTGACAGCTATGAACCAATCAGAGAAGGAGAACCACGGACTGAAAGATGGACAGAGATGGAAGAATTAGTCCACAGATGGAGGAACGAATACACAGATGGAGGAACGAGTCCACAGATGGAGGAACGACATTCGGTAGTGGACTGGAAAAGTTAAATCAATGACCTTTCCTGTTCAAACAGTCCTTTTTATACACCTTTTGTACACTCAAAAAGAATGATTTTTGAGTATTGTCAGAAAATTAAAATAGCTGTTAATTCTGCTGTTTTGGTCCATTGGTTTAATGAAAGTTCACTTTCTGGTAACGGACCTAGAGTCCATTAAACTCCAGAATGTTCCTTTAAATGAACAGATCTGGGGCCTGGGTGAGGGATACGTACATCTACAGATCAGGGGGTCAAGTTCACTTTTCTTTTTTTGTTCCGTTGTGACATTTTTATTCTTATTCTTATTCTTTTATTCTTATCCTGTGTTTGATCGGCTCTTCAAGTGGAGAAACTACATAAGAGCTCAGAATGATTTCTACTGAAACAGCATCACATGGTGACCACTGTGACGGTGATCATTTTTACACTCTGTGTTGGCAGCACAAAGCAAAGCAAGAATTCAATTTTCCAGTCATGGGGATTATCCCTGGGGGAGAATGTCTGTGTACAAAAGTGACCTCAGGGTTGTCGAGTAACTCCAAGGCCCGAGGACACAACCTGGATGATGGTATCAGATGTCATACGGCACTACCTTTCATTTCCACACATCCGGCATTTCTGCGCTGACACGGTGGCAACAAATGCAATAGGACAATGAAATTAAGATTTATTGTTCCAAATTAGGGCATCGGCAGGAAGAATCAAGCTCAGAGCTGGGTTTGACATGCAATAACCTGCAGAGCAGCAACAGATGCTGGCTCAGTTCCACTCTGACCCACTTTGACTCTGTTTGTATTCGGTAGATGAACAAGTGTTAGTGGACGTGACCCATAAAAACCTTTAATGCCACACGATTTAAAAACTGCAGCGCCCTTTCTGAGCCCGTCGTGGAGGAAACTACCTGAAAATACAAAAAAAACAAACCCGAGAAGAAAAAAATCAGACATGCCACCAAACTATTTTTATTTAACATTTCAATCTTCTGGTTTCAAGAACCATAAAGACTGAGAGAGAGAGAGAGAGAGAGAGAGAGAGAGAGAGAGAAAGAAAATTGTAGTGAACTGCAAGTGTTTTTTTTTTTTTTAGATCAGAGGGGAAAAAATGGAGAATATTAGAATTTGGACAAAAATATCCACCAGCAGTACTTTGTTGCACCACCTCTGGCTTTTCTAACAGCTTAAATTCTCTGATTCATGGACTTAACTGTGGAAAATCAGTATTCTTCATCAAACCGGCTCCAACTCTCTCTGACTGCAGTTTCCAGATCAGTGTTGCAGGACGGAAGTCTTGTCATGGACCATTTTCTTCAGTTTTCGACCAGAGACTCTCAGTTGGACCGAGGTCCGGACTGTCTTTCTCAGAGTAAGGTTTTCCTGCCTCTGGCCCGACGGCGAGCAGCGTTCCCATCCCGAAACGTGATGCCATCATCAGCAGACATCCTGTCAACCGATAGAAGAAGAAAAACGGGCAGAATTTCAGAATGATTGAAGGTTAAATGACTGAGATCTCCCCAGTACCTTTACCTGACGTTATTAACGATCTTCATCCATTTCACTGGAACGGTTACCGGTATTACGGTAAAGCGCGGTAAAATTTTACGCGATAACAATTACCGTTTATGTTTGACTTCATCTCATTATCGCGGTCGATTACCAGGATATGTAATATCAGCCTCATTCAAGTCTGTGAGTGACTCGCGACTGTGTTTCGTGTGAATATGTAGCTTGTAACATCGGCATCGTAACGTTAGCACGGCGGAAAGTGGTGATAGCACGCAGGACATTTACCAACCCACTAAAATGACGAAATCCGAGGTCTGGGCATATTCTGTTTTTGTTTCTTTAAGAATGCAGAGGGACAACTGGTGGAGGACAGTTATCTTGTCTACAGAGCACTTGTTTACATTTTATTGTAATTTGTACAAGCAACTTGAAGGAGCTAAGGCTAATGCTTCAAGCTACTGAGATGTTTGACCAAGAGTAACCTGGTCAACGCGCTTCGCTAACTCGCATTTCGTAAACATTACCGTTGCGTGTTGATTGAAACAATGACCAAAACGATGTTCTTATGATGCCAGTTCAAATATTAATTTATTCCATTAACTGATCCGACAACCATAATGCTGGCAGTTAGCGCCACAGCGCTCAAAAACCTTTTGCCCTTCTGGGTCCAAACACCTAACCAATAACAGGCATATTTTGACCTTCTATGGTTGTTAAAGTGTTCATTTAAATTTGCACCAGACAAATAAGCTTTATTCTTGTTATTTGTTTTGTTCATTTAAAATAAAACCTCTTTCTGTGCCAGTTGTCTGACTTTTTAATGTGAAAGTTTCATTTGGATAAGATTTTGGCTTCTGATGTTTTAGTATGAGAAGAAAATCACAAGACTTCATGAAATTATTTAAATATATGGTTTTTTTTGACATTTGTACAGGAATTAAGAATATCGCGATAATATCGTAAACCGTGATAATTTGGATCACTATAATCCAGATATCAAATTTTCCATATCGTTACTTCCCTAATGCAGATATTTAACACTGATTTAACATAATATTCTATAATCTGAGAAACGACCATCAGGAATCCATCATGACACCGTTGGCGTTTGTTAGTCTCTTAGGCGATCAGGTCCATTTAATCAACCCACTGGTACGTCAAGAAACACGATCTGAAGATGCCCATCGATGGGAAAAACATTGTATATTTTAAATGTGTTACCATGTTTAAAACGCATTGTTTAAAACTATATTGTGAGAATGACAATCCATATAATCACTGACGTTGTAACGTCCGAGACTGACAGCAACTTGTACGCGCCTCATTTGACAGTGGTTGGGGGCGGGAGGGGATGTTGTTCGCAGCTGCGAAAAGTTCGTGACTAACGAACATTGTCCTGAGTGACGAAACACATGTAAATCCGTTCTGCTCACGCGTCACGGATGAGGCCCGGTGACTCCGCCCACTAGTCCGTGGCTGTCCGACCCCTGGACGTCCACCCTGGTGAACCAGTCTGCTTCCCTTCTCCAACCCTCCCATTTCGTTTGTACTCGTTACAGATCTCGGGCCCCCCGGGCTGCTTCAGCTGGGATCACTTCAGGACCCACCCCCCCTCCAGAAGCTTTGCCGCGACTATGATCCCCCCCGTGAGGTTTCAGGCCTTGAACTGGAACAGAACTTCGGCTGGAACTGATGATGTTTCAAAGGCAATCAAGACCAAAAGTCCAGAGACGAGCGCATTCAAGGAAACAGCGGACGCTCGGGGTGATACATCTGTTATACATCTGATTGGTTGTGAAAAGTGACCAATAAAAGCGTGAGGAACCCTTTCAAAGAAGCATTGTATAAAAAAAAATGGTTTTTTTTTTGCGGCATCAAACTATTCAGTTGCAGTTCTACTTCAGGATAAATCGACTTCACAACAGCAGCTTCTGGGACTTTTAGGTTCCGTTTCAAGCAGAGCGAATAAGTAATTAGACGTGTTTGTGAACTCACGTAGCCAGACGTGAGAACAGTTCAACCACGCCGACAGTAAACCAGCGAGTCTGAACACGCTAAACATGTTTTAAGCTCATATTAAAAGAACACAATCTATAATGTAGCTCCGTTTGTTGACGGCGGCCTGATTCCTGGAGATTTACGGTGCGTTACCGAGTTGTTCCAGCAGAACGTTCCTATGGGAAGCACTTTGTGAAAGTGCTCGCTGCTTTATAGGCTTGTTATTTTTAGTAAAGTTATAAAACAATAAAGAACAAGCAATTAAGACTAAAGACAAGTACAAGCTTCCCAGTTCTTTTATTTAGGTTTATTGTCTGAGTGTTAAATGCTTGAGCGGAGCTGAATTGGAAAACGGCCGGCGGGGCGGGCGATTTATGGCGGGGTGATTACCGCAGGTGCTGATTGGACGCCAGCGGCCACAAGAGCTGCTGTTTCCATCACAGATAAGGACGGGGGTCTACCTGGCGGAGCGGACCGAGCGGGGTGGAGGAATCGTGCAGAGCCGAACAATGAGAACGACGATGTTGAAAGTAGCAGATGTGTTTGATTCCTCTAAACGTCCTCGTCATTAAAACAATGTATCACCTGCCTCCGCTGAATAAAGGCTGAGTGATCAAAGGCAGGATAGAGACAAACAGAACTCGTCCACGGGACGTCACGATTGAGGATTAATCTGACAGATTGGATGAATGAATGAATGAATGAATGAATGAATTAAAAGAAGACATGAAAGCAATGCAGCGTTCACATGCTTCCCGTAAATATGTGACTTTGAACATGACGGCCTGCACTTTAATGTCCCCACAAGTTCCAACATGTGGACCATTTTCAGCATCATCGACCAGGGTTATAATAGTTTTGGATTTTCCATTAGTTTTAGTTTTTATTTAGTTTTTAGTTTAGTTTTTCCAAATTCAGTTAGTTTTAATTCGTTTTTAGAGCAGTTTTGCTAGTTTTTATTCATTTTAGTTTAGTTTAGTTTAGTTTTTATTATTTTCAGTGTTAGTTTTAGTTTTATTTTGTAAATTAGGGTTGTAATTTTGGTTCGAGTGAAGCACTGAACTTTTTGAAGGCCATCGAATCACATAGTCATGTTTACATTCTGGTCTCAATAAATATATTTATCAATGCGTCTTCCCGCTTGTGGTGTTCCTGCGTATTTACTGACCAGCACATGGGCGGAGTTTGCGGGGGGGGGCAGGGCGAGCATTGCTCCCCCTGGTGGCTGAAATATGTAATTGCATTGTCAATGAACTGGCAAAAATAAATAAATGTTTTTGACCGTAATGTTTTTTTTAAGTCCAAAAATAAACTGCAGTATATTGTGACAGTTAAATGAATCATGTTATATTTTGTTTCTTAATACATTTAACATCATTAACATTAACATTTATAACATCTACTGTGTACTGTATCCTGTTGCAACTACTGGTTTTGAACATCATCTAATCTTGGACTTCATGGTTTCGTGGTGAGTGTATCTTGTGTGCCATCATGTGCGCGCGAGTTTGCACATATGTGTGCATGCGCGCCGGTTCGCGTGAGAGTGCGCCCGTTTGTTGAAAGTGCTTAACTTTTGCCCCCCCTGACGCAAAAGTCAAACTACGCCTATGGACCAGCAGCTATCTGGTCTCCGTGGAAACAGTCCATTATAGTTGCAGTTTTCTCCCGTTCCTTCCCAACGCTGACTGGTCTGCAGCTGTAGCTTCTCTTTCCAGGGGGCTAGCTTATCCAGCTAGTCTTGGTTAGCCTTCTTTCCAGGGGGCTAGCTTAGGCTAGCTTATCTAGCTAGTCTTGGTTAGCCTTCTTGTGCAAGCTTTTCAAATGGACTTTCAGATTCGTGGGTTTTTTTTTCTCCCTTGAGAAGTATTCCACACATTGTATCACCCGCTTCTACAACAAGGCACTTATTTTTATCGTTAAAACACTCATAGTCAAAGAAATCCCAAATAGGACTGTGGCGCTTTCTCCCAACTTCTGCTGCAGCCGTCACTGCTGATCACTTTTTTTGTTTTTTTCGCGGTTGTTGTTGTACGGCGGAGCAAAGTTAATACGTTTCAAACGTTTAGTGAGGAAAAAAAAATTACAAACACGAAAACGAAGGACGTTCTTGACATTGTTATAGTTAATTTTAGTTTGTTTTATAAACACATAATACAGTTTCAGTTAGCTTTTTTTTTTTTTTTAAAAACTCGTTTTTATTTTATTTCAGTTAACGAAAATATTTTTTCAATTCTAGTTTTCATTATTTCGTTCGTTTTCGTTACAGTAACAGTAATTATCTTGTCATGGACCTGGGTTGAGACCATCAATCATCTGAGCGCTGGCGGCAGCCGGTGGTGGCGATGACCTCTGACCTCTGACCCACACGAACACGTCGAGGAGTCCCAGTGGTGTGCAGATGCTCCGGAGAGACAGCGCCGTTGTCCTTCAGGGGGAGTTTTGAGACGTCTGCGACGTCCCAGAGTGTACTTACCTGTGCGCGTTGGCGTGTTTGCTTTCATGGACGGCCTCCCGGCGGCCTCAACTCTCAACACCTCGCCCAGTTTTGGGTGTGGCTGATGACAGGTGTGTATGTGTGTGTGTGCACACACAGGTGTGGACGGGCCAGTAGAACAGGTCAGTCATATGGCCGGTGCTCGGGGGCATCGGTGTGTGTTTACGTGCATCTCCGTGACAGCTTCTGGGAACATAAAGACACCGGTGGCATAAAGCCAGGTGTTTTCCTGCGTGGGTGTGTGTAGCTGTGAGTGGCCGTGAGTGTGTGTGTGTGTGAGAGCTTTTTGAACTAAAACAGCCAGAGGGGATGGACAGGTAGCTTGCTGCATGTGTGCACCTTTTCTCTCACTGTCACGCTGTCTTTTGTGCTGTCTTCATTTTTTTTTTCCTGTTTCAGGTTAGTGGGCTGATGCAGTCACGTGCAGATGTTAGTTCCCCCTCTTTCGATCACATGTTTTTTTGTTTAAAAACAGATCTGTCGCTGCGAGTCAGATGGTCGGCCCGTCGCAGGAACCGGCTACAGCTGCCGGACCGCCGGTTGATCTTCACTGGTATGAAGAGAGGATCCCGTTCGACTCAGTGGACCTCGTGGAAAGAGGTGGGCGATTCTGGGAAATTTGGTATCGATCCGATACCAAGTAAATACAGGGCCAGTATCGCCAATACCGATACCAATACCAATACCAATACCAATACCGATACTTTTTCATATTAAGCTTAATCTATCAGGAACTTCTGTGATTTTTGTCTTCGGATTATTTCATTAAAGCCAAGAATAGAATTTCATCAAACTTTATGTCTTCAACATTTTTGTGTAAATATTCCTTGGAGTTGAATTTCTGTTCATATTGTCTTTTTTCTAGTCCACCTTTTATATTATATCTTTTAATACTAATTACTAGGGCTAGGCAATGATAAAAAATTTTAATCACGATTAATCACATTGTATACGCAAAATCAAATCATGAATTCAAAAGTAGTGTAAATGTCACTTTTATTTAAATGTTCTGCTGCCATATGAACTAAAGTGTCATAACATTTGTTGTTCAAACACTTTTAACATCAGCACTTGTCAGAAACAGGTAATTTCTGAGGTAACAGCAGAAACTTTTAACGGGGAGTTCAACTTGTCAGTTGTTACAAATAACCTTATATCTGTTGAATCCTCCGTCTGGGAGAACTTTAAAATGAAAATGTCCACATTTAAGTTCTGTAACTTTATCAATCCGTAATTATCTGTGTATCATTTGTTTTGTTTTTTTTCCATTTTCAATTGTCAATCCAAAGTTAAAAAAATTAGAACGTGACTTTATTTTTTTTCCGTTTTTTAATCTAACACAAAAAAAAAACCAAAAAAGCCTGTTTTTCAATATTTCAATTTTAGCAAACAGGCCACAGGACTGAATTTGTTTTTAATATTTTATTGTCTAATTTACGTGACCCAGAAATGCCTTTGATTTATAGTCGAGGAATAGACTTTCTGTTGTCATTACACATCTGTGCCACTAGATGGAGCTGCACTGCAGTAACCAGCTAGAGAACAGCAGGACAGTGAACACATGGAGCAGATCTGATGATAAATGGAGGAATGACGCCATCGTCTTGAACAAAGGGGTTTGAAAGTTTTTTTTCAGACAGAATTGTTAATATTGGTACCTGAGTTGCTACCTGAACTGTAAAGTTCACAGATTTTTACCGTTCTCCATCTCTGTTTAAACTTTTTGCAAGTTTACCTGCCAATTATTTTCTGGTTCCGCAGCAGCCATTAACAGACTTTTCAAAACAAAGGTATGTGAGCAACACGCGTTAACGCGCGATAAAATAAATGTCGGCGTTAATAAATTTTTTGCATTAACGTGATAACGCGTTAACTTTCCCAGCCCTAATATAGATATTTTATCGAGTATTGAGTATCGAGTATCGAGTATCGAATATCGATTTTTCAGCCGTGAGTATCGATGTTCTAAGCTTCTTTCAAAACCTACCTTGTCCCACCTTTAAAAGCTTGAAAGCAACATCTTTCAGAAAATGATGTAAATGTATTTTAAGATGAATATTGATATATATCGTATCGTGGGCCGAATATCATGTATCGTATTGTATCGGAAGATTAGTGTATCACTACAGCCCTAGTCTGCATATTGTGGAAAGTATTAGACTGTATAAGGCTTTAAGGGTGTTAAGTCTGATAATGATGAGCAGCACGTACTTGTTCAGTGTTCTTCTCATTGTGGACTTTAACATTTAACAACATTTAACATGCTGGTTGAGCCCTTTAAGCTCTGAGATGTAGATGCTGCCTTGCTCCTTGTCTCTTTAAGCGTTCCACAGTCCAGTCCTGGTTTAATTTGCTGGGATGTCCATCCACTGGGAAGATTGGCAACTGTCTCTTGAATTCTGTCCTCCTTTTCTCAGTGCAGAACATTTAACTCGAAGTGTTTGGAAATACTCTATTAACTCTTCCTCAATTGATCTGCAACGGCAATTGTTTTTCTAAGGCTGCTGCTTACGTCTTACCCTCTCGACGTTGTGTTATCGCATCCCAGTATGTTCCAGACCAGCAAACTGCCATAACGTCAGGTTTCACAAAGGTGTGATCAGTTCATCGGGGGCTGATGATTATCACCACCTAGCGTCTCTAATCCTATGGAAGCAGTAGGGATGTACTTAGTATTGTCCATATGCCTTTTTGCAGGGGTGCTATATTTATAGCTTCCCACCAGTCAGCAAAGGGATTTGTTGTTGCTGGGAAGCACCTCCACCAACGGCCCAGCATCATGGCAGAGGGCTACGTCGATGCACAGCAAGTTAAGTTGCAGCTAAACAATAAAGACTCAACATTTTCCACTTCTTTATCCCCTACACAGGTGAAGCTTAAACGAGACAGAGCATGCCCTTTAAAAAGGAAAAAAAAAGACACACATTCTTGAGCTCTTTGTGAAATGTCTAAATACCACAGAGATACCATGTAAAAAACACCCTTCTCAACCACGTCCTTTCATAGCAGCCAGTCTCAGACACTTTACTCCACTCCACCTCCTCTTCTGCAGATTCTGTTCAGTAAAGCCTATAATTAGTCTAATCAATAGTGTGTTAGGGCCAGTAGCCATAGCTACAGTTACAGGAGCAAAAACTAGAGCAGGCTGGTCTGAAACATAGCTATGCTGCTATAAGTCTACACTGTCATGGCAGCGTTGACCTCCACCTGTCTATATAGACTTCATCCCAGCGTTGACCTCCACCTGTCTATATAGACGTCATCCCATCGTTGACCTCCACCTGTCTATATAGACGTCATCCCAGCGTTGACCTCCACCTGTCTATATAGACGTCATCCCAGCGTTGACCTCCACCTGTCTATATAGACGTCATCCCAGCGTTGACCTCCACCTGTCTATATAGACGTCATCCCATCGTTGACCTCCACCTGTCTATATAGACGTCATCCCAGCGTTGACCTCCACCTGTCTATATAGACATCATCCCAGCATTGACCTCCACCTGTCTATATAGACGTCATCCCAGCGTTGACCTCCACCTGTCTATATAGACGTCATCCCAGCGTTGACCTCCACCTGTCTATATAGATGTCATCCCAGCGTTGACCTCCACCTGTCTATATAGACGTCATCCCAGCGTTGACCTCCACCTGTCTATATAGACGTCATCCCAGCGTTGACCTCCACCTGTCTATATAGACGTCATCCCAGCGTTGACCTCCACCTGTCTATATAGACGTCATCCCAGCGTTTGACCTCCACCTGTCTATATAGACGTCATCCCAGCGTTGACCTCCACCTGTCTATATAGACGTCATCCCAGCGTTGACCTCCACCTGTCTATATAGACGTCATCCCAGCGTTGACCTCCACCTGTCTATATAGACGTCATCATCCCAGCGTTGACCTCCACCTGTCTATATAGACGTCATCCCAGCGTTGACCTCCACCCTGTCTATATAGACGTCATCCCAGCGTTGACCTCCACCCTGTCTATATAGACGTCATCCCAGCGTTGACCTCCACCTGTCTATATAGACGTCATCCCAGCGTTGACCTCCACCTGTCTATATAGACGTCATCCCAGCGTTTACCTCCACCTGTCTATATAGATGTCATCCCAGCGTTGACCTCCACCTGTCTATATAGACGTCATCCCAGCATTGACCTCCACCTGTCCTATATAGACGTCATCCCAGCGTTGACCTCCACCTGTCTATATAGACGTCATCCCAGCATTGACCTCCACCTGTCTATATAGACGTCATCCCAGCGTTGACCTCCACCTGTCTATATAGACGTCATCCCAGCGTTGACCTCCACCTGTCTATATAGACGTCATCCCAGCGTTGACCTCCACCTGTCTATATAGACGTCATCCCCCAGCGTTGACCTCCACCTGTCTATATAGACGTCATCCCAGCGTTGACCTCCACCTGTCTATATAGACGTCATCCCAGCGTTGACCTCCACCTGTCTATATAGATGTCATCCCAGCGTTGACCTCCACCTGTCTATATAGACGTCATCCAGCGTTGACCTCCACCTGTCTATATAGATGTCATCCCAGCGTTGACCTCCACCTGTCTATATAGATGTCATCCCAGCGTTAACCTCCACCTGTCTATATAGACGTCATCCCAGTGTTTACCTCCACCTGTCTATATAGACATCATCTCAGCATTTACCTCCACCTGTCTATATAGACATCATCTCAGCGTTGACCTCCACCTGTCTATATAGATGTCATCCCAGCGTTAACCTCCACCTGTCTATATAGACGTCATCCCAGCGTTTACCTCCACCTGTCTATATAGATGTCATCCCAGCGTTTACCTCCACCTGTCTATTTAGATGTCATCCCAGCGTTGACCTCCACCTGTCTATATAGACATCATCTCAGCGTTGACCTCCACCTGTCTATATAGACGTCATCCCAGCGTTAACCTCCACCCGTCTATATAGACGTCATCCCAGCGTTGACCTCCACCTGTCTATATAGACGTCATCCCAGCGTTGACCTCCACCTGTCTATATAGACGTCATCCCAGCGTTGACCTCCACCTGTCTATATAGACGTCATCCCAGCGTTGACCTCCACCTGTCTATATAGACGTCATCCCAGCGTTGACCTCCACCTGTCTATATATATGTCATCCCAGCGTTGACCTCCACCTGTCTATATAGATGTCATCCCAGCGTTGACCTCCACCTGTCTATATAGATGTCATCCCAGCGTTGACCTCCACCTGTCTATATAGACGTCATCCCAGCGTTGACCTCCACCTGTCTATATAGACGTCATCCCAGCGTTGACCTCCACCTGTCTATTTAGATGTCATCCCAGCGTTGACCTCCACCTGTCTATATAGATGTCATCCCAGCGTTGACCTCCACCTGTCTATATAGATGTCATCACAGCGTTGACCTCCACCTGTCTATATAGACGTCATCCCAGCGTTGACCTCCACCTGTCTATATAGACGTCATCCCAGCGTTGACCTCCACCTGTCTATATAGACGTCATCCCAGCGTTGACCTCCACCTGTCTATATAGACGTCATCCCAGCGTTGACCTCCACCTGTCTATATAGACGTGATCCCAGTGTTGACCTCCACCTGTCTATATAGACGTCATCCCAGCGTTGACCTCCACCTGTCTATATAGACGTCATCCCAGCGTTGACCTCCACCTGTCTATATAGACGTCATCCCAGCGTTGACCTCCATCTGTCTATATAGACGTCATCCCAGCGTTGACCTCCACCTGTCCTCCAGATGTCTCTGGGATATCAACTAACATGCTGACCTGCAGTCTGATCCTCCGACCACCTCAGTGTTGCTGCCTCCATCTGTTTATATAGTCATCTCTGTAGTTCATGTACTACAAAGTATCAGTCAGAATATAAATACATGGAATTCTTAGTTCTTCAGTTAATGGATAATTATTAATTATACATTTTGTCCAATATAGTATTGACAGGATGTGTGTGCTCTTTTCTCTCTCTCTGTTTTTGCAGTTTTTGATTGGGTAGTCACTTCAGGACTCCCAGATTATACACCCTCTAGCACAGAAAAAGTTTTTTTTTTTTTTTGGTTGTTGCATAACGCATCCCCTTTTGAGTTTTGATTCTTCCGAACATCAGCGATCTTTGTCTTCCTCTGTGTTCCTTATTCAGGAGGGGATGGTGGTGGAGGGTTTGGTGCAGTCAGGACTATGTTACAAAAGAAATGCTTTGACAAAATCAGCTGTAACTTTACCTATTTTTGACAGAGCTGTTTCCCAGATTAAAAGCCAAAAAAAAAAAAAAAAAAAAAAATGACCCACTTACCTTATTGAGTATAGACTAAAAAAACGCAGTCCAGTCGTCAATAAACAGGCTGACGAAGGGCTGCTCCTCTGGGATGCCTCAATAATATATACTGTATAATATGAGGCTGCATTTTCTCTCTGTATCAAAGCTTTGTATGTTAGGGCGCTGAGAATAGAACGGCTCTGAACTTCTAAATGATTTAATGAGATTGACCTTTTCCACAGAGTGCATCTCTCTGCCTCTTACACTTCCTCTCTTCTTATTTTGGTTCTCCTCTGTGACCCAGAAAGAGGAAAAAAGCCACATCATCAGGTTCGCCCTCCACCTGTAAGTCAAAAATAGAGCTTGTTGAGAGGACAAATAATCACGCAGCTACGAGGAGGAAAAATAAAGGGAGGCAAAAACACAATGCACGTAACTTCAGGCACTGATTCAGTGGATTGAAACAGCTCTGATAACTAGCTGGGCTTCATTTCTGAGGACAGGAAATACTGCTAATGATCACCTCTCTTCCCTGTTTATGCTATTTCTTAGGTTTCAGCTAGCTGCCGCTCATGTCTGAACTCGATGTTAGTTGCAGTAAAATTGCGTTGAGTTTGAGTGGACTTCAGGGTGAGGCTTGTTTCACTACAGGTTTTAGCAACAGAGTCCAACTGTTGTTCCAACAGAAAGAAAAAACATGAAACAGACATCAGACCATTGTGTGTGTGAAACCAGCCTCCAGTTTTCTATTGCGAAGTCAAATGAGAAGTACAGTTCTTCAAATGACCACTAGGGGCCTGAAAAAGTGACTCAGTTTCCACCACCGACTCCAGGTTAGAATTTGACAAAAAAATGACAACTGTACGAGCGGTCATCAGGTAAAATTTATATCAAACCACAGATTTCTGGGTAATTAGTGACAGTTTTTGAGCAGGTACTTTGCAGATGTCACATAATAAGCATAATCATTCTCATTTTAAAGATAATATGGCTTGTTTTGCAGCGGTCTCTCGGTTGGGGGGTGAACGTGGAGCAGTAGCTGGAGCTCTGGCAGTAGCCTGCAGTTTCCTTGTTTCAGATGGACTGAAATATGTGACGAACACGATTGTAAGCTAACACTGGTTACCATCACAGGTTAGCATGAGCTAGGATAAGCTAAAACAGCTAGCTCCTGGTAACCAACTGCCAGGCTAGTCCCCCTGCCCCCACCCCCCTCCCCACGTTTGACCAGTTTTGGATTAACTGGGGGTTAAGTCAACCCCCAGTTAATCCAAAACTGGTCAAACTGGGCGTTGAGTTGACCAGAGTTAGCAACTGCCAAGACAGTGACCGCCAGAGCTCCCACAATTTGGCTTCAAAAAACCTCTCTGCTTCAGGTGATGTCACAGAAGGGTTCCCCAACTTCTCTTTGCACCGCCCACAACCCCGTTCATGCTAACAGATCGCTCCACCTCTGTAGCGCCTTTGTTTTCGCAGCTGTTTTACAGCCATAGGACCTCTGTTTTGCCTTGAAAGGTTGCAACAGAGGCGGGGATTAATATTGTACTGTGTGAATCGACAATGGGTAACAGACGTAACGCGTGCAAGGTCAGCGGCAAGTTCAGAGCAGAGTATTTAAAACAGCCTATCACATGGATCGATTGGTGGGGGGGAGGTGTTAGCTTGCTGCGGGCTGGTGCGCTGTGGCGTGGGGGGGGGTGCCATGCAGCTGTCCTGACATGGACTTTTTCAGGCTGCTTCCCCCCGTTTGTCACCGCTGTTGCATTGCGGGTGGGTGGTGGGCAGGGGGTGATGGCTGTCTTGGCTATCACAACACAATCCCCCACACAACACCCCTCACACTTCACAACCCAGCATGCACTACACCCTCACTGTCGTGTCTCTTTAATTGTCTTGTCTTTAAATGTTTCACTGTTGGTGTTTTTTAGTCCTCTCTGACAAAATCGGGATTTAAGATGTTAATAAAAGATGTATAAAAGATTGTATATACATACTAGATGGTTTTGCTAGATGATGGCACTAACCATGAATGTAAATGCAGACAAAAAAAAAAAAAGTACCAACACCTGGTTTGATGACCATGATCTCACAGTCCTTAGAGATCCAGCACAATTGCCTGACCAAAACCCCGTTGAGAACCCATGAGGTACTGTCAAGGGGAAGATGAGAGACGCCAGATCCAATGATGCAGATGAGCCTAAGGCCACTATCAAAGCAACCTGAGCTTCCATAAGACCTCAGCTGAGACGCAGGCTGGTGGCCTCCACGTCACGCTGACCACCTCAGTGTTGCTGCCTACATCTGTTTATATAGCCATCTATGTAGTTCATGTACTAACAATGTGTCAGTCAGAATATAAATACATGGAATTCTTAGTTCTCCAGCCAATGGAAAATTATTATTGATTGAGCATTTCTGCATTAAAACATTTTTATTTTTTGGTCTTATGTAAAATTCCAATTTTCTGGGATATTGAATTCTGGATTTTCATTACTTGTAAGCCATCATCATAAATGCTTGAAATATATATCTCTGTGTTCCACTTTTTTAAATCGAGTTGGGCCATGGATAAGCATCTTCGGTGTCAGCGTCAATAAAATCCTAACGACTCCCATCTCCAGCAGCACCCCAAACTCCAGCAGCAGCAGGGAAACTGAGGCCGAGCGCTTCTGAGTGCGTCCCGCGGGAGCAACCAGGTAGAAACTTTATTCAGCGCCTACTGGATGGAGCAGTCATTAAGCGTAGACGTTAGGGACTCGTTGCTAACTGTTCTCAGGCTGCAGGAGAGCGTAATGCTTCGTGAAAGCGCACGCCGGGGAGGGAATATCGCTCCTTTGTGTGATCGCTCTGAATGGACAGCTGGAGAGTGGATAGAGGATGAAGAGGGGATCTCCGGTGCGTTTTTACACCCTGACCTTTGTGTGAAAGTGGCTGACGGTGCGAGTGTGAGCGTCCACAAGTTTCTCTGCAGTCACACAGCTTTCAGTAGACGTCAGATCCTGGGGGGAGGGGGGGGGGGGGGGTCAAGGCTGGAGGGTGAAGTGCTGTCTGCGTCCAAACCAGACACAACACCCCGAATGCCGCGCAAACACGAAGTCTTCCCCCTGCGGCCAGCGACAAAGGTGTTTAGTCATGTGAAACCCGAGCCTTAAACTGGCAGGTTGAACTTTGGCCTTTCGCGCAGGCATGTGAACGGACCACAGGAAGAGATTATCAGGCAGGATGGGAGCATGTGTTGGTGTGTGTGTTGCACTTGGCTTAGAGATGTGCAGAATAGAGACACTTGAATACATGAATCAAATCATATCAAATTAAACTTTATTTATATAGCACTTTTCATACATGTAAAATGCAGAGGGGAACCCTCAGGGCGTCCTACACCTTCAGAGAAGGCCTTAAAAAATAAAAATATGAGTATCAAATTGTATATATATATATATATATATATATATATATATATATATATATATATATACAGTCATGGAAAAAATTATTAGATCACCCTTGTTTTCTTCAGTTTCTTGTTCATTTTAATGCCTGGTACAAATAAAGGTACATTTGTTTGGACAAACATAACGATAACCACAAAGATTGCTCATAAGAGTTTTTTTTAAGAGCTGATATCTTACCATTTTTCCATGGTTTTCTTGATTGAAACCTAAATCACTTAAGTTTTTACATCAATAGCTATGGCGTTGTACTGCCAAAAACACTGCTTTTATGCATTCAGTGTTTTCTTTTCTGTCTGTTTTAGTCACATGATGACGTTTAGTGGTACCAGATATTATAATGAACAAGAAAGTGAAGAAAAAATGGTGGTCTAATAATTTTTTCCATGACTGTATTATATATATATATATATATATATATATATATATATATATATATATATATATATATATATATATATATATGGAAATATGTGTGTGTGTGTGTCTGTGTATGTACATATACATATATATAAGCTATCTCATTTAATTTAATTTCATACAATACATTTTATACATTTTCTCTAATTTATGTTGTAAAGTTAAGTTTACTGTCAAGATTCCAATCAGAATCGTCTGTCTCCATCAAAGTCCGGTTAGCTGGCTCATGAATCCCGGGGCAGGCCAAGCTATGTGTTTTGTTTTGTAGAGTGATGGGAAAATTGACCAATCACGATTTGATTTTAAGTGGGCGGGACAAAAAAAAAGACTGTAGGCTTTAATGAAGTCCAAACAGCAGTCAGATTGATGAGAGCGGGGGAGAGACAGTTAAATGGCGGAAGACCAGAGCGAAGTCGCGGCTAGCTTGTTAGCGTTAGCCTTTTTACAGAAAAACTTCAAATAATAAAAAATGGAAGACCAACTCCAGAACTGGAATTAAAAGAAAAGGTTAATAAAGTGGAAAGGCATTTTAAGACAGAAAATTATCAAGGATATCCATGGATGACAGGCTGTGAGAAAAACAAACAGACTCTACTGCTGGAGTTGTTTACTTTCCACAACTGACAGGTCATCCACCTGGGTCAGCGGCGGATTGGTGAGCCTTACAAATCTGACAAAGTCAGCCCACCGACATCAAGATTCTGCGGTACACCTGCAAGCGACGGTCAGTTTAAAAACCTGAAACGTCTCATCAATGTGGGTCACATTTCTTGGAAAGCAAGAGCTGGCATTTCGAGGACATGATGAGAGTAAAGATTCTGAAAACAAGGGGAACTACTTGGAGTTATTGGAGTTTCTGGCAGAGTATGACAGCCCTCTGCGCTGTCATTCATCGGCACCTCCAGCAAAATTCAGAATGACCTGATTCAGTCTGTGGCGGATGTAATGACCGATGCAATCAGGGAGGAGGTGGGGATTAAAGGATTGCAGTTGTTAAACGCTTTGAATTCATCGTACTGTTTCTTTTTTCCGTGATGATTTCTTTTCTCGGCAGTGAGGGCCGAGGTGAAGCCCCAGCTGTAGTGCTCACGGTAAAATGCAACACAAAGTGCTTGACAGAATAATATAACATTAAACAGGAACACAACAAATAAAAGATCCATCCCTCTCAGGCTCACACACAAAGCACACACACGCACCCTCACAGCACAAAGTAAAAAAGTTAAGTAAAAAGTTAAGTAACACGGCTGGACACTGAGGAAACACCACCTATGGGAGGCCATCCACACCGAGAGGCACCGCAGCCTGCATCCACAGGGGGCGCCATCACAGAGACCACCTCAACCCGGATAGACCAGGGTAGGGTCTACACATTGTGCAGACACCCCCCTCCAGTCCTCCAGGCCCGAGGGATCTCCAAGACCAGACACATCTCCCAGTGTGGAGGGCCCCCCCATGAGGAAACACTGGAGCTAAAAACAAAAAGATTAAAAGACAGTAAAACAGGATTAAAGCAGACAATAGATACAGTAATGATAAAATGTGTAAAATGTGAAAACTATGGCTAAGTAAAATAATTCAGACAAAAGCCAAATTAAAAAGGTGACTCAATAAATAGAATCAAAACATAATAAAGTAGAAGAAGCTAAAATACTAAGAGATTGATCAATTAAAACCCTAGACATAACAGTCTGTCTTTTCATTCACGTCTGTGTGTGTCGATATCTCCGTCGCACACATCCTAAGTTCAAACACTGTTCCATCTCTCTCACACACACTTTTCTGACAAAGGTGACCCCTCCCCCTCATCTGTGCAGCTGCAATTAACCTCCATAACCCTTGTGTGCACGTATGTGTTGGAGATTGTGTGTCCTGAACTCAGTTACACAAGACAGGAGTCTCCAGGGTACATCACGCACACACACACACACACACACAAACACACATACCCTCACACATGTGCGCTGATAATCCGTGTCCCTCCTGGACATCCTTTTATCCAGCTCAGGCCCCGGGGATTTTCCACTGGCCTGGCCAGGCCGAGAGGCCTCTTTCTGGGGTCAGAGATCAGCGAGAGGCCCCCGGTGACCCTGGAGGATCCGAGCCTGGTGGTGTTGCGCTTCAAGGCAACAGCCGCTGCTGCTCTGCTGCTCTGCTGCTGGTGAGGTCAGACAGCCGCGCAGGCGGGATGATATAACGCAGGAAGCCGCCTCGCGCAATTCGCCGGGTGAGTTTCTCTTTTTCCGCCGTCCAGCCGCCACGTAGCAAAGCAGGAAACAAAACCAGACAGAAATCGACAGATCAAACCGCCTTTGAAGCGGCGGGATAATAGCTCCGGCCGGAGCAGGGAGTCACACAAACTTGAAGGTAATTTAAAAATGTTTGATCACGGCGAACACATTTCAAGCAGAGTCGCTGAAAGAAAATGTCAACGTCCTAACCGGCACATGGACGCGCCACGCAAACATGGAGCATGACCCTCCCCCCAGCTCTCATTCATTTATCTTTCATTCATTCATTCATTCATTCATTCTCGAGTTGACAATGAATTTGAACTTCAGACCGGGTTCAGGGGAAAGAAAGGCAGAATGAAAAGGGAAGAAAGGGAGGGAGGAAGGGAGGAAGGGAGCTTTATTTTCTTCCAAGCCTACTCTTTGACCCTAAAGCCCTCCAGGGGAGCAGACAGCCCCCCCATCACCCTCACCGTGGCTTCTTCAACCCTTCACATTCTCACTTAGTGCATCTTCAACATATGCAGCTTTTAAGCTAGCACCGGGGGAGGGGGGGCACATGGACACAAATCACCGCACCTGCCACAGCCTGCCCTGTTTGGTTCCTCTTTTCTACACCTGGCATTCCAGCGCTGGCGGTCTGTCAACAGACTTTGACCTCTCGCGCCTCGGCTCGGCTCTCGTGCGTGAGCATGCGCGCGCTTGTGCAGGGTGGAGGCTGGGCGGCTATCGGACCCGATAGCCTGCAGGCGAGCGTCTTTGAGACTCTTCGACCTCTCGCGCCTCGGCTCGGCTCTCGTGCGTGAGCATGCGCGCGCTTGTGCAGGGTGGAGGCTGGGCGGCTATCGGACCCGATAGCCTGAGGCAGGCTCGAGCCCCGCTTCTCGTGGTTTTTTTTTTTGTTATGATCGGCGGGAGCGGCGGTTGAGCAACTGCAGCCGAAGCACACGAGCGCAGCGCTGAGGCGAGAAGGTCCCAGATCAGTTTCCTGGTCGCTCCGATCGTCCTCCGCTAACCCTGGGATCTTTGTGTGTAAAAGCAAAACAGCGAGATTAGCAAAAACAGCATATCAGTTATATCCTGCTGTTATTTATTTGACAAAAACAAAGCCAAAAATAAAGTCATATGGGCAACACTGAGGACCCCCTGACTGCTTCTATAGTGTTTAAGAGCTGCAGCCAGTCCTCCATTTGTTGGTCTGGAACATCTAGCTGTGTGTTAACACAATGCCAAAAGGGGGAAGACATAAGTAAGGGCCTTAGAGAAGCAACTGGTTCCCTAAACCAATCGAGGGAGTGTTGCACAGCCATTTACAAGCAATCTGGATTACAACTGTACAATGAGGAGACACCCGCCAATTAACCCAGATGTGGACGTCCCAGCAAATTTACACCAAGGTCAGACCGTGCAATGCTACGAGGATACAAAAACAAAAAAAAAAAAACAACCAAGATCTCCATCACAGATCCTACAAGCCTCCCTGAGCATGTTAAATGTTCAACGTCCGAAAGGAAAACACGGATGCATGACAAAGGTTCACCAACGTACCTCTGATCAAACCACAAGACCTCTGGCAACAATGTTCTATTCACAGATGAGACCGAGGTGGCCGTGTTTGGACATAAACCACACGGCATTTCAGTGGAAACACCTCAGACTCTCCGTCACGTTGCCTCCACAGAACCTGGACCTCAACCATCAACTCCTCTCTACATTCCCGAAGCAAATGTGAGGCCACCTCTTTGAGAGGTAAGCCTCGGTTGAAACGGGGATCACGCAACGGGAAAATGATGAGAGGAGCGCATCAGAAAAACAGAATCAAGCCGCCAAGAACCTCGATGTGAACGAAGAACGGACCTGAATCCCTCCACGACCAAGTGAGACGCCCGTGAAGTCACGCAGGAAACTGCTTCGAGTTACGACTTCTGTAGTTGGACCTACAAGCTGTTGAATCATGGACGTACTTCATGTTGCCACAATGAGAAAAGTTATCCTGTGCATTGAGACCAATACCCAATAAAACGAAGGATTTAAACTTCCTTTTTTTCCTCAAGTGTGTCGACGACTGTTAATGCACTTCCTGTGGAAAAGCTTTCCATGTGTTTCTTGAACAACATGTGTGTGCTCCGTGATGAAACACCTAGCAAGGTCAGAGTTTCACTAACGGAGCACTAAACACATCAGCTCCGACTTCACTGCCTGAATTGTTATTTACGATGGGGGGGGGGTTGTTGTTTTTTTTAAAGGATTAGAGTCTTTACCAGCTTGTGAAACTCCACTTGAGAGAAAGTGTGAAGGGGTGACGCAGTGAAAACGGTGTATTCTTGATTTTGCGACTGCAGGTACAGGCTTTAGATTTTCACTGTCCGTCTGTGACAAACGACAGCTGAATCTGGCGTGTTTCACTTCCACAGCTGCAGGATGTCACTTCACATATCTGTTCAAGGGTGGATCCTGCAGAGCAGCAGAGCCAGCGACGTCTCTGCCTTCTCTGCATACCTTCACTCCACCACGTGTCGGAGGTCTGACAGTTTCTAACATCTGCTGTGATGTTTTACTTCCAGGGCAGTTGGTTGTTTAGATTTTTTAGATTTTTTCTTTTTATACTTCCTTTAGTGAAGATATCGGGCCTGATCTTCCGCCAGATCTCCTAAAGCCGCTATTAAGGGATAGCGGGTAGCGGGAGAGA